>OU964966.1:2867977-2875477 GCA_918808275.2 Dolichovespula sylvestris
CCCCATCCCGTGCCCCCGTTTGTCAGTTCCTAAGCACTCGCGAGCTATACAGTTATACATAGGCGTGTGGGCGTACGTGGACCGTAAAGAATTCGAAATGGGTGGAAGCTACAAGATCCTGTGACTTGATCTTCGAACGAGGGCTTCTCGAATTTCCGTGAAAACGACGTTGCTTCTTCAGTTTCTTTCTCTCTTTCTTTCTTTTTTTTCTCTTTCTCTTTATCTCGCGTTCGCTATCTCTCAAAAAGCTATTGTCGAAAGAGTCTGATAAAATACTTAAAAACGATAGTAATGATTTTCTGAAGGAGATTCTAATGTGTGTGTGTGTGTGTGTGTGTGTGTGATCAAAAGAGAGAAAATCGATTTAAAGAGATTCGAGGATTGAGAGTATAAAATAATATGAGGTGAAAAGTAAGAGAACAAAGAAAAAAAAATATTTTAGAGAAGGTAGGTATTCCCTTTCGTGGGAATTAAAGGAGAGAAACAAAAGAAGACAGACAGACAGACAGACAGACAGGCAGAGAGAGAGAGAGAGAGAGAGAGAGAGAGAGAGAGAGAGAGAGAGAGAGAGAGAGAGAGAGAGAGAGAGAGAGAGAGAGAGAGAGAGAGAAATAAAACTAAAAATAAAGAAGAAATAAGAACGGGTGCAATCGAACGGAGTAGGACGTTAATAAAGCGATCGATAAAAAAACGGAGGTAGGAAAAAGTGGGAGGAAAGGAGGGAAGGAGTGTGAAGAACAAGACGGATGATTTTGCGTGAAGGTTCCCTTTTCATGAAAATAGACACGCGGACTCGCCGCTGCGTCTTTCCGCACGAATCCTCTTTACCGACCGTGTGATATTCGAGAGCCCGCCAAAGGGATCATTAGGGGTGGGAAGAAGGAGGACGGAGGGAGGGAGGGAGAGAGGGAGGTAGTGAGGGAGAGGGAGTAAGAAGAGGAATGCGATCCGCCTTCTCGGATATATATTCTCCCTTTAATCTAGAATCCTGGCGACTTCGAGAAGGCTCGAGGATCGTCTTTGCTCCGTAGAAGATGAAAAGTGGTATCGTCGCTTACGAAGGTGTACCCACCACCATTACTACCTACCACCACTATATAAAATAGCCTTCTCTTTTCTTTCTTCTCTCTTCTTCTCATCCTTCTTTACGCCATTTTTTATGAGTTTCATGCTGAACCCAATCCCGAAAGACCATCAGACTTTGTTGTTCTACTAATTATTCGTAGATTGAATTATTATATCCTCCTGTATATATATATATTTTTTTTTTAATTACAAAGTAGTACTTTCATTTTAGTTCTATATTTCTATCGGAGATCAATAGAGTTATGCATATTGCATTATGAGAGACGTCAAATTAAAATATTTTCAATTGAATTGAAAAATGATATAAAATTTCTTTGAGGATTGTTTGAAGGGAAATTCGTTTGAACGCTATTGTTTTATCTTTATTTATTTATTTATTTTTTTTCCTTTGATTTCACAATCTCGAATCGAGCAATTTCATTATGAGGTAATTACGAGGCGGTTAATCGGCATTTTCGCCCTTTCGATCACCGAACGAACGATCCATCGTATTGGGTAATCGAAGTGTAAAAGGAGAACCGAGCCACCGTAAACCGGACTCGACTCTAATCTCTGACGGAACTTAAACAGTGTCTCGACTAGTTGGCCGTAGTAACGTTCGATATAAAGGAAAGAGAAGAGGTAGGAAATAGGGATAGTAGAGAGAACGAAAGAGAGTTCGTACGTAGCTGGCACGGTCTTCTTAATTGGAGCGAGAAAATCTCGTTGACCCTATCCTGGAAGAGCGAACGAAGGAAAGTTGCTGGCTTCGTGTTTGGAGAGTGATAGTAATAGTAATAATGGTGGTGATAGAGTGGTAGTAGTAGTAGTAGTGGTGGTGGTGGTGGTGGTGGTGGTGGTGGTGGTGGTGGTGGTGGTGGTGGTGGTGGTGGTGATGATGGTGGTGCTTTTGAGATGTTGTTGGTGGTAGTGTCAATGATGGCACTTGGTCGAACGTGCCTCATCGCGATCAAGCCCACCGCCAAGAATTGACGGCACAATAAAGAAGAGGTAAAAGTCGACGTTGGAAGAAGAAAGACGACGGTCACGTTCTCATCCAGTCAATTTTCGTTCGACCCCAGTTTGGATCTTGCAGAGAAATTACCGTTCTTCACGAAAATCCATCAAACTGGAAAAGGACAAAAGTCAAAGGAAGGTCTGACAGTAAAAGGGGAAGGAACTGTAACTACGTTTCTTCCATTTATTAGAAAGGATAATCATCACGAGGACGACGAGAATGACGACGACGACGACAATGATGATGATGATGATCATGAAAGAAGAAGAAGAAGAGAATGAGAGAGAGAGAGAGAGAGAGAGAGAGAGAGAGAGAGAGAGAGAGAGAGATAAGGAATATACGAAGGGAACATGTCTCGCGAGAAATTATAGTTCTCTCATAAAATCCATCAAACTGAATGAAGGAAGAAACCGAGAGGTTAAGACGACCACCCTCCCACCTCCTCCTCCTGCCCCTTCCCCATACCCCCGAAAGAGGAAAGTTAAAGCAACTAAACTCCTTTTATCGAGTTATCCACGAATCGGTTGATACCATCGGGAGTGGAAAAGAGACCGTGGAAGCGGCATCTCGGTATTGCCGAAACCACGAAGGGAGACGAGGTCTGGTTTAAGGATGGGGCTTCCTTAAAAGGGATGGGAGGAAGAAAGATAGAAGAGGAAGAAGAGCAAGCCAACACGATTCGGTGAAGCTCGCCTACTAATCGCTCTGGCCGGGTCGGTAAACCCTTTCCACCAGCCTCGATTCGTCCCTCACGTTTTCTCCTTCACCGATCTCGATCATCCTTCCTTTCTTCCTTCCTTCCTTCCTTCCTTCCTTCCTTCCCTTCCTTCTTCGTCTTCCACCTCTTTGGATTCCCACGAGGCAATGGTGCCGGTGGTGGCACGTCGACCGAGAATGGATGACGGCGGTCGGGCCCGAGTTCAGTCTCGCCCAACACGCGGCTAAGTTTTCAAGTAGTCGCGTCTACGGAGTTAGAAGTGGCATTAATTTCTAGCCAAGGTGGATAGACGTCTTTGCGAGATGACTTCGTTGGGTGGTTTGGATAGTTGGTGGGCTCGGGAGGGATGGGAGTGGAAGGGTTAGTGGGCATAAGAGGGGAGGGAGGGGGAAAGAAACGGCAAGGGAAGACGAGGAAATTAATTTTTTTCTCCCCTCCCTCCTCCCTTTTAAACCCGCTTTGAGAAATACTTGTGCGACGTCGACTTAATTAATAACGAGCTTGACTCCCATTAATGAATATGATAAAATCGATAGATTATTTTATACGTAGAAAACAACGTAGGCATCTTTTCTTCGCCTATCATTAAAATGTTTGCCCGTTGAGATATACGTTGAAGTATTATTTATTATATCATTATCGGAGGATATATATGTGTATTGATCGGTGGTTATCGAATGACCAAATTAATTCGTTGGCATGGCCTCATTAGTATAGTTTTGATTGCAACGAGACAATTGGATAACCAATGCATTCGGATGATCAACATGGATCTTTCGGTTACACGATGAGCGCTCTCCCTCGTCGTCTTCGTCGATTCATCCTTGAAACGACGTAGACGCGCGAACGTTACATTATTCACGGGCTACCGACCAGTTCCTCTACGTTGTCGACGTCACTGGAATCTGTCGACGGAACGTTGAGTGCCGTGAGATTAGGATTTAAGCTTCGTCGTTCGACACACCTGTGCTGCACAGCTGTCGAAGAGACTCCATCTGTATCCGATACTCTACTGAGTAACATCCTGAGTAACGTTCCAGGATCGACCTAATGAAGCATACGCCGTGCGTTCTTTTTTTTCGTAATCAAATGTAAAATGTTAATAAATAATATCGATCTGCGACATACGATAATGATAAAGGAAAAAAAAATGAAACGATACCTTCTGTATGATAATATAGAAAAATCAGACGAATAAGTCCATTTCTCGATATGCAATTTATCTCCTTCTTTTTCTTTCCCTTTCTTTTTTTTTTTTTTTAATCAATGATTACGTCTTTGAATCGATCATCGATCACCGTTATATCTCACGCAACTTCTCCTACGAAGTTTCTATTAACGAAGTTTCGATGTGGAATACTTCAAAGTACTTCATCTTTGTTTTCTTTTAGTTCATTTTCCTTACCCATCATTCCTTAGAATTTGACATTAAGCATTAGGAACGCCAGAACAAGGGAACGAAGGAGGACGAAGAGAAAGGGAATAGTCCATTACAAAATGACCTTAGCTCACGTGTTTATCGGTTGGAAAATGAAGACAAATGCATTCGCATGATATTGATTTCTATTTTCCCCCTGTTCTATATATCGTTCTTGTAAATAACGTGATGACCCTCTTTTTTTGGCCAATCCGAACGCTCTCGTATCTTCTTTGACACGATTCTTGTGGGTAATAGGGCATCATATAGAATCCTCGCGAGATTTACGAGACGCTTTTCTTCAATTCTTCGTCTGAAAGAAATGAAAGAGAACTTCCCAAAGATATAATGGATTCTATTTACTCATTATACTTATTCCTTATGATATTAGAATTTGTATCGTTCAGCAATAAATGAAATAATACATCTCCTGTTCGTAATAGAAATCTTTCGTCTGATTTAATTATTTATAAATATAAAATATATGAAAAGTCCACGTTTGTAAATACATAAAATGATCAACAATAGTTAACGAATTTCGTGTCACTTTTTTCTTCCTATTTTTTTATTTATTTTTTCTTTTTGTATCAAATTGTATTCGATTATAAAAGGAAGAGAAAAAGATAGGATATTGATGTTCTCTGCTATTGTTATTCTCTAAGGATTGCAAGCATTACATATTTGCAGGTTTATCACGATCCAGTTAAGCTTTGGAAACGAAGTAACGTTCATTTTTGAAAAGCTAACGATACCATTTCGTTCCTCTCTACGATCGGAGAGCGTTAACAATGTAAATCAATAGGTCGTAAACGCAAGGGATCGTTTACCTCAACGTGAAAGAGAACAACGACTGGCGTGGCTCGTTAACTTTTCGATCGTTTTTCCTCGAATATTCTATATAGAACTAACTAACGTTTTTCGCGATTAACAGTATATACGAGTACGTCTGATAAAAAAAAAAAAATAGTAACCTAATTAAGTGATAAATAATTTAAAAAGAAGAATAAAAAATACAAAAAAATTATCCCGTTAAACAATTTCAATTAAATAGAATTTTTGTAAGTGAAAGAACTTAAGAAAAAAATAACATAAAAGATTGTCTCCCTGTATTTGTATTGCAAAGAAAATTTCTTAAGTTCACCAACAATGACAAAAATTTTCAAACGATTAACGATGCACTGGTTAGTTTACTCGGTTGATTCACAGACTTATCACACGTAGACGTTAAATCGAAGCGTCGAAAGCATGCCATGGAGATTTTACACGTTCGAAATCGGAATGGGGCGATAAAACTTCCATTCTCGAAATCGAGAGAAAGAGAAGAATAAAAAAATATACGTACGGTCGTATGTATCTGTGTACGTGTCTATGTATGTGTTTGGATACTCGAGGAAGAGAGATAGCTGCGTGTATTTGCGGTGCCGTAATCTCGATTCGCGATTAAAAGCCGGACAGATATAAAAGTTGGAACTGTGCGCGCGCGCGCGCGTGAGAGAGAGAGAGAGAGAGAGAGAGAGAAAGAGAGAGAAAGAGACAGTATTGGCTGGATGTTTCGTCACTAAATCGCTTCGCAAAAAAGCTTCGAGCTTTTGTAAAGAGCGACGAAGCGTCGGTGGCATTATTCACGAAGGACCATCGACGCGTACGGGGTACACACGGTATGAATAATTTAGGGGATTTCCGCGTCTCCTTTTTCCCCTCTTCTCAGTTCTTCTTTTGTTTATTTTTTTCCTTTTTGCTTTTCTTTCCTTTCTCCTTTTTTTTTTCTTATTTATTTTTTCCTTCGCTCGGGAAGCCTCGAAGGTGAGAGGAAAGGAATCTCTAACGATCTTAACGTTACAAAAGTAGGGACGAAAAAAAAAAAGAAATTTGTTTAATTTAAAAAATAGAAGAAAGAAAACTAAAAAATACTCATTACAATAGATACAGAAGGATGGGAAAAAATCTATACGTATATACAAATGAAAATAAAAATTCACAATGTGTCACGGATTTAAATCGTACCGTCCCATATACCATTGATACAGAAGTATCAGGATTAAAAATAAAGATAGAAATAGAGATAGAAATAGAAATAGAAATAGAAATAGAAATCGAAATCGAGATAAAGAGAAAGAGAGAAAGGCTTTTTTCGGATATGGAAAGGAATTAATTTGACCGAACAAAACGAGTCGTGAGAATGCGGGACCAACGGAAAGCCGTCTAATTCCGTCGGTTGTTTTTCGGATTTGCTTTTCCCAGAATTTCCCACTGGAGATGCATCTCGTTCGTGTCGTCACCGTGGCCGCGCCGCTACGAATGAACGCTTTCCGCGTTCGTTCGTTCGTGCATTCGTTCTCTTCGAAACGCGTCACCAACCCTTCACCACCCTCTCGCCACCAGCTCTTTCGTTACGTTTCTGTACTATTTATATATACATACATGTGTGTGTGTACGTATGTACCTTTTCCCCTCTCGTTCACATCTTTTTTCTTCTCGTTCTCCATTATTTCTTTTTCTTTTTTGGTTTTCTTCTTTTTACTATTCGATCGCGTTACTCCCAGACAAGCTAGCTCTCGCTCGTACTAACTGTTAGTAGCAATTCTCGCGAGAATACCGATCGATCGGATTTCATTTGCCAGTACAATTTCAAGCGCGCCGATACGATCGTTTCTATCTTGCTGCTTTGTTTTTTCTCACTTTCTTCCTCTTCTCTCTTCCCCCTTTCCACCCCCCGCCAATCACTCTCTCTCTCTCTCTCTCTCTCTCTCTCTCTCTCTCTCTCTCTCTCTCTCTCTCTCTCTCTCTCTCTCTATCTATCTATCTATCTATCTATCTATCTCTCTCTTTTTCTCTCATTTACGTATCTTACGAAAAGACCTAACGCAAATTTGTTTTTATCTTCGAACGTTTAGCAAATTTTTATATGACACATTAAATTAAACGAATTATAACATTCAGTGTAATTTATTACTACTTTATTTTAATCTCTTACATACATACAGCTAATGAAATACCAACATTATTGCATTCCGTCCACTTACCACTTTACGTAAACGTAATAGAAAGAGAACGTTGTCCAGAAGACGACGTTAAACCAACATTAAGGAGGAAAATGTAGGTGGCAATAGGACGAAGAGAAAATGGCACAATATGTGTTTCTTTTTTACTCTCCTATTTTACGGGAATACGAGTTATTAATTGCACGGTGTTTCGAAACGATGAGGCCAAATCAATGCACCATAATTACAATAATACTCCAACAAACATTGATGATGAGCTATGTGTAACTTTCATTACATA
>OU964966.1:2880477-2905477 GCA_918808275.2 Dolichovespula sylvestris
GCTTCCTACTCCTCCCGATTTCCTACCAGGCAACCCACCGTGTGTGTATTTCCACACGACATACAGTTAGATTGTACTAATCGCAGAGTAACATAAATCTACTCGTGACCGAGTTAACGTTCGTTATACGTGATGACATTCGCACTAGACGATCGATCGTGTGTAACGAGAACGCGCAATATCTTGTTCGATAAACTGATACTAACTTTATAATATGATCGCTTGGAGGAAAAGAAAGAGACGAAATATAACTGGCTCGAAACATTTATTCAAATGTCGTGTATAACAAGCTATCGATATATCAGTAAGAGAATTTAGAACCTCTTTCGTACGATTCAATATCCGTCAGATCGATCGAAAGAGAAAAAATAAATGTAAAAAAAAAAAAAACAGAAGAAAGACGAAAACAAAAGAAAGAAGAAAACAAAGAAAGAAGAAAACGAAAAGAAGAAGAAAAAAATAAACATAATTCGAAACGTGTTAGAAAAGATAAAAAGCAATCTCATCGTTCTCGCACGTTTACGATAAATTATCAATTATAAAGAGAGATTCAATTGGTAGGGCAGAAACAAAATAAAATAATGTTACAAAACGAGTATCTGTTTTGGATTTATTAAACTAATCCCGGACGATGTTCGACATAATCTCTCATTCTTATCGAGTCCGATGTAGCAGCATCTCGTTCTTTTACAACGCCCTATCGGTGTAACTCTTGAAAGAACGAGTGCCGTCGAGTGGGTGCACAGTTACGACTATGAAACCCCTGGGTTAGCCGATGATTTATGCGGAACGATAACCCGTCCGCCGTGCGAGAAGCCTTCCTACGGGACGAAACTATATCGCGTCGAACTCACGCGCATAGCGTGAGTCCGAGCGTGTATGATTTACACCTTTTATAGGTACGAGACGAGAGAGAGAGAGAGAAGGAGAGAGAGAGAGAGAGAGAGAGAGAGAGAGAGAGAGATGAAAGAAAAAAAAGAGGTAGAGGAGAATGAGGAAGAGGAGGAGGAGGAGGAGGAGAAGGTGGAGGTGGAGCAGGAGGAGGATCGAGATGCGTCGGAGATAACGTTGAACATCGTCCTCGAGCAAGCAAGCAAGCAAGCGAGCGAGCGAGCTAGCTAGCTAGCACGTGAGAATGCGAACGGCACGCGTGCAGCTTTTAATAAATGTTCTCGATCCTTATTTAGATTCGAGACTAACTCGGAAGATTAGAGTGGCTAATTGAATCGCGCCGTGAACTCACCTATTCCTACGACTTACCTTTTAACGTTAATTCTTTTTTGAGCTCGAGGTCATTATCGTATGTTAACGTATGATTTGATTGAAAAAAATAAATTTTTTATACGAATATATATTTCCTTCTGTTCGAATTTTTATATTAAACAATCGTTGTGTCAAACTATCATAACGTTAACATTAATTTTCTTTCGACTTCGAATTCGCTTTTGTAATAACGTATGATTTGATTTAAAATAAGGAAAAATATTTATAATCTTTATGTCAAAAATCATTATATCAAACAGTCTTTACATCAAACGATCATAAAGAGAGAAATTTGTTATATCTTGTCTTGTTTAACACCTTGCCGTATAAAATGACATCTCCGTCATCTCATTGTATATGTATGACACGAGGGAGGTCACATGGGTGTTAAGTGGATAAAAAATGTAACTTGCTAACGCAACACATCAATGTTATATAATAAATAAAGATACACACTTGTCCGTCCGAGATTAAAGTTCTAAAATATTTTAACAGACGGATGTCCACTCTGTTATATATATATATATATATATATATATATATATATATATATATTGATAAAATTGTAAATTTACGATAATATGATAATATAGAAGAGATTCTGCTTAAGCTTATGAAAATGAATTACTTCGGTGTGCGTCAATGTCCTCCGTGTGTATATATATATATATATTCTTCTACGGATTCTACGACAAAACTATCAAACGTGCGAAAATCGTATATCAAGTTGATGAAATATTTGCTTCCTGATGATAGGTGATCGATGTTACGGCACATGGGAATGAAAAAATACACGATACGAATAACGAAGAGCGTACTATTATTATTTTCCTGGATATCGCATGTCTCGCCACGTTTCAACGTTATTATTACAAACGACGCGTATCGGATAGAATACGTAGTTTATATATCACACCGAAAGCAATATGCTGAGTAATAAAAAGAATATTTAAAAGGGTATCGGAATTAAATAATAATAATAAAAAAAAAGATATCGTTGAGTGATAAATATGTAATATAATATAAAATGATCGACGAATAAATTTTATTAGATAAATATAAACTCAATCGTTTAGGTATTTATTATGATTGTTTATACTCCGTCAAGAGAATATCATTTGATATGATGTTTTTAATTAGTACACTTTGATTTATTCGTATCAGACGTAAGTCATTGATGAGATTTCAAAAACATTTATGCATATACCCTGATTAAATGATCTAATAGTTTAAGAGAGTAAAACGCATGAGAGAGAAAGTTAGCTCTATGGTATGGCCTATTTCTGATTTGTATTATTGACTGCGAGCCGATAACGAGGACTCAATATCGTCTTTAATCCGAACATATAACGGACGCATATAGTCGCGATACGCTGAAATCATCGAAACTGGCATAAGCTGCTCCATTGGATGACCGGATGCGGTCGCTGTCGATTAGATCAAAAATCCAATCGGATCGATCTCTCTCTCTCTCTCTCTCTCTCTCTCTCTCTCTCTTTCTCTCTCGTAAACGACGAGAACCGATGGGTTTCACGATGCGTTCAAATATTCCTTTGTACGTATATTCCATAGAACATATCTTATATAACCGAGGATCTATGTGATCTCAAGAATGTAATCCCTTAGATACATTATGTCAGTTTGGTATACTCGATATCTCGATGAGTATAATATTACATATATTTGATTAGTGATCAAATGCGATATGACATTATACGAAATTTCTTTTAGCATGCTATTAATTTTCAAGAGAGATAGAGAAATAGAGAGAGAGAGGGAATACGATCGAGAAAGAAAATCGAACGTGAGCCGACGACACGCGATCCTTTCTCGGGTGGGATATATCTTTTCGAAAAGGGAGAAGTGTGAACCGGTTTAACATGTTGTAATTCAGCAATGTATCGACGGGAATACGTGGGCGAATCTTGTTCTACCACGGAGGAGGCGTTAGTCTGGAAAATTTATTTTCGTCATTAACGTTCATAGCATTCGTTGATTTTCATTGACCGAAAGGGGAATGGTCTATCATCTCTTATTCGCTTTCCTCGAACGTTCGAACGGGTGATCGGGAATAGAAAATCGATATTGATTAAAATCGTTTGAATTATTATCGCTTTAGAAAAGCAAGCAATCGATACCACACCGACCCTGCTTTTCGAAGATAATGGTTATTAACGAGGTCGGCATGTATTACGCGTACGATACACTTTAACGTAGGCAATGTCATTATGGAAATTGCTGGTAAATACCACGATCGATTTTTATAATATTCCATTTAATACTTTCACAAAGAAGAACTCAAGTATACTTCGTTTCCCTATGCTTTATTTAAATGCATTTATGACCGATTAATGTTGTTCCTCGATTGGTAATAATGTTTCGCAAGAAATTTAAGGTCAACCTTACGTTACGACTACGTTATCGTTGCGTTAAGCAAAATTTTTTTCTTTAGGTACGAAGGGAAGGGCGTTACGGGTTAACCTGCATTGAAGATACGAAGAATCATAGAAAATAATAAAACATAACGGTGAACGCGTCGAATTTTGTTGCCGCATCGAAATTGGCTCTTTGATGCAGAAAACACGAACGTCAAAGAATCTTCGTTGCCGATATGATATTCTATGCGACGTATGCGCTTTCGCTCTCTCTCTCTCTCTCTCTCTCTCTATCTCTATCCATCTATCTATCTATCTATCTATCAATCTATCTATCTTTTTCTCTGTCTCTCTTTCAATTTTTCTTTATACGATGTAGCATAACAAAAATGCACTTGTTTCCCTGAGAAAGGAGAAACAAATCGCAGCAAAATCCGCATACATAGAGAAAGCGCCGACGCGGTTTATCTCTACGATTTTCTTTTATCGTAAGGAAAACGTACGTAGCCGTCGGTGTTGAGCAAACGTAAGAGGAATGTTTAGAGGATCGAAAGATGTTGGACCATAGTGAGAAAACATCAAAGGATCCTACCGACATTAGATTTACGTGTATTGGATAAAAATATTCTTGTAAATCGTGATCTAAGCGTGAAATGTGTGTTCACGTCTTTTGATATATTATCAGAGAGAGGGAGAGAGAAATAGAGAGAGAGAGAGAGAGAGAGAGAGAGAGAGAGAGAGAAACACACACACGTTTTCCTTTTGACGGAAGCATTATTCTCATATTATCCAGGCGTTATTTCCTTCGCACGATTAGGCTTAACAATTTCACGCATAATAATCTCGATCATTATCGTGTTTAAATATGTTTTGGAAAATAAATATTGGTTAAAAAAAATAAAATAAAAAGGAAAATAGTAGAAGAATTGATTTGACCAATCTTAACAACAAAAATATATTATTATTATTAAGCGTAATAATATTTATTTAAATAGGAAAAAGAAAGTTATTTTATTTGTCGATCGATATACGCAAAGAATTTCATGCGTGATATTATCGACCATTATCTATTAATTTATATAATTCGAAGAAGAGATATCAGTAAAAAGAAAAACAAAAAAAAAGGGAATTAATTTGAACGATCTTAACGAATAAAAATATAGTATTAATAAGCGTTATAAAATTTGTTTAAATAAAAAAGGGCAAAGTTATTTTATCTTTCAAGGAATATTATGCGATCACTTCACGTGAACTCGTTATACGACGATCGACGTACATACCAACATATGTAGTACGTGACCGGTTTCTTAGCGGTGTCGATCCATCGAACGACATATTAGGAAACGGCTATCGACGCTGCGTGTTTTCTTAGAAAGTGTTTATATCGTATCGTGACGATTAACAACGGTATAATCAAATGACGTTTTTGTTCCTATAAAAAAAAAAAAGTAAGAGAGAAAGAAATAAAGAAAAGAGCTTAAACAACTGCACGAAAAGATCGGGAAAATGTTTAGGGACGAAAGAAAGAAATCATTCGATTAAAATTAATCGTTAGGATACCGCTAAAAGATCGTATAACCAATTAAACAACGGTCGAAATAAAAAAAATAAATAAAAATAAAAATAAAATAGTAAAAAGAAAGACTTGAAATGGAAGAACGCAACGCGCGTTTTATTATTGCGGATCGAGCGAACTTAGAGGGGAGGAACGATTGGGAAAGAAAGAAAGTGGGAGGGGTGTAAAAAGTAAAATGAAGAAAAGAAAAGAAAAGAAAAGAAAAGAAAAGTAAAGAAAAGAGATGAAGGAAAAAAAGAAAGAAAATAGAAGCGTTGATGCGTCGGAATAATATTCGCGAGGAAAAGCATCATTTTCAAACGTAATTAACTAAACCGTCCTCGGGTATACACCGGCACAACTCTAAGTCTGTCCTTTAGTTTGGCGAGAAAGACGTCGCTTTTGCGCAAGGTAGCGGGTTGTATCTTCCTTCTGTTTCCTTCATTTTTCAGTCGTACGCTTCGGGCGGCGCAAACTCCGGCAAAACTACGCGACGACTACACAACGACAACGACGACGAGGAGTTTTTCCTTCCTTCCTCCTCTCTTCCCTCATACACCATCATCTTCTCTCCCTCTCTTTCTCCTCTCTCTCACCTTTCTCTTTTTCTCTCATTCTTTTTTTCTTTCGTATACCTTCGAATTCATTCTCTCTTTATTCTTTTCCACTGCACTCGGTGAGCGTCGGCAGAAACAAAGCGGATTCCCCGGCATAATAGAGTCTCTCTCTCTCTCTCTCTCTCTCTCTCTCTCTCTCTCTCTCTCTATATATATATATATATATATATATATATATATATATATAATATAATATATACACATCATATATATATATCTCTTTTCCTTTTTTTCTCACACCGTCGCAAAAACGTATCACTGCTCGGTCTCTTCTTCGCCTTCTCTTTTCTTTTCTTTTCTTTTCTCTACTCTCTGTCTCTCTCTCTCTTTTCATTTAGATTCTCCCTTTTTCCCCCATAGGCCGCCCTTTTCTACGAGTTCTTCACCATGCTGTATATTCACTCTCACACTCTCTCTCTCTCTCTCTCTCTCTCTCTCTCTCTCTCTCTCTCTCTCTCTCTCTCTCTCTCTCCTTCTACCTCCCTCCCTCTTTTTCTCTCTATTTTTTTTATGACCGGTTACCGTCTTTTCCACCCCCCAAAATGAAAGACGAAGAAGACTGTACGGGGTAGAGAGGCCACACCGGATAACCCCGAGAAGTAAGCGCAAAGGCGTCCGACGAGGGGAACAAATAGAGGGATAATCTTACAGTGATTATACGGAGATTTGTACGCGATAATGGTAGATTCCTTTCTATTTCTTCCCCTCTTTCTCTCTCTCTCTCTCTCTCTCTCTCTCTCTCTCTCCTCCTTGCTCTTTCTGTTTCTCTCTATGGGTATATCACTTTTAACGAGTGAATCATCACGTAGGGAAAATAATCAAAAGTTTGCACTTTTTGAAAGAGTGTATTTTTCCTCGTACCTTATCGGGAAAACGAACGAATAGAAATATTATTTTGATAAGAAAACTTAAAATTGATCTCTTTTATTTTTTGTAGAATTAGTATACGAGACGTTCGGTGTAATTTAAAACGAATGACTGAGAAAGTGAAACAAAGAGATAGAGAGATAGAGATAGAGATAGAGAGAGAAAGAGAGAGAGAGAATGGTTGCGCATCTCAGCGAGAACGCGTAAAGAGAAAGAAAGATGCATCTCGAGAGTTGGATGATGGTTGAGAATGTGTACTAGGTGTACGTAGTAGGTGTATCGTAGAACGGTACTGTAACTCAAATCTAAACTTGTCCAATTGCCAGCACTTGTCGCATTATACCGTCGACTTAATCTAAACTTTTGCCGTTTCAAGTTAAACGGAAACGAGAGCAGATCGCGTCGTCTTGCAGGGGTTCGTTTCGATTTGAGTTGCCTTAACCGTTGTTCCTACCTACTAATTGTAAGTAGGCAGGCAAGGGGATATAACATATATTCACCCGGAAACATTTACCTATTACGTTTGATTTTATGAGATGAAGAAATAGAAGGGTAAAATACGAAAATCGAATTAATTATGCTTTAACGACACTTTATCGTGCACGTGTGCCTTTGCTAATATCTTAAAAATTACAAATTCATGTAAATTAAATTTGATAAAGTATATACACACCTACATACATATACCTATATACCTATATATATACATACATACATACATATACCTATATACCTATATATACATACATACATACATACATACATACATACATACATACATACATACATACATACATACATATATATATATATATATATATATATATATATGTATACCTATATCTAGGTATATAGTATATTTACTTAGGTATATTACAAAGCAGACACACGGGATATGTAATGCCGTGAAATAAAGTGGAGATGGTTTTTAATAAACAATGTATAAGCCTGCAGGTGCCATCTAATAAACTCAAGAAGAAGACATACAGAAACCCTATATCCGCTCAGTGCTTTTTAATTACTTCTCCCTTTCTTGCCACCCTTCCCCCCACCCCTCCACATCGTCCTAGAACATTCTCTTCTCTCTTTCTCTTTATCTTGGGCTCTCCTCTCTTTGAGAGCGATGTGCTTTCTTTGCTCGTAACCTCCGCTCGTAAATTGTTTTCTCTCTAAAACCACGAGGGACGGTTGTGCCCGGGTTACCACCATCAGAAGAAGAAGCGAGGACCTTTTCTCGTCTTTTTTATTTTCCTTTTTCGTCAGCCCAACACGCATTATTTTATACGCGTGCCCCTTGCAGAACATCCAATATATAACTCCTCTCTGCATACCTCTGTGTCTGTTCCTCTAAATATTTGTTATTTTCGAGAAGAGAAAATTCATCAAGATATACCCCGCTCAATGTATATTATTGCAGAAGTACTTTGATGTCGAAAAATAGAAGAAGAAAGTCTGTTTTAGGTTTCAATCTTTCTTCTCTTTCTCTCTCTCTCTCTCTCTTTTCCTCTCTGACGGATCTCTCCTCCTTTGAAGAAATCTCAGAAAACGTTTAACCGGATATTTCTATGTAAAAGCACAAAGAACTTATTATCGATATCATCGATCGAATATGTTAATCGTAACGATATCCCCTACCAACACGTTCAGGTTGTAAGAAGATAGGTATCTACGTGCATACGTGTAACGATCAAATTACTCGTGCCAACAACCTAATTGTCGAGGATCTTTAGAAAACCTGTACGTCGTTAAGGGGGATTCGCGTTAACGCGACACGATTATCGACACGAAGTAACGCACCGTTTTATCGTTCACCAGCCGTAAAGGCGAGTATTCCTTTTGTAATAAAATCTCGGCAGTCTCGAGTTTCACTAGGTGCGAGTTGTTAAATGAACGCGCGCAAAAAAAAGAAAAATAAAATAAAAAAAAAGAAAAAAAAAGAAAGAGAAAAAGAGAAAGAGAGAGAGAGAAAGAGAGAGAGAGAGAGAGAGAGAGAGAGAGAGAGAGAGAGAGAGAGAGATATAAAAGATAAACTGCGTGAAGCGACCGCCACTATTTTCGCTATGAGTCGTTAAATCGAGAGCAAAAAGGCACTTTTATCGCTCTAATTCTTCGCGTTCCCCTTCTCATCTCCGCACCACTCTTTTCTTCTCTTCTCTTCCCTATTTCTATTGGCCATTACTACTCCGTTGTCATCTTTTTCTTACTGGAAAAGAACAACTCAAGATGTTTACTCCATTTTGGTAGTTACCGCGACACCGGCTAAAGAGAGATAGAGCTAGAGAGAAAGAGAGAGAGAGAAGGAGTGTGTGTGTGTGAGAGAGAGAGAGAGAGAGAGAGAGAGAGAGAGAGAATTCAATTAAGGACGCCCGATGCATTTAACGCCCCGTAAAGCCAGATGAGAGGACACAAAAACCACGAGGGATTTCCTTCGAAGCACACAGGGATTTGCATGCGCTCCGTTAAATATATCTACGTGTATATACTCTTAGATTTTCTATGTATATGTGTAAACGTTATAGAAACCATACCGTGTACCTGTGAATCTATATAAATGTGTACGCGTTAGTTGGCGGTACTCCTCCGCTGTTGCTGCTGCTGCTGCTGCTGGTGGCAACGGAGGAGTATGAGCGCGCGCGTCTTATCCATTAGAATATTAGGTAATTATTAAGATTTCGCTCGTTCAAGCGTAGTCATAATATTCCAATGGGTCGAGGTGTATTAAAATCTCTCATAATGGCGACGCGAAGTGTAATTATACACGGTAGCGGCTCCTCATATAGCGGGTCCATGAATTCGAGATCGATTAGCTTTAATGCGGGATTACGTGAATTTAAGTGGAATTAACGCGGATTTTGGTTAAACTCACTTCCCGTATTCGAAGCGTTATCCTCGTACCAAACACGTTGCTGATTCATGAATAGGCGTTAAATTTCAATATTGTTTTACCGTTTATTGTTTGTTCTTTTGCCGTTTAAAGATATTTACTTTCAAAAACGAGATATTCCTTTCCTCTGAAACTCTCATAGGTCGAAATAAATGAGAGAAATGAAATTGATTTTCTATAATAATTCAATGCAATATCGAACGACACTTAAACGCAGAAAATATGTTTACACGCCGATCTATGATTAGTTAACCCTAGTCGCGCGCACACCTCATAATAATTTCAAGTTGTCCGCTTGGGGTACCCTACACTCCGAGGCACTATGAACAGCCATCATTTATACAGAATAAATAATCGTAAACAATAATCGATAGGTTTGAAAACGAATTTCCAATTTTGTTATTATTGTTAAAAAAAAAAGATCACAAATGATACAATGCGTAAATTGTTTTAATTGAGCTCAAAGTTGGTCTGCATTCCACACCCCACACGTACAACACAAGGGTAAACGCATTAAACGACTTATATTTAAGTAATAAAATATGAGATATAATTGAGCAGAACAAGGGAAAAAGAAGAAAAAGAAAAAGAAAAAATAATAATAATAAAGAAAGAAAGAAAGAATAAATAAACAAACAAAGAGTCGAGTGTGACACGTTGAAAAAATAAAGGGAAAACTCTTACTACGTTGGGGATTACGAAGAACCTTTCGAAATAATTATATTTCGAAATTTTACACGACTTTACTCTTCAAAAAATGTCCTTTACAAAGAGACCTCCACCAGGACGTACGAAGAACAATTTTCACGCGGGACGCGTCGCGAGACGAGCCCAGAGACTTTTTAATTATTATGAATATAAGAGCGGTTCGTTTCTTTTTCCCTTTCGTTGTCGTCATACCACGAGGCAGAAGGATAGAGAGAAAGAAGGAGGAAAATAAAAGAGAGACGAGAGACGAGAGAAAGAGAGAGAGAAACGAGACAAGGCGTGGATCCGCGCAAAAGAAAGGAAGAGGTGGAGCACGTCGCGAAAAGTGGAGTGTCGGTCGAAGAACGGAATGGAACGCGAAGTTGTTGTTGTCGTCATCGTCGTCGTCGTCGTCGTCGTCGTCGTAGTCGTTGTCGTAGTCGTCGTAGTCGTCGTCCTCGTAGTTGGGAGGGTCTCCAATTACGCGTAATGATGTAAAATCGTCGAGCGATAATGACTCCGTTGGTATATACATGTACGTCGAGCCGCGCGAGAGAGAGAGACACGTGTTCTCTATTAATAGGTACCTACAGTTTTTGTATCTCTTCTTGTTCGTCGTGTTTGGTTCAAAGAGGGAGAATACTGAGGTGGGATAAGAAGAGGAACAGATAGAGGATGTTGGAGAGCCACGAAAAAAAAGAGAGAGAGAGAGAGAGAGAGAGAGATAGAGAGAGAGAGAGAGAGAGAGAAACGATACCGACGGAAGGATGGCGCCCGTCAAAGTAAATACACTTTTTTAACATCTCCACATCACCCCTGCACCGAAAACTCTATACATCAAAATCCTACAGCTACTACTGACGCTGATGCTGCTGCTACTGCTGCTGCTCCTCCCTCTCTCCTTTCATTTCTTTTCATTTCTCTCTGTTTAATTCCTCCGTTCGGGGAAAGTTACTTTGTTTACATTTTAGTATATGTTAAGTAATACGATTGTCTATAATACTAGTCGTATAATTCTTTTTTATCAACTGCGAGAAACGTGTTAACGAAAGGAGGAAAGAATTTATTCGTATCGTCGTTATATTTTACTACGTTAGATCCCCTCCACCCTCATCCGACCCCCATCGTTACTACTAGTGAAAGGCAAATGATTAAAAAAGTAGTAACTAAATCGGGATAAACACACAAATAGATAGATTGATCGATAGATAGATTGCAATATCTATCGATCGATTACCAATAGGGATTTATTCGTATATGAAATGTATCGTTTCATCGTCACGAGGGAAAAACGTAGAAAGAATTTTAAAGGACTGTTAAGACTCCGAAACTTATTTGAAAGTTATCGTACGTGAGAGAAGTTGTTGTCGATGTTCCACGCGAAAAGATCACGCCTACAACTCTCTAATCGGAATTCTTTTCCAATACTAGCTTCGTCTTAACTATCTCTCTCTCCTCCTCTTCTCTCTCCCTTCTTTCTTGTTTAACTTACGAATCCTGTTTTTTCCTTATATATATATATATATATATATATATATATATATATATATATATATATATATAACAGATCACACCAAGAGTTCGGAACTTGTAGGATCTTGCAAAAGAATCGATTATACAAAGGCATTCGTCGAATCGTTTTCCATTTCAATCCTGAATCCTAAAGACACTCCTCACCAATTCTGAATTGTTTAAGAAATGTTTCTTTTTTTTTTTTTCTTTTCTTTCTTCATTTTACTTACGTAAGCGTCGTTAAAAAGAAAAAAAAAAAGGAAACGGCGTTGGTTCATTTGAAATTTCCAATCGAAGAGAATTTTTAAATTCGAAAAGAGACAAGAAGACGCAACCAACATATACACACGTTTGCAAAGTATACATGAATGTTTTAAGACGATATACGATTCGTTAAGATCGAAAAGGATTAAGATTGAAGAAGAGAAAAAAAAATTAAAAGAAGATAGAAATAAAAGAGATAAATAGAGATAAAGACGATCGTACAGGTCGAAATATACGAGCTCTTTTTCCCGTTAATGAAGATTTCTACATTGGAGAAGGTAAACGACGCTTTGGCGATTAACGTAGGTGAAAGACGCTGGTCCCATTCTCTCTCTCTCTCTCTCTCTCTCTCTCTCTCTCTCTCTCTCTCATTCTATCTCCTTCTTTCTTTCTTTCTCTCACTTTATTGAATTCAAGAGATGCAGGTTCTTCGGTGAAACTGGGTGAAGAGAAGAAGCTCTAGAATCCATCGAGTTCTTTCGATACGAATCGAGAAACGGTAGATTGCTCGAGCTTCCCCTCTCAACACTCCCACGCCTCTCACCCCACCTCCGAATCCCTCCATCTCCATTTTCTTTTCTATTCCCTTCTATCGTTTCTTCTCCGCCACCTGTTTCAAGTGTCGATCGAAACATCGATCGATCGATCGTTCGCTCTTTCGTTCGATCGATCGTTCGTTCTTTCGTTTGAACGATCGATCGATCGGCCTAACCGTTCTTCGATTCGTTCTATTTCCTTCGAACTGGCCGATAAAACGAACGATATTCCCATTGGCAGCTATAGTATTTACTTCTTTTGACCAATTATAAGTAAACACAAACACATAAACCAACTACACATATATGTATATATACGTGAAATATACATAAGAATATATACATAATCCATTATTAACGGATAAGAACGTTTTTGTCGACTTTAAGGGCACATGGCGCGAAGCAATCTCGAAATTCTACTTTCGGAAAAAAAATATTCTCTCTTTCCTCTTGTCGCCCATCTTCCAAGGATGATTACTCGAAAGGAACGTAAAAATGCGAAGGAGATGAAGGAATGCCCTTTCAAGGGGGAAAGAGGAGGGGGTTGGGAATCAAAGATCGAAATCAACGACGATGAACCATTTGGATTTATTTTTTCTAATTTTACGAAATCCAAATATTTTGAAAAGGTATTTTCTTTCGAGGAATAAGAGTATAAGAAAGCTTCGCGAACAATAATTAACTCGTGATATCTCTTAGGACAGTCAAGAAAAGGGGGGGATAGGTGAATTATACTTTTTGGATAACGGATTGAACAAAAAGGAAAACAAAGAGAACAAAAGAGATAGATAGACAGAGAGAGAGAGAGAGAGAAAGAGAGAGAGAGAGAGAGAGAGAGAGAGAGAGAGAGAGAGAGAGAATTCAAACGTATCATAGTCACGAGCGGAATGCCAAAACTAAAACTTCATATTATAATAGTCCGTTCGGTGGCACGGAAGCGATCCGTCGAATTCTTGCCGCATTACAATTGCTATGGTTTCCAGTCGAACACGCTGAGATGATACGATTTATTAGGTAACTCGAAGTCCTTTTCCGTTTGTTCCCAACTAGACTAGATAGACGCTAACTTATACACACATACACGCGCGCACGCACGCACGCACATACACATACATACATGCAAAAACACACTCAACTCCAGCATCTCTATCGCTCTTTCTTCGAATTTCAGTATTCCCAGGTGGCTTGCATCGTTGATCTTCGGATTCTCGTATGTACCTGCTCATGAATACCCGAATACCACGGGCAAATACTCCGCCCGTTGATACGAGAAAGAGAAGGTGGGATAGGGACAGAGAGAAAACGGGAGAAGATATAACTCGTCTGCCTGGAGCATCGACCGAGAGAAATCGATATAAGCCGGTAGAAGAGCGTCCGACGAGTCTACGCGGACGGCATAGCGCGCGAACTATGTTACATCGAAACCTTTTCCTCGCCATATACTTCCCCACCTACACGTTTCAGAACTACATCGAGTATTAACAAATCGCACACGCCGACGAGCTAAGGCGATTTGCCGATCTCGAGAAAAGTTTCGACATTAAGAGACGTCGTACGATCCGTGGGTAGAAAGGTGGGGTGGAAAAGAGAAGTGAATTAATCTTGGGTTTAAAAGATACATTATATACATATATATATATATATATATATATATATATATATATATATATATATACCATTATATATATACACCATTATATATATATACCATTCAAAAAGATTATTTCTCATAATATGGAATTTGCAAAGTTCCTCTTTTTTCTTTTTCTTCCTTTCAAGTAATTGGATTCTCTCACCCACCTCTTTTCTTCTTAATCTCATTGCTAATAAAAATCTCAACAGATATATATAATACTGATGCACTTTAAAAAGTTACTGTCGTTTAAAAGATTCAATGTGAAATTTAGAATTCTGTTCAATAAGACGATGCTGATCGATAAGATCAGATAATTTCTTTCTTTCTTTTTTTTTTTTTTTTATTTTCGCTAAACTCGTTCGTCTATAACTCCGAATCTATTGCTTAGATATTTCACTGGCTCGTTTTAAAATATTTATCTTTTCTCTCTTCCCCGTTCGCCCTCTCCTTTCATAGCATTTTCACGAGCATCACAAAATTGAGCTATAAATCGTGGAAGGAAAATGTCTTGATAAGCGTAGTTAATGAGAAAAAATAGTGACCAATAATAACGAAAACCCCCATCGATAAAGAGTACTTACCGGAATGGCAACACAGTCTTCGAGCTCGGCTAGGGGTGCCTCCGAACAGAAGGTACCTTCGGTGAGGAAAGGTGGTCGAGGGGGTGGTGGCAACCGGAACTCAGGGGGTGGCCCGGGACACTCCGGGCACTCCGTGCTCTCCAGCGTCTCCAACTCCTCCATCCTCCACCTCAGCGTGCTGAAAAGCGGACGGAAAATCGCGGTTTGATTAATCTTATTTCGTAAGATGGGTAAGGGAGTATAAGGGAGAGGGGGACTGTTAATCGATCGACGAGACGACGATGACGAGAATGAGTGTGAGAGAAAGAGAGAGAGAAAGGCGAGAGAGAGAGGGAGAGAGAGAGAGAGAGAGAGAGACGAGAACAAGGAAAGAAATAAGTAACAAAAAAGAAAAAGAAGAAACAAGAAGAGAGGAGTAAAAGTTTTGCCTTCTTTCCGCAAATTTCGTTGCTCCGTTCGTTCTCGTAATGTCGAGCAAATAAAGCTCGCCACTGGCAAGAAGATGACGCAGCGACTCAGTAAAAGAGAAAGAAAGACAGAGGGGGAGGGAGGAAGTGTGTGTGAGAGAAAGAGAGAGAACAAGATGGAAGAGAAAGATGGTCCTTGCGGACTTTCAGATAACTACTCGGTGAAACTTGGCCGAACGATGGATTTTTATGAGGGATCGTTTTAACTTCTTGATACCACGACGAAGTGGAAGTAGAACGCCGGCAAAATTTTTCCGATAGCCCAATAACGTCGTCCTCATCGATGGAAAAACACGTTTCGCGAGAACTCTTGATTCCACCGACGCGGAGTCAGCTTGGTACCAAGTACTCGTACACACAGAGAGACAGACACGTGCAATTCACACACAAACACACGAGAGAGAGAGAGAGAGAGAGAGAGAGAGAGAGAGAGAGAGAGACGTATCATGTACGACAAGAGTTGCAATGCTATTAATTAAAAGATAGAAAAATAAAATAATTTGCGATTGAACGTAACAATGACCGATAAAATGGAGTCGTTACTCCCGGAGATTTTTGATTGCCATAGAGTCATCAGAGTTACGATCATTTTTAAGTCCTTTATGTATACGTTTAGAGAATGAAAGAGAGACTGCTAGTAACCTTAAAAAGAAAGATAGAGAAAATAAAAAGTAAAAAAAAAAAGAAAATATATATATATATATATATATATATATATATATATATAAAAGAAATCAGAGTAGACAGAGTTGACCGTAGAAGTTTGTGGTGGTCGAGGGGGTGAATTGATAACGGTACGATTTTCGTGCGGTGGCGCCTCCAGAGTGGATTTCGCCGGCTAATTAAGAGATACGCGTCTGGTAGCGGCTCCTAATGGTCGGGAATATAGTCGTACCGGTATAACTCGTATAACGGGTGGCAATGTTGGCTGCATGGGTGTTTCTGGCATGGGATGGTGGGGATTCGCTCGACATCGCGCGAGTAAATGCGCAGTTTTTCTGGGCTACCAACGTGGCTGTAGCGGCGTGCACGGGACGATCTCGTTAGCATAGGAAGCACCTTGCCCTCGGGCCAGGTCAAGTCGTTCCAGTCGGTGCCGGCTGGAGAGGGCTAAAGCCGACGTTGTCGGTATGCTAATACCCAGGACTTAATTACAGTCTCATAATGAATCAGTCACGCTACACCTCTTACCCCACAACCACCCACTTCTACCCTCCCTCTCTCTTTCTAATCCTTCACTTACCATTCGCATCTCTCTCTCTCTCTCTCTCTCTCCCTCTCTCTCTCGCATCGTTTGTCGAACCGTGCAAACGGGGAAACCGTATACCGTTGATTAATTGTTTTCCACCCCTCTCGCGAGACCACCCTCATATGCGTAGACTATCAAACGTCCGAGCCAATCGGCCTGGGGTCAATTTTCGGTTCGACGCTCGTTTGAACTTTTTGACGAAGGATCCCTCTGCCTCATTCTCTCTGGGTTATATTCACGTTGAACTCTGTTAGTTCAGCTGTTATATATTAGATCGTTATACGAAATAATTATTCTTGGTTAATAACTTTTCATTTTTATTTATTAAAAATGCCTTATTTATTTTGTCCTCGTTACGATGTAAGATTAAAAGTACCGACTAAAATTAGAACGCTCTTCTAATTTCTTGAACGTTTTCAAGAGGACCTCGTGTTACTAACCATCGTGTTTAATTCTCTCGAAATGGGAACTTTAAACCCCTAAGCAGGGCTTATGTCGAAGCAATCACCGTGGTAATTTATAGCGAGGCAATATGCGCTTCAAGAGGTTACGTTACAAAATCGATTCGACGGTTATATCGTTGATTTCAAGATTGAACGTGACCATGCGATTTATTAAGTAATAAATTTGGAAATAACCGATTTCTATATACCTCGGTCGTTAGATTCTCTTTTGTCAAATAGAGATATCTACTTTCTTATTTTTTTTTTGTTATGTTTTGTACGAATAAATAAAAACAAATCTCGTTTTCGAGATAATCTGTAAGAAGAAACGTTGATCAAAGGAACGTTGAACAATCCTAATGTAAAACGAAATTAACGGTGGTAACGCATCGGACAAAGCGAAGGATACCCTCGAGCTTCGAATCCCTCCTTGCTATTGTATTTCCAATAGCTCTGGTATGCCAAGTGCTCGTTATAATCGAACAACACGATTCGGTATCTCCAGTCTGGCGAACGATTAAACGAAGCCTTCAACGAATAGTTTGGAACGGTCGATCGTGTGGCAATGTATCGCAGGCCAAAGCCAGGGATGCTGTTGGTGGTGTGTTGCCGTTGCCGCTGCTGCGGCTGGACCATTTCTCGACGATAACGCGGAAATTCTCTGCCTCTTGGAAGGGTTAAGAGAATTATCTAGGATTACACCGTGAGAAATACATCGTAAACGGTGTGACTCTTCCTACGATTAAACAAAATGATAAATCTACTAGGCAAAAAAAATTCAATTGTAGAAGAGATAAGATACGCTCTTACAAAAAAAAAAAAGATAGATCAGAAACTACGTTCGATTTTTGTCATTGAATCGGACTCTTTTTATGGGGAATTTTTTAAAACGTAGTCAAAACAACAGAATCGAAATAATAAAAACAAAAAAAAAAGAAAGGGAGAGAAAGAGAAAGAAGAAGAAGTTGAAGAAAAAGTAGATGAAGAAAGAGAAAACGTAAAAGTTGAAGAGGCAGGAGTCGAATCGTCGAGTCGACCGCCGGCATTCAATTTCGAACGACTTCGTGAGAAGATGGAACTCGTTGGAAAGAATGGAGAGGTAGGTATGCATGTGTATGTATATGTATATATATATATATGTACGTATGTATATATACATGTATGTACGTGTGTATGCATGTCGTATGTATGTATGTATGTATGTATGTACATAGTACGTTGCTCGTTGCGCGCGTTAAGGAAAGATGGTAGTGTGAGGGAGATAGATAGATGGAATGGAAGAAAAAAAAATAAAAAAGAAAAGTAAAAAAGAAGAAAAGGGGAAAATAAGAAAAAAGAAAAAAGGGGGAAAGAAAAAGAGAAAAGAACGGTGATGAAGAGGGTATCGAGGTACTATTTTACGCACGCACACAAACTCGCAGGTAAACACAGAGAGGGACACACATCGAAATCGTCGCGGGTGCGCCAGGAAGAGGGGAATAGGGAGAAAAAGGGAAAGAGAAAGAGAGAGAGAGAGAGAGAGAGAGAGAGAGAGAGAGATAGTGCTGCACGTCTGCGCTCAGTTTAATAAATGCAGCCTTCCTTCCGTTCTGCTTCTTGGCTCGGCTTGGTTCGACTCCTCTCGGCTTTAACCGACTTTCACGCTCGCGAAGGAACCCTCTGGAGCTTCCTCTCTCTTTGCTCTCTCTATCTCTCTCTCTCTCTCTCGATCACTCTTCCGTACACCTTTCACTAAGAAGTAGGAGAGGGAGAATTCTCATTCGTATGCAAAAAACGAAGCAAGAAGGGCCAACCGAAAGAGCACCACCGAAACACGCTTCTTTTCTAACTTCGATTCGGTGTGGATCAAATCTTCAGTCGGCATGATTTTTATTTATGCAATTCCCTCCTTCCATCGCCTCCCCCCACCATTCACTCTTTCGTATTTATTCCATTTTCTTTATTTTCTCTATTTATTATCCGTGTGCTTTAACATTCGCCCACCATTCGTCCTATTCGATCTTCGAGGAACACTTTTGAGATCTTTCTGATGACGAATAAAAAGAATTTTGTTTTTTATCCTCTTCCAGTTTAGATCCAAAGATCTAGCAAAGATATTAGGAAAATTCAACGGACTACTAAAGTAAAATTGTTCGATCGCATAAACGTCGATGGTATTTGAAAAGAAATACCCTTCTTCAAAACGATCTTTAATCTTTTTGATTACTTTCCCAGGAATAAATAAAAACAAGAGAAGAAAAAAAAATATATATATATATATCATGAACGATGGAGTTAAATCCCAGGTATAAAAAGGAAGACGAATAAAGAAATATTAGGTATACTCTGTTAAAAATTATCTCGCGTTTAACAAGGAATCACAATACCGTCTACGGTTACTCTTTTACTAAGAAGAAAATGAAGGAGTATTAACACACACGCGCGCGCACACACAAATCGAGAGGATCAGCTGGCACTTCCACAAAAACATCGTCCCATTATCTTTAAAATTTCCAAGTAATGAAGAGATACGTGAAACAAGAGCCAAGCCAGACGGATGTAAAGAAACGAAGGAGAGAGAACATACATACAGTGAGACAGAGAGAGAGAGAGAGAGAGAGAGAGAGAGAGAGAGAGAGAGAGAGAGAGAAAGAGTTCAATGAAACCGATGACACAATGCCGTCTCACGAAGTTTTCTCACGCGACAACTAGTTATCGCTATACGCTCTGGGAAGGATGTGTTTCCATTGAAATTATGATGTCGAGTCAGTCTTTCCACACCGACGGGCGGATTTTTCACGATTAAATCGCGGCAAAGTGTTGGAACATCACTTGTGAATTTGCTTCCTCTAGTATAGCAACATCATTCGAAGGTATAAAAAAGTTTCGTACTTGGAATACGATAAGACGTGTTTCACCGAGAACATGGTGAACGTAGATAAACTAGTATTAAATAGAATTTAATATTATAAAAAGAGAAATTACATGGAAACTTTTCCAACCTTACTTGCCCTTGAATCAACGATGCATCCCGTAATCGTAACGATTTTTTATTCGTAATATGTAACGTAAAATGAATCTTCCGACGTTTACTTTAAATTTTTCTCGATTTTCACGAATCTCTCTCTCTCTCTCTCTCTCTCTCTCTCTCTCTCTCTCTCACTTACTCTATATAACATTGTGAACGCTATACATATAATGTATGTATGTTAAAAAGTGTTACGGGTGAGAGTAATTTACCGCAAGCTAGCTTAAGGTAATAATTAATCGGATGAACGTATAAACGTCGTAGGTAATTAATTTCACGGTTATATGCGCGAGTGATATCAAAGGACGTTGAAGATGATGATGTCCCTTCTCTCGCCGGACCTAGGAAAATTGCTTACATCGTTATACGAAATTCGTTGGAAAGAGCGTATCCTCTCGCGCACCGATACAATTTCATCCACTTTGGAAAGTTGCAGACTCGAAGTAGAGAAGAAAGGGTTCACGAAAGCGTGGAAAACGATCGTAGGGGAGAGGGAGGGGGAAGAAAAGGATAGGAAAGGAAAAGGGAAGGGAATAGAGGGTGTGGAGAAGAAGGGCTTTCGAGCGAGGTGGTAAGGGGATCGGCAAAGTGGTCGGACTTTTTCCAAGTGGTCGACCGAGCGAATCGACTGTCCGGAACGGGATTGGCCGAGGTTCTTCCCTCGTTCTATGGAAAATGGCTTAGGATTTACGGATGGCCCGTGGTTTTCCACGTTCGGCCACGCATCCTAATGGAGAAACTTTGCCGCGTCGGGGGAAACGTTAGAGAATCGAAATAATAATCTTTCCTTTCGTTGAACTGCAAAGCCGATTAATATATATATATATATATATATATATATATATATATATATATATATATATATATATCGATATCCTTTTCTTTCAATTCTCTTTCTCGTTATTTCTTTCGTTATTTTTTCCCCCTTCGACAGGGAGTAAAAGTAAATGCAAAGAAGCGTTAACGCGTCTCCTTCTATAAACAAAAATTGAGAGAAACGTAGAAACGACAACGCCGGTGAGAATACCCCTTTGCATTTCAGAGCATGGAGACTCTCGAAAAGTTTCGAGGTGGCTGCTGCCACGCGACGCCTCTTTATATATATATTGTCGTTGTAGGTATACGCGAGAAGCCTCAAAAAATAAACTCACCGGGTTAGTTTGTTTTCACAACTCTTTTCTCAGACTTCTTCGCGCCTAGTCGCTGAATTAAAAGAAGAGAAATAAAAAGGGAATGAAATTACGACTACGCGGGCTCCGAATAACTAACGTAAACATTTGATACGATTAAATACGAAGACTTCGAATTGACGTAGAAAAAATCGACGTAATTAATCTTTTGATGTAAACTAGAATTATTAGTAAGAGCTTGGATACATACATGTATAAGCTCGAGATACGATAATGTTCAAGTACTTACACGTGTATGTAAATGAGATAGAAAGAAATAGAGAAAAAGAGAAAGAGAAAGAGAAAGAGAAGAGAGAGAGAGAGGGGGGGGAGAAAAAAGAGAGAGATGTTTTGTAATTCGAGCATACGTGAGCCGGTCACGAAATTTTGGCGCGTGCGTGACACGAGTGTTAGGAAGGAGGACTTTATCGCGAGAAACAGCGTTGGGGTGGTTTGAAAATTTGGCTGATTAAGCGTTATGAGCGTATAGGGACGTCTACAAAGAAGGAAAAATAAAAGGAAAAGGAAAAAAAGAAAAAGAAAAAGAAAAAAAATGGATTCGAGAGAAAAGCGAAAAAGGAACTGAAATGTCTCCGTTTCATTCGCTATTCTCGGAACCAGGTGGTACCAGGTTCACCTACGTTTGCAAAATTCGAGCGAAATCACGCGTTCTCTCTCATATCTCTTTCTCTTTCTTTTTCTTTTTCTCTATCTCTATCTCGAGATTCATACGTCGTCCTTTTCATGGGAAAGAGTGACAGGTTAAGAGCACGTGAGTTGATACGCGACGTCCGTGTGTCGTCCTTGGACAAGAGTAGCTGACGCGACTCGTAATTTCATTATGAAAATGCCAACAATGCAACGCCTTTCCTTCCTTCCTTCCTTCCTTCCTTCCTTCCATCGTTCGTTCGCGCATGTGTCTCTGCTGTTAGCCGCCCTGTTCTCAACGACCCCCGCAATTCTCCTTTTCTACTCGTGTGAGTTTAGCGAGACGCCTTTGCTAATTCGATTCACGCTGTGGCTAATGGGTTATACGTGTCGCGAAATTTTTATCTCGCACGCTGGACTAAAGTGTCCTGGGAATTATTCTCTCTCTCTCTCTCTCTCTCTCTCTCTCTCTCTCTCTCTCTCTCTCTCTCTCTCTCTCTCTCTCTCTCTCTTCCGACTTCTTTACGATTTATTAGACATCTCCCATAAAACATTTGCATGAGAATTAATATATGGTTATTTTTGACAATAACGAGACGAGTTCTCGCATATCGAACGATTTTATTATTGAATTAATAATTTCTATTAGTAATAATAATTAGTATACGTATATAATTAATAATACTCGCCGTAGGTGAAATAGAATTGATCGTTATCGAAATACGTTCGACGATACGAAATAAATAATTCGTTCGATTTCAAATCATTCATTTTTCATGTGGTTATTACTACATACCGTTCATTAAATTTTTACGTTACACGATAAAAACGATTTCCAGTAAAGCACACACACACACACACGCGCGCGCGCGCGCGCGCGCGCACACACACACATTTCGTCAGCCCTTATGGAGACAGCATAGGAAAGATATAAAATTCGTTAAGATTACTATATATGACTCTTCGACGTGATATCTTGTAAACGCTGAAACGTGACATTCGTTGCGCCTCGTCCATGTCTATCTTCAGATTGGTAGATGAAAAAGGATAAGGGAGAAAGACGGCGATGAAGAAAAGGGAGAGAGGGTCGAAACCTAGAAGAGGGCTTGCTTGATCGGAAATACAATGAAACGGAATGGGATTTAAAGAAGTAAAGAAATTTCATAACGTGCGTCCTATCGCGGCGATGGTACAATGAGAGAGGGGGTGAGGGGGAAAGAAAGAGAGGGGGGAGGGGAGAGAGCAATCCTCTGGAATTTCTTCTCGCAATGGACGCCGCTTCTTCCTCCGTTTTTCTATAAAATACTCTTTCATCCTATGCGGAATTCTGTGTCCGTATTTTTATATGATATCAAATATAATTTTATTAATCCTAAAACTGTAACGTGATTGAAATATTAAAAAAAAATAATAATAATAATTCGGAATTTGAAACGATAATATATAAAAAAAACATGAAATATTTCGTAATATTCATTTAAAAAAAAAAAAAAAAAAGAAAAAATAACCAAAAAGGAAAGAAAAGAAAATCGATTTCTTACGGTTTTCTCTTACTTAGATATTCAAGATTTAAATACGTTCGTTCGATTTCTCTAAAAGAAATAACTACAGTGCATGAGAGAGAAAAAAAATAGAGAAATAGAAAGAAAGAGAGAGAGAGAGAGAGAGAGAGAGAGAGAGAGAGGAGAAAGAAGGTACATACAGATGGCACTTTCCGCTTTCATACTGCACACGCTCGCGGGACATCGAATTAGCTCTCGTTAAATGCGGGCCCCTGGTCCCTTCAAAGTGGCTTTGAAAATCAGTAGATTGTCGTTTTATACGGCCGTTCGCGACGAAGGGACGAAGTTTAAATTAAGTCATTTTAATCCTAAGGGAAACTTCCCTCCTCTCCTACAACCTCCCCGCTCCTGTCTTGCTCTCTCTCTCTCTCTCTCTCTCTCTCTCTCTCTCTCCCTCTCTCTCTCGCACCATAGACGCGTTCTGCCGCTCTTAAGTTCCGACGTTAAGTAATCAGATTAGCTCGAACTAACCTCGAACGCTGCTCAAAACCTCCGAAAAGTTACGTCTTCTCTCTCTCTCTCTCTCTCTCTCTCTCTCTCTCTCTCTCTCTCTCTCTCTCTCTATTACTTCTCCGAAATTGTCTCTCTCTCTCTCTCTCTCTTTCTTTCTCTCTATCTTTCTCCTTATTACTTCTCCGAAATTCTCTCCCTCCCACCCCCTCTCTTTCTTTCTTTTTTTCCTCTCTCACGATCATTCGCTTTGCACTAATCCTCCTCTTTCGAGCGGTCGGCAACCGAAATTCTACTCGCGAGCTAATTATTTCATTCCCTTCAAGATACCAGTTGACTTGTCCTTATGTTGGCACGCGTATTACCGCACATCGAGAATCTTCCGTACTTTCGCACGAGGAATTTAGTGGACACAAAGAAGAAAGAAAGAATGAGATAGAGAGAGAGAGAGAGAGAGAGAGAGAGAGAGAGAGATGGAGGGGTGGGGAGGAAGAAGATAAATAAGATTAAATTGGATGAAAAGATCGACAGAAACAGAAAATCCGATTACTGTAGAATTAATGACGTTTTTTTTTTTTTACTCGAATAGTTCAAATAATCCTGAATGACTTTTCTATTCTTCTTCCTATCCTTAATTCTTACTGATTTTTATTTGTATTGATATAAGTTCTGCAACAAATTTCAACGAATTTAACAATTCGCATAATCGTGAGACATGTGGCTTATCCTTTTGGGATATGTAGAATAATCAGAATTTGTGCTCTCCTCTATTCGAGAAACATTGGCATTGCATATGTACGTACCTAGGTATGTATGTATATACTGCGAAATGTTTCGCTGGATTTCTTCCTTTTCTCAATGACATAGAGAGAGAGAGAGAGAGAGAGAGAGAGAGAGAGAGAGCGCAACTTTAGAGAGGTTCCTTAAATATCCGAAACTTCTTCCGCTCTGTTAAAACCACGAAGTCTATCCTTCCCCCCACCCATAAAATATTTCGCGTATTTCCCGTGCTTAATCTCGGATAAAAGGAGAAGATTAGCTTTTTCGAAAGTCAGTGAAAAAAAAAAAAAGAAAGAAAAAGCAACAACAACAGTCCTTTCCTACGAAAATCTCTTAACGATAAACACGTGTGGGTTTTAACCGGCCAATAATAATTACAGAATTTGATAAAGGAATGTTAAGTTCAAAAGAAAAATGAAAGAATAGAAAAAGATAGTGTGATTGAAAA
>OU964966.1:2910477-2922977 GCA_918808275.2 Dolichovespula sylvestris
TCTGCTTAGAAATAAAAAAATAAAAATAAAAAATACGTACAGAGTATTATAAAGTAACAGGTTTACGTTGTGTATAATGAAAAGAAAGAAAGAAAAAGAAAAGAAAGGAAAAAGAAAAAGATTTACAAATACACATCGTTACATCGACGAATAAAATACTCCGTTATAATTAATGCTGAAATGTTAAAATGAGATGAGATTACGTTTTATATTACGTATGATCCGATAACGACTCTTCTCTTATCGTATCGTTCATTGAATAAAAATCCTTTCATTTTATTTTCTATGATTTTCGCTCTACGTACCTGCTCGTTATACTCTGCCAGAAAAAAGGAAAAAAAAAAGAAAAAAAAAAGAAAAAAAGAAAATAACGAAAGAAAAAACGAGAATATACGGTTACGTAGTTTTTGCTATGTACCTCATTTACAAACTGGTCTCGTATGTTTACATGTTATCATGTTTCCATTCATTGCATTAATGATTACGTTAACAATTTTCCAAAAATACCACGATTTTTATTCAAAGAAATCGAAGAAACAATTGCTCTTCTCGAATTACTAATGACCTTGACAATTATCACAACGAAAAAAGAAATAAGGATAAACAAAGTAAACCCCCTCCCCTTTCCACCGCACACACGCACGCGTGTAATTATATTTCCCAACATCTCTATAGACGAAATGAGAATTCATCGAATGAGATGGTCGATAAAACGTGCATGTATTCCTCCAGTACGATATTGGACGATTGTATGATTACCACCCACAAGGGTTTGCACGCAGTGCTGCATATTATTTACACGTACACGTTCTCTATACCAGATGGGACGTAGAAATGTGTTGTATAGGGTGCGGAGAGATGCGGTTATATAACGCGGCAACACTGAAAGGGTACGTTACTACTATCTGCCATCTTCGATTATTCCCGCGGTATCCAATGTTAAGGGATATATCTGTGACTCTCCTCCACCTTCTAATAACCCGTACACACTAGTTTATACTCGACTCACCCTTTCTTTCTCACTTTCTCTTGGTATACCAATTCTCTCTCCCTCTCCCTCTCTCTCTCTCTCTCCCTCTCTCTCTAACTTCCTCTTTCATTCTCTCTTTCTTCCTTTTGCGCAAAGCTCGTTCGACTTCTAGAGGCAGACGCGACTCGATTTAATTAAAGCTACCCGCTGAATTTAATACTTTCACCCTCGAGTACCGTCACTGCTAGACCGTTATGGATTTGTGCCACGCGTGTATCATTAATCTTACGCCGAACCGCAAAACCGTACATTCGTTTATTAATGCACCGACGCGTAATTGAATATTTTTCACGATAGAAAAAGGAGACTGAAAAGAATCTGGTTATATATTTCTCGAAAATTAGTAAGTTTGTTTTTCTTTTTTTTTCCTTCTTTCTTTCTTCCTATTTTTTTATCTTTCATTTCATTTTTTTCTTCGTTATTTCTGTCGTATTCCATACGGTTATATCAGAATTCGTCCGTCAAAAAGATAGATATCATTGTGACGGTAATAAACTAGTTGTGCTTATTATACGAAGACAAGTTGTTAAAAATATGTTTTCGATTGAACAAATACCTATTTTAAAAATTATAACTATATTTCATATATCATTTTATCTATGCGCACATAGAAACGCACAAATGTTTGCAACATATCATATAACGTGTATTCATCACTATAAAACAAATTGTTATTATATACTCTTTCCTATTTGTTGAGAAAATGATTGTGTCTTAGTTTTAGAGATGAAAGAAACAAAAAACAAAAGAAAGAGAAAGAATAAGGAAAAGAAAGAAAGAAAAAAAGGACAAAAAATAAGGATAGATAGTGGAAAGAATCGAAAGACCGTGCGAGATACACAAGATATAAAATTATTTATAAGCCCGAGCAATAAGTTATCAGAAAGCTATTAAAAGTTTTCGTGATCCAGAAATAACCTTTACGTTCGTCGATATTCCCTAGAGGGTGATCTCACTCTTATAACATTTTTCAACATTCCGAGAGCTTTCGGTCGCCATTGCGCACGATCGCGTTCTACTATGTCCGACCTCATCTTTTATCTTTTGACACACACACGCACACACACAATCTTATCTTTTTTTCTCTTATTCGATCGTCAAGATATTTCGCTGCTCGATATACGAAAAGTTAAGAACAAGTTATGTGACGAATCCGATTTCATTAATCGTTAAGTGACTACTTACATTTTTAAGAATACTTAACATTTCTAAGAAGAACAATTTCTTCGAAGCAGCCTCAAATCGCAACAAATACAATATATTTTGGTCTCTCTGTATGTTTTATTGTTTGTAAATAGAAAAATGAAAGGAATACTCTAACGGAGAATGTAATATAACGCGTTTGACTACCAAAGCAATTTTGCACGAATCCAATACCTTCATCTAATACCATTCATAACTTGGTTTAGATAAAAAAAAAAAAAAAAAATATACAGTAACATTCGTCGCCATACTCTCGATATAAGACTTCAATGTTATTAGATATTTAATCTTCTCAAATGCTAACAAAAGATAACTTTAAGAATGTTATGGATCAAATTCCGCAAATTTGAGGGAGATCGGATGATCAATTATCTCGATAATCATGTATTAAATCACGCTAATATTAATATCCTCTTTGTTTTCATAGTCTCGAGTATAAGAATAACGTTAGAAAAAGTAAATGAATAATTTCGTTCTCTTTTTTTTTTTAACGTCTAGACGATCGCAACTTCGGATCGATGGTTTTTTCGTAACCCAGGAAAAAATCAGGACATTTATTCTACGTACTTACGTACTTTTTCTTTTTCACGCAAAGGCCCCCCCCCTGCTTCTCTTCCTCCTCCTCCTCGATCTCCTTCTTTTCTCTTTTCTGGTAGCCCGCGTGTCATAGCTTATAACATCGGTCGGTCATAATTTCAAAGTTTAGGGTAAGGTCGACGTTTAGCGAGAGAACGGGAAGCGTAGGCGCGAAGCGAATAATAAAGTCCGCCTGGTCGCGAATAGCAGTCTCGCGAAAAAGAAGGCGTATATAAATTCGTTGGAGTTAACGGTCCGTAAATCTACGTGCCATCGGGAAATACGCCCGGCACCTACGCGCTATAATTTTTACGTCTAACGATATACCATCATCCATCCTCTCTTTCTATTTAACTCGCGGCCCTCTCCAAAGAAAGGATGACGCGTTGAATAATAAACTTATCAATTTTAAAACGACCAACCAATATGTAAGTTCAACGGGAGAATTTTCAAACTCGCAGTTCTTTCAATCAAAATGAATTATTTTGCTGATTCAAAAATCGAAACCAAATAATCGATTTACATATATCGAACTATACATGGCTCTATGAATTTATTTTTATTTTAATTATTTTTTCTAACGGAAATTATTATTTCACAATATTTTTCTAAAGATTTTCAATTAAGGATAGTAAATTACGTAAAAATGTATGTAAAATGGACATACATATGTGTACAAGTTCGTGAAAAAAAACAAGTGGAAAACAAAATACATACATACATACATACATAGATACAACATACAACATACATACATACATACATACATACATACATACATACATACAAAATACACACACATTAATTTACAATTGTATATCGAGACAAATGATGATAAACATGTGCATATCGTTAAATAAAATTGTATTATTCAACTCTGATTAAAATTTCCAACGAACTCTTTCTCTCTCATTTTTTTATTTTTTTTATTTTTTTTTTATTTTTTTTTTTATTTCGGAGACAAAGAAAGAGAAAAAATAATATTCCTTGTGTATCCTCCCCTCAACATAATATACCACATCGAAAGTTCGACTCGAGTTACATCTAATAACCGGCATCGTTGCTCCGTAATAATAATACGAACACACACGTGTTTCGATTACCTTACCGGTCACGGCACTTGCACGCGCAGCCTTGGAAATGATAGCTCATCCGGTAATGATATCGTAAGTTTCCCCTCGAAGGCGTTGCCCTCGTCGAAAGTAACGATGAAGAAGAGGATGAAGATGAGGATGAGGATGAAAAAGGGAGAAGAAATAAGAGAAAGAAGAAAACTAAGAGAAGTAAGAGGAGTAGGAGTAGAAAGAGAAGGAGAAGGCGGAGGGGGGGGAAATACCAAGGACGAAGGTCGTTGGAATAGATTTGGGGATGGAAAAAGGAAAAGACTTGGAAAGTCTCGCGAAAGTCTTTCCTTTTTCTCTCTACTCTCTCCTTCCTCTTCATTTTCTTCACCGCCTTCTACTCCTCTTCCTCCTCTCACTCCCTTCATCATTTTCTCAATGTGACCAAACGCGGAAACAAAGTTCGCACCCTCGTCGGATAGATTATGAAAGGACGTCGGCATCGCGATCTCCCCGTCGAATTTCGACACTTTGCTCCTTAGATACCGCCCTTCCTCCCTCCTTCCACCCTTCTTTCTTTCTTTCTTTCTTTCTTTCCTTCCTTCCTTCCTTCCTTCCTTCCTTCCTTCCTTCCTTCCTTCCTTTTTCGTCTCTTGGCGAATAGATCGAACTTTTCTCCCAAAGGTCCCTCGACTTTGAGCACGTTTTCACGCACCAATGAAAAGGAAAGGAGAGGAACGAAAGTACTTCGTTCTCGCGTTAGATCGTAATTAGTTGCGTCTCGACGATGGATCAATTCTAATTTGAATTATGTTCCATATATATATAACTTTATTATATAACTTTATATACATATCCTTATAATTAAATTTTAATTACCAATATAAAGTTATGCATATCATTATGTTATTATATATGTATGTACTATTATATAATTTATTATATTGTAATTGTAAAGATTATTTTATTTCATAAAAATAGTTATATATATATATATATATATATATATATATATATATATATATTATAGACATAATCCGTCGAGATAGTTTGCTCATTTGTATTGTAAATTTTGAGGGTGAATATAAAATCGTTTAATTTTCTTATTCCGACGTTAAATCTAATTAAGTGTTTAAAACGAGTTTAGAGAGACCAGCGACAATGTTACAATCCCTTGTAACTTTAAACCCAGAAAACACACTTGAAAGTTCTTTCTAAATCCCAACGCGTGCCAGCAAGTGGGTATAAACCACGAAGACCCTCTTCTCTTCTCTCTCTCATTCTCTTTCTCTCACTCTCTCTTTCTCTCTCACTCTCTCTTTCTCTGTATCATAGTCTTCGCATTTGGCCGTTGTACTCGTTCGTGAACTGCGAGATGAACGACGAAGAAGTCTTTGTATTTTAGGGAGAGATGAGTGGATGAGTAGTACGAAAAGCAGAAGGATCGTTTCGTTGGCTCCTTCAACGAAAAGACAAACAGCCTCCATCGCGTGTATTCCCTCAATTTGAAGGGAAAAGAAAGAAAGGTAAAGATAAAGATAGATAGATAGATAGATAGATAGAGAGAGAGAGAGAGAGAGAGAGAGAGAGAGAGAGAGAGATTTTCAAACGTATGGACGTTGTGTCCTGGTAAAGGAAAAGAAGGCAGATGGAACCGTGAGAAAAATGTTCCTATCTCTCTATTTCTTTCTCCCTTTTCGTAGAACTATACTCTACGAGATATCACGTTTCAAACGAAATTTGACTTTGTTGTCACTTATAAATATGAAGAAAGAAAAAAAAAGAAAAAAGAGGAAAGAAAATAAATAAATGTACTCGGACGATTGAACTATTTATTTCGTGACGTGGAACTCTACCTCCGAGCGTACTTCCCCATTCTCGACATCGTATGGAAAGGAAAGAAACGTCATTTATAAATATACATTTTTTAAACTTTCATTTTTATATACATACACAACGCATAGCTTTAAGATTTTAAATCTTTTATGAATCATTGCGGCTTTCCGGGGGGGGGAACACTCTCCCCTCCCCTCCCCTCCTTCTCTCTTCAACCCCAACAATGAAAAATAATAATGCGATACGTATACAGAAGAAAAAGCGGATAATCCTATTTAAAAATTTAGCGATTAAATTTAGATGAAAATTATAAGACAGAATTCTAGTCGGAACAAAAGGGAGATAAAGGTTAGAGAAGGACTCGCTACTCTAAAGAGTAAGTCATCGGTGAAGCTTGAACGACGAGAAGGACAATGTCAGCATGATTCCCCCCCCCCTCCTCTCTCATCTTCTTCAACGTCGTCATCATAAGTTTCTTTGGAGAGTACTATGAGACCCTTGAACTCCCGAATGGAAGAGCCAACTGATTAGAGGGGAGAAGGGCGGGTATGGGGTGAGAGGAGGAGGAGGAGGTTTGAAGCTAGTCCCCCGTAAGGAGAAGTTTTGCACGCACGTGTTTCGCGTTTCTCACCGGCTGCTTTATTAAGCCGAGACTACCCTCGTGTGGGAAAGCTTGCAAAGAGGGGTATGAAAGAAGGCGAGGGAGGGTGAGGGAGGAATAAGAGAAGCGGATTCTTAGAAACAGGTACACCACACCACCCTCTTTGCTGTTGGTCCAAGAAATGGTGGTTGGTTGCCTTCGAGCAACGGCACGCCAGTGGGGAATCCACTTAAACTGAGTTTACGACGAAAGGACGTTCGAAGAGAACGAAAGAGAGAAAGGGCCCAAAAGAAAGAAAAGGAAACTCGACGACGGTACGGGTCTTGCTTTATCGCTCGTTAAGTCCATTGCGATTAGTGTTCGTCGTTGGTACCGCCCTTGTCCTAACTTTAAATGCACCTTTCAAAAGTGAGCAAAGAAATAATGTCTTCTAGGAACCCCCAATTTCTTGCTATTACTAATCTAGTTCGACGATTTTCTTTCTCTTTTGAAACTTATATATAAATCAAAAAGAACAACTTACTTTTCACTTACTTATTATCGTTTCTTCGATGGTGATTATCAAAGCGAATAACTACGAGTACATTGTCAGAATGAAAATTGAAAATGTCATTTCGGAATGGTTGAGAAACGTAATTTACGCTGAATAAATAAAAGAACACGTTCGTATACACGAGTATCGTACAAGGAGAACTCGACTTCTCAGTAGTTTTTCTAGAACAGCTGATTCCCAAACTGTTTCGTGTGATAATATGACGGTGATTGAATTATGGATTGAAACGGTCAAATTTTATATTATTTACGTTAGGGATAATATACACGATTTGGCAACGTTGCATTCGTTAGGGTTTTATGTTTTTCGTGATGTACGGAACGAATCAGTGTCGATCCGACTAGCAGGGAAGAAGGGGTTGTTTGTTGTTTGAAAAATATAATGTAATTATATAATTCCGCGTCTTTTTTTGGATAAATGTTCCGATCATTTAATGAATAAAAATGTTTAGGAATATCACTGTTCTAAAATATTTTTCATCAAATTTTTTCTTTTTAAAATACCTTTCGATAATGAAATAATAAACTCGAAACGATCGAACTGTTGACGTTTTATGCACATTACGAATTTCCATTACCGACCCGCCATCTGACGACGTTATCGCGTAAGCTTGGTTCGATCGTGTCCCTCGCGAAATAACGGACGCGCGTAAAATGAAACCGCCGACTGTGCGGCTCCAGTGAGACAGCGTCGTCGTGTTTATAAATTATTCGAATTTTCTCGATTCGAAGTATCAGAATCAGTGCTGGTGGTGGTAGTTACATTCGTCGTTCGTATAATCCTCGTTATCGAATATGTTACCCTTCCTTAGTAGAAAATTCCCGACAGAAAGGTAGATTGTTCCGTCGACGCCATTTACTTTCATGGTTTGAATTTGAACGGGAGAAGATACACGAAAGTTAACGACCGGTTAAAAATTCAAGAAAGAATTTTTCGATTCAGGTACGTATCGTGAAAATAAATTACTTTTTCTTTTTTAAGAGATCATATAATAGAATGTCAGAATCACCGATAACAAATATAATTTGATGTTCGCTTTTGCACAACGACGAACATATCGATTGTAACGAATTTATATCGATATTCAATACGATATCCAATTGTATTTATATCGAAAATATAAATAAAATAGTCGTCGTTAAATGATGATAATCGTTATTTAATTCGTATCGATGACCAAAACGCTGAGATTACAAAGGAACCATCTGCATATGACCGTTCCAGTTAACTTGGTGCGACAATAAATAACTAAAAACGATCAAATCTTTTGCTATTCGTTAGTGGAAAATAAATCATTTATATAGAATTTCAAGAGAGGCGAGAGTAGCGGAGGGGGGTTGTTTCGTGGGACTCGCGCTGGTCAAAATTAATCGCGTCAATCAATCTTCATTCTTGAATTTCGATTGTATCACGTGGCTCCATCTGCTGTTCAAATCCGGAAGCGACATACATTTCAAAGAAGAACCATTGTTCAAATATTTTTCTATCCCAAATATATATCGCCTTCGTTTATTTTTCTCGTATCAATATTATCAAAGTAACATGAAGTTTCCAATCAATATTATGCACGACAAACAATTAATATTTAATGTTTAGAATTATAATGAATTTAATCGAAGATATGAGAATTCCATTAATATTCAAATCACGAGAGAGAAAATCATTTGGGATAGTATAAATCTTAGCTTTGAAGAAATTTCACTCGATTAAAAATGATATTAAAATGTTACGATGTAATAATATTGTGTAGACTTAAAAACTTCTTTTTAAATTGTCCTCTATACAATTCGCTCTCTCTCTCTCTCTCTCTCTCTCTCTCTCTCTCTTTCTCTCTTTCTCTCTCCATTCAGTTCTATTTTAAATCCTTAAATTTGAATACGTAAGAGATATGTGGTAAAAAAAAAAAGAAAAAATAACAGAGAAAGAAAAAAGAAAGAGACAAAGAAAGACGACGATTTAGATATAATTCGTTTTTCATCCAGGAGATTTTGAAAGAAATTTGCACGTCGACGATGCGGATTTCTTCTCCTCGCGTAAGATTAAATTCAAGTTCACCGTCCGGGAAAAATTTGTGGAACTAGACACGCTTATGAGCTACATTATTATATACCGAGAGCCGATTCGTTCGAAAGACGACGACGACGACACGACGACAACAAGGACAACGACGACGACGACAACGACGAGGACGACGAGGACAACGAGGACGATGAGGACGACGAGAAAGGAAGGAAGGAAGGAGGAAGGACGAGGACAGGGTGAACTTTGTCGTAGTTGGTTATCGTTTAGCGTGGAGAGAGCTCGGTTAAATAAAATGACTCAGCGTGTTAAGGTACGTCGTGGCGAAGGTAGTTCGAAATTTAAAGCGACGTTTGCTGAAACTATTAATCGATAACTCGAGCAAACTCGCGATAGTTGAAAAACTTGTTTAATGCTTCCATCTCTCAATCTCATTCTCTTTTAAATCGTTCTTGAAAGAATGAAAGAAAAGAGAGAGAGAGAGAGAGAGAGAGAGAGAGAGAGAGAGAGAGAGAGGGAGGGAGGGAGAGAGAAAAGAAAAAGGAAAAAAGTCATATCGATTTTTAATTAAATAAATCAGCGCTTTTCTGAGCAAACCCTATATCCCTCTTTGTCTTTCTTTAACTTAGAACGCTCGGTAAATTTTGTACTAGAAAGCTGCTCTGCTGCTGCTGCTGCTGCTGCTGCTGCTTCTTCTTCTTCTTCTTCTTCGGTATACCCATATAAATCTCTCTTTTCTTTCTCTCTTTTTCGTAAGAGAGAGAGAGAGAGAGAGGGGGAGTGAGAAGGACAGAGAATTTTCTAGTGGAAGAAGAGGCGTGCCGAGTGCATCGATCGATCGTTTCGAAGCGAGTCAAAGGAAAACTTTTCTCGCGAGAAATCGTAGCGGAACGTTAATATCGCGTGGTATCGATGGAAACTTTCCTCGGCTTCCTCTTTCTCCCACCCCCCTCTTCTCGAAAAATCACTTCCGAGGAAGCACGCGTGCGCGCACGTATGTATTATTCTTTTTTCCATTTTTCGAAAGAAGACGTAGGAAGAAAGATCCTCAGAGAAAATTTCACTCGGTTATTCTTTTTTCTTTTCTGTTTTTTATTCCTTTTTCAATTACGTATTTCGCTCAAATTCTATCCGGATAGTTTAAAAGAACTTTTCCATTTTTACATCCGAACTTTCTCTCTCTCTCTCTCTTTCTCTCTCTCTCTCTCTCTCTCTCTCTCTCTCTCTCTCTCTCTCTCTCTCTCTCTCTCTCTCTCTCTCTCTCTCTTTTGTTATACAAATACGATATTTCAATATATTTTTTATAGGAAGTCGAATCGAGCTAAATAAGAAGAGAGGAAGCAAGTATTAGTCGATCGCGTCGTTGAAGCGTCCTAGAAATATTTTCAAAAGCTCTGCGACTCGATCGAAAGTCGCGTGGGTACAGCAACACCAGGCATCGGCGAGGAGAATCTACCCTTTGACAAAATCGCTTCTCTTTTTGAACATATAATCATAAAATATAATATCACGATAACGCTCGAGGCTTCTCTAAATAATAAAAGAGAAAAACAAAAAGAACAAAAGAGTAACAAGAAAAACGAATAAATTAAATAAAATGCATGAAATGGCAAGAAATGTATCCAGTCATTTACGATTATCTAAACGAAAAGTTTACCTTTTTGGCTTACCGTTCTAAATAAATTTTTGGTTAGTTAGGTTGGTCTCTCTCGAATGGTCGGTCCGTTGGTTGGTCCAAAAAGCTTTTGCGAAACAAGTTTGAATCTAACCGGATTGAGAACATTTACCTTCTCTTAGGGAAACTATTATATTTTGATTTTACGTTCATTTCATAAAGAGATCTTCGACTATAGTTTCTTCTTGTTTGCTAAGGTAAACCCCTCAAATCCGAACTTTCTCGCGAATTTCACAGGCGTAACAACACTAACGGGGAAAGTTCTTCGAAACTTTTTCTTCTTTCCTCCATATACGAATTTGGTTATACGATAGTACGAAAATTTGATTGTAATAATAATTTTGACCTTCGATATTGTTAAATAATAATAATAATAATAATAATAATAACAGCGCATACATACAAATAAACATAATTCATTATTACTCTACTAAAAATGAATAGAAATATTTCGGAGAGAGAGAGAGAGAGAAAAGAGAGAGAGAGAGAGAGAGAGAGAGAGAGATAATACAAATTTTATTAGAAAACCATTAGAAATCATTTCGCTTATTTGCTTGGTATTCACTTTAAAAAGAAAAAGAAAAGAAAAAAACAAACAAAATGAAGACCACAAAAACATTACAAAAAATTATTATAAATCACTTTCAATTAGTATCGTTGAAACGATCGATAGTAGATATAGCTATATATAATTTGTCTCGTTATCTCCAGACGATCTTCTCATTTCGTAGAAAGCAATTTGGTATAACGGTAATCAGCGTTCCCATCCTTCATGGTAATATTCTTTCTCTCTCTCTCCCTCTCTCCCTCCCTCCCTCTCTCTCTCTCTCTCTCTCTCTCTCTCTCTCTCTCTCTCTCTCTCTTCCCTGTCGGCAATAGAAAAGTATCGTGGCAGGAAGAGGAAATATATCGCTATCACGTCGGCATCGCGTACTAACGCTCGTATCATTATCGTCGGCTTTACGATAGGCTTTCCTTCCGTGCACGATCGCATTGAGAACAATATCTAATTCCGGCGTCGTTGGCAGAAACCTACCGCTCTTGGCACGTTGTCGCTCTTCTAGGTATACCCTCTCCAAACGAACCCTGCCTTTTACATACATACACACATACATCGTTGTCATCGTCGTGTCGTCGTTGTCGTTGTCGTTGTCATTGTCCAACGATTAGATCCAACCTTCATACGATAAGGCACATAACGTTAGAACACAATTTAACTCTAATTTTTATTTTATTTTATCTAGAATTATTTGCGAAACATTTGTAATAACAATTATTAGATGAGTTAAATATGAAACGGATAAAGGAAATATATATATTTATTATAATAAATATATATATATTTATATTTCTTAAATTTTATTAAATGAATATATTTAATGAATGGAAATTAATATTTCCTTTTTTATAATAATATTATATGAATTAATATCATATAAATTTATATTTATATGCGCATGTATGTACATACATCGTCGTAACGTTTGGCGATCAGATCAACCTCCATACGGCGATATACGATATGACGCATATAACGTTAGAACAAAATTTAATCTAGAATTATTTGCGAAACTGTAGTAACAATTATTATATAAGTTAAATATAAAACAGATAAAGAAAATGAAGATATATAAATAAGAAATAAATATATATTTATATTTATATCATAATTTGTTAAATAAAATTTTATAAGTATATTATATATTTTAATATATAAATATAAATTTATATTTATATTTTATAATAATATTATATGATTTATTAATATCATATATATTTATATTTATATATACACACGTGTATCGTCGTAGCTTCGGGCGATCAGGTCAACCTTCATACGGCGATACACGATAAGATGCATAACGTTAGAATAAAATTTAATCAAGAACTATTTGCGAGAGCGTAATAACAATTATTTGACGAGTTAAATATAAAACGGAACTGGA
>OU964966.1:2924573-2944573 GCA_918808275.2 Dolichovespula sylvestris
ATCAAACCCCTATTATCTTAATAAATTAAGACCACCCTTCCTTCTCTGCATCACCGAGTAAGATAAATTCATTAAATATGATTATAACACACCTCGGTTTATCTTTTCTTTTTGTGTAAATAATATTTCAAACTAATATCTATGTCGTTTTAAGTAACAGAGAGATGTTCACGTTGGCACTGTGGAGACCACAGTTATGTAATATTAGCACAGTATTCAACGTGCTGTCGTTAATAGAAGAAAATAATTATAATAGGACGACGAACGTCGAACATCCCAATAATAATAATAAACAGAGAAACGAATTCAACTTCTTCTCGCGAATCGTAAAAAATGAAAACGATGATCTTATTCATCACGGAGTAAAACAAAGGGAAAGTGAAAGAAGAGAAGTTTTTAGTAGAAAAGGAACAAAGTGTGACCGATCATCCTTATTCCCCCTACCCACCCACCCCGCCCCGCACCGGCACGCCACCCAAAACTACGCTTTTGTCGCTAGTTAGAGTTCGGCTTTTTCAAAGAAAATTTCAAAGTCCATTTGAAAGTTCAAGGATAATGATTGTACGTTTAATAATACAAAGTCGTTCGTTCCCTTTCAAGAAGAATAAGTTACTTCGTTCTCGGTAATACGTCGGGGCTCTCCTCTCTTCGTGAAGTTTGTGTTGGTTGAACTTCTGTTCAAAAAAAAAATAAATAGAATCGATTTTATCTATAAAGAGAAGAACAAAGAAGAGGACGAGAAGGATTGAGATTCGTGAATGATACTACTTTTCTTTCTCTCTTTCTTTTTATCTTGCTTTTTTTGTCAAATTAAAGTAATGTGAAGTAATTATCGTGGTTAATAATAACGTGAAATAATATATAGGATACACACAGGCATCAATATTTTCGAGCTTGGTAAAAGGAGAAAGAAAAATGAAGAAGAAAATAGAGGGAGAGAGAGAGAGAGAAGGAGAGAGAGAAAGAAGGTCACTACTTTCTGTGTTATTCGGAGAATGGGGGAGGAAAAAACAAAGAAAAGACGATCTCCTGTTTCCATTGGTGACGGAGGAGGAGGCACCAGCATAAACCCAGAAACGAGATCGTCGAAAGTCGACCCTCGAAATGAGTTCCGACCGCGAAGACAACGATCCTTGCTTCCCTTTTCGGTCACACCCGTTCAGATTTCAAAGCGTAAAGGTCAAAATACTTTTCGAAGTACGAGCATGCGTTTTCCCTGTCTCCCCCCTCCCCTCTCTATCTATGTATCTATCCATCAATCTCACGATAAAACGAATTTTTTTTATCCATAAATACTTCGAAAACTCGCTCAATCGAGATTTCATTAATATAAATGAGACTTTTCTTTCAAAATTGACCAACTTTCAAATATGTCACACACTTGGTCGTTAAATGATGGCCTTCGAAAGAATGATGATAAAAACAAAACAAAGAAAAAAGGAAAAGAGAGAAGAATGGCCAAGGATCATCGACTGTTCCAGAAAAAGAAAAAAGGGAGAGATAAAGAGATAGAAAAGGAGAGAGAGAGAGAGAGAGAGAGAGAGAGAGAGAGAGAGAGAGAGAGAAGAGAGAAAGAAACGCTTTCACGCTTAAAAGCACGAAAGTCGCTCACGTTATGAACTATTTTTTTCGCTTATGCGGAAAAGAACGACGAGGGTAAAAAAAGAAAAGGAAAGAGAGAAAAAAGGAACTTATAGTGAAATATGTTGATGAGAGACAGAGAGAGAGAGAGAGAGAGAGAGAGAGAGAGAGAGAAGAAAAAGAGGTCACGTGCGAAAAGTTGAAAGCGCGTGGCCGGCATATATCCTCACGCCGAAATGAGCGCATTACGCGCTTTGAACACAGTGTATGTGTGCGTGTGTGTTCGTTCAGTTTCGCGCGCGTCTCCGTTGATTTCGTGCACACTTCGAAAAGTTAAATTTTCGGTAAAATGAGCTTTCAGGTTCGACTATATGGCCTATTTCTCGCAATTGCAATTACTACTACGTTAACACCCATTTTCAGATATAATCGAGGTGAACGTACGTAATATACACATGTACATTTACCCTTATATGCACGTTAGTAGTCACACACATCTCACATAACGACACTCGCGCAACCTCGTTGTGTTGTCCTTCCACCTTTCGACGTGAAGGTGTTGGAAAAGGAAGAAAAAAGAACTCAGAAACATTTTTTTTTTGCTTTTTCTAAATCCACAAGAACAGACGAGGAAGAAAGGTGTGTATCGAAATTTTTCTAACGTACGTACCTCCAAATTTTGAGCGACGGTGTTTTCGTGAGCTGGTTAACAGATATGATCGCGCATATTTTCTTTTCGCCGTTTCTACAAGACACGAATTTTCCCAACAATGAAAAACCTTTTTCTCTCTTCCTTTTTACGAGACAATTTCCGTTACACACGCGTTCAAGGTAGCCTTTTAACGTCGTTACCAAAGGACGAAAACTCAATGACGAAAAATCAAAGTAAAATCCTTCCCTCCGCTTCTAGTAAATCTCTTTCGTACGAGGAGGATACGCTTCGTTTCTTCCAAAGTATCACAAGACGCACGGATCTAAGACTGTACGTCCTTCGTCCTTTCGAAGATCCTGCCGTCGAAGATGATGATGTTGTTGACGATGATGATGAAGACGATGACCGTCGCCTTTGCAACGTGAAAAGCTTCGTCGGAAGAGATGACTCTTCTTACATTATCCAATGCCATCCATCCCATCCATTCACTTCGTTTAGAAGACTTTCATCAAAATTTTCCCGCTATATTTCTTATCGTTTGAACATGTATCACAAGTTTCACTTCGCAATCACTTCGAAAAACAAAACTCTTTTTCCCCCTTTGATCTCACTTCTTTCGCACTATCTTCACAAGGAAAAAAGTAAAGAAAAGAAAAGAAAGGAAAAGAAAATAAAAGAAAAGAAAAGGAAAAAAACGTAAAGAAAAGAAAACGGTAGTAAAAATAACAAAGGAAAAGAAAGAATACGATCAAAATATCGGGGAAAAAAACAGAAATATTAAATCCTAGAAAGGTGTATAATCTTGTTTCACTTTTCTCCTTCTATTCACGAGTATATAACACTAATTCGTACTTTTGTTCCTGAATGAGACACGCGCGTATAATATTCAACAAATATAATTCGTACCTCGAGAAGAACGACACTTACTGTACGGTGGCGCGCAGCACACTGTTGCTCCGAGTGAGGGTTCGCTGGCACCGAGTCGGCCGGCCTACCCCCACTACCGACGCGAGCGTCACGTTGCCAGCTATCCCCACCACTCGGATCCGCGACGGCGGAGAAACGTCGGCGGTGAGTCTCTCTCCCTCTCTCTCCCTCTCTCTCTCTCTCTCTCTCTCTCTCTCTCTCTCTCTCTCTCTCTCTCCCCTCTCAAACGTACACGCGCGCATAGACAGGCATACAAATTCTGTCCGTCTCTCTTGCATTCTTTTTGCTACGTGCAATACTCGGGTAGAGGGGTGAAAGAAGAAGGGTCGTCGGAACGTTCCTGCGTTCTCTATACACCGAGGGGTCACCCGAAGCGATCGCGTCGACCGATGGAAAGGGAAAGGAAAAAGAGTGTGACGGGAAGAGGGAAAGAAAAAGAGAAAAGAAAAGGGAGAAAGAGAGAAATAGAGAGAGAGAGAGAGAGAAATTTTCACTCGTGAAAAACCGACTTTCGTCTTGGCAATGGCCCTGCACAGTGCTGCACCCTCGTGACGAGAAACACCCGTTCGGAGTTTGCGCTAGCCGAAGGGATGAACACCCTCGATCTTAAGCTACGAATCGAAGGACGATTATTATACAGTTCGGTAACGATTATTTTCTAATGTTTCTTAACGTTAACAATCGTCTATGTGATACGAATGGAGTATCTTGAACGATCAAGGATAAATGCCGTTTATGCGAATTAGTGGAATAATAATCGATCATCAATCGAGAAGACGTGGGGCGTCGCGACACCTCGCTGTACGTCGAGTTATTAGAATTTCTCGGATGACATAGACGTAATCGTCGTCGTTTGGCTATTCCGTTATTGATCGAACAGATCGCAAAGTGATCTTGTCTATTTGGTATTTACTGAATTACGTATAAATGAAGACCGTTCGTGTTATATCAATAACGATTGACATAGATAATATCGACCTTTCTCACCCCCCGTTTTTAAACATCGATTTTACCTATCTTGTTCACTTGGAACTAGAAACTCAAGGATAAAATTGAACAACCGTTTTTATAAAGATAACCGATACATTCGTATTCTTTCCTCATACAGAAAATTTTACGTAAGAGACGTTTTCGCGTTATTTGGAGCGCGACATCAAATTTGGTGAAGTATACACACGCTCGCGTCAGTTTGAATCGTGTCGGAACGTCACGTACTCGTAGTACGAGCTAAAACCATAAAGATATTCGCTTCAGTAAAATATTATATAGAAATGTTCGAATATTTCATAAGAATGGTTTCATAAATAAACCAAACGTTTAAGATTATGTGTATATAATGAAAGTTGGGCTAATGAAGGTTTACGAAGTATGTTCGTATACATCGTAAATCAAAGTATGAATATTCCATATATACAAACATAGATAGATAGATGCATACGACAAAACGTTTCCGAAATAAGTGAATACTTACTTTTGGCAGATTTATTGGAAAAATAGAACAAAAACGTGTACGTATCAGTTTTGTAATGATATTGGACGACGACGACGATATGTATATCGATAATGACGATAATCGAAAACAAACTCATTTATACTTTTTATTGATAGAAAATAAATGTATACTTTTATACGTTAAAAAAATTCTTCTATCCAAATATTGAATTTGTTTCACGATTATTCGGTCATTAAACGCATTTCCCGGTGTACATTGATCGTACATACGTGTATACCAAAACGATAGGATAAACTGTTCTTTGTGATGAAATATTGTAAGAAGTAAAAAAAGAAAAATAAAAATAAAAGAAGCAAGGAAGAGATAGAGTTTTCCTGAGCAACCCTTAAATACAAAAAAAGGCGGGTTCCATTGACTGTATAACTTGCGTTCCCAATTGTTAGGCGATTATTTTAAAAGAAGTTTTGCATGATAGAAGAAGAGAACTATTTTGTGGAAAGTGGGTCGAACGATGGCAGGAGTGCAACGAACTTCGTATGCTTGCTATTTGCTCGCCGTTCAAGATTCTTCCTGGCTAGTAGTTTTCTTTTTAAGATCAAAAGGAAGAACGTCGAGTGGAATTCCAATGTGCGAGAGAACGATCTTGGAACAAGACAGGCAGCTTGTTAATTATTCTGAATGTCGAAATGCGAGTCGAACTATGTTTTGGCGTGTATGTGTGCATTATATATGGAAATACGTGTGTGTATGTACTACATATATGTATATAGTACATACATAGTAAGTACATATCGAAGCACACGTGCACTCATCTAAATCCAACGGCTAATTACGCGCTCGTTTAGAGGGAGACAAAAATTCGCTTGGTGGCGCGTTTCCTGCAAGAGAGAGAGAGAGAGAGAGAGAGAGAGGGGGGAAAAGAGAGAGAGAGAGAGAGAGAGAAAGAGAGCGTGATTTTCCTTTTCTCGCACGTCGCCGGCCGCTTAACGACCAAAGTTGCGATACGTCGCGTTTCTCTTGGGCATTTTAATGGATGAGCAAACCATCGCATCGACTTTTCCGAGGCAACGACCGTTCCAAACTTTTCCTTCCTTCCTTCCTTCCTTTCTTCCTTCCTTCCTTCCTTCCTTCCTTCCTTCTAATTAGTCGTTCAACGAGGTACCTACTACCGGTTGGCTGGTGCTGGATTTTCATACATACCGATCGATCTCCATTTTCTCTCACCAAAATATTTTCTACCTTCTATCTCTGACGGTAGAACGAAACTAATAAAGTCGAAGACTCGATATTTTTAAACTGACGCCGAAATATGTATTTCTCGCGAAACAACGAGAATAACGACGTGGTTCTTTTCCTAAGAAATACAGAGATATAAGAATATAAAAAATGTAAAAGATTTAATGGTTGTTCTGGAACGACGGACAGTCGTCATGTTAACTCGAAAGAACTTGTTCTTGGCAACGATATTTCCCGATGTTCGCCTACCTGTACACCTACCTACCTACCTACCTACCTACCTACCTACCTACCTACCTACTCGTCTATCTTCTCGCCGGACAAGATTTTTCTTCGTCCGTCTGTCTGTCCGTCCATCCGTGGATAGCCGTCTCCTCCTTCGGCTTGTCTTTCTTCTTTGACTCGCGCGCATTAAACTCATTCGCGTTAATACGCGCGGTAATCCTTTCCTCTTGACGACGAACAAAAAAGGTACGGCGAGCTTCTGTATACGTTTTTCTAAACGATACGACGACAGCCGAGAGATAAACTATGGTATGCCGACAGGAAAACATTCTATCTTCTTTTGATTTATCCTTACTTTCAATATTTTATTTTTCCAACAACCAACCAGGTTTATATTCGCCGTCCTCGGCGAAATAAGATAATGAATTTTCTTCATTCGATTTTTTATCGAAATAGAATTTTATTTATTATCTATGAAAGATTCGTTCTTCGTACTTTATTGCCGACCCTTCCCCCCTCCCCTCGCCATCCTCTCCCCTCCTCCATGCAACATGGAAACTTAATTAAAAGAAAGTAGTAACGAAACATTCGTTTTCTTATCGTAAAAGGGAAGTATAAACTTTTCCGTTAACGTTTTCTTCATTTTTTCTCTCTTTTTCGTTTTTTCTTCTTTCCTTACTTCCTTCTTTCTTTCTTTCTTTCGAACGTTTGCGATACATCGAGTTTTTATAATTACGTGCGTTCGAACATTCACCAACTCGTCGAGGCGGTTTGCGATCGACTAATTACGTTAGCGATACCCTTAATTACACGATAAATATCTTTTTCGTTGACAACAGAAAAAAAAGAAATGACAATCGTATAAAATATATCCCGGAGCATATTCTCTCATGCCCGGCTGTTTCGTAACACATGTTGTAGTATATAAATTATCAACGAATACCCAAAGTTTAATTACTTCTCGTAGAGCAATTCATTATTCCCATTCGGCGATCTATCCTACCGCAATGATCGCATGAGACACGTTCTCGATAATTTGTACAAATCGATAATTTCGAATTTCGGCGATATCGATTGAAAAAAAAGTGCGGTTTAGGATTTATTTATCGACGTTTCGCTTATAACGTTTAAATTATTGAGTAAAACAATCGTCGATTGCCCCGTTAAAATGTACACGGATTTACTGAATAATTTTCCTTCGTACAACAAAATCGATCGATTTAATTTGTGTGTTTACTTTATCGATAATACCAATAATATTAATTAAGAAATTATGGACGTGACGGACGGAATTGAAACGAAACAAAAAAAAACGGAAAAAGGAAATTAAAGGAAAGAATAGAAAAAAAAAGAAAACAGAAAAGTAAAAAAGACATTTTCTTTCCGGTGAACGTTTAAGTACTACGAAGTGTACTCGCGATCGAATTGTAATTGACTTACAATTTGCTCTCCCTTGCGTCCAATTCGTCTGCTTAACAGGATCTACGGCAATCTCATTCGTCTTAATTATGTGGTCAAGGACGTGCGACCGGCGGGAGAGAAAAGAGAAAGAGAGAGAGAGAGAGAGAGAGAGAGAGAGAGAGAGAGAGAGAGAGAGAGAGAGAGAGAGAGAGACTAAAGACTAACGAGAGTAAAAACGAGTGAATCTCGGTCACACTGTTGTTTACGTAAAGTTTGAAAGTGTTAGTTCCTGTATTTCTCGACGGTCTTCCCTATTCCAAACTAATTTCAAACTAATTACATACCAATCAGGATATTAATTATTCATCAAACTCACCAGCAGAAACTATTATAAATACATACATACATATACATACGTACATACATACATGCATACATACATACATACATACATACATACATATATATATATATATATATGCAAGAGTTTATGAAAATTTATACGAATGACGAAATATGAGTTATATTAAATATTATATACGTTTAAAATAACATTTTAAAAGTTAAATCAAATATTTTCCCATTCTATTCCTCATCATTCTTTCTTGTAATTTTCTATATGATGATAAGCTAAGAGAACCTTCGCGTGTAATGGTTCACGAAAACGCGTTGAAAGTCACGGTTTATAGTATATACCTACTGTTTCATCGACAGAGTGCGGTGGATAAAATTAATTAAACGGTAGCAACCCCTACCAACTCTTCACTACCACCATCAACTTTACTAGCGTAGGAGCGTCGGCATTAGCCCTCTCTCCTCTCTTTCTAGCTTGAAGCTTCGACTTCTCTATTCTACTTCATCGATCCATTTATATACATATGTATGTATGTATTTACCTCGTGGGGCTTTGAGTTTCCAATTGTAGACAACGTTTGTGAAATAGGCTCTCCATTTCCTACTTTTGACTTATTATCTCTCTTTCTCTCTTTTCTTTGTATTCGTACTGTCATTCTTGACATCTTTTCTATAAATTCGTTTATATTGATGTTTAATACTTAAAAAAAAAAAAAAAAAAAAAAAAAACTTTAAGAGGTCAATATGGATTTTGATTCAATTACCATTTCGATCTACGTAGTTTAAACTTTTTATCTTAGATTGGTGGCAAAGTAAAATATATGGTACGGATTCAGGTCATTGTTTAATGGTGTTCTGATAGGAATAGAAATGTATATCGTAGGAAGGAGAAAAGTCCATTAGGGAGGGTGGATATCTTTGTCGTAAGTATGTCATGGCGCATGATTATGCTATCGGAATAATAGTCGACTTTGATAACGACTTCCAATGTGTTCGTTTTAAACTACGACGTTCGCCTCTTTCAAAGACAATTTCGTTGGAGAAAATTTAAATTTTTATGAGATTCCTTGATTTCTTTTTCTTTCTTCTTTTTTTTTGTCGTTGGGAGATGATTAAAAAAGAGCTGCATTTAGCATTAATATTGTCTTTTTTTCATCTTTACGTTGAATACCAGCGAGATGCAAAAGCTAATACTGGCGTATTTTGTCTGTTAACTTTCATTGTAATTGCATCACCGATCATTATTGATGAATTTCACGGTGCAACGATCCCGGCTTTTAAACGCTTATTATATCCGCTTCAAACGAAGAACCTTTATCAATGTAAAATCGTATTAGAAAAGGGATTTCACTCGTGTTCGTATTAAAAAGCAAATTTTCCAATCGGGTTTCCTTCTATTTAGCAACTAATGGAAGTAGCGCATTTGAGATTCATTTGTAATTAGTCGGTCAATTTAAGCTTACTAGTATGCTCGATTCACTTAAAAAAAAAAAAAAAAAACGACGGCCGTTTCTCTTGTAAAATTATTAAGCTACCAAGCAATTAATTTGATCACGCTCGTCCCGATTTTTGCTTTTCTATTTATTCTAATCCCAATACGAAAATCCTATTGTGGAAATATTCGCAATCCGTTCGTCAAAATTTCTACCAAAGATCATTGATCGGTGAAGTGTAAAAGAAAAAAGAAAAAAAAAGAGAAACTCGAGAGAGTTGAAAAAAAAAGATTTTTGGACGATTGCGAAACGCAAGAGAAAATGCCCGAGGGATGACGAGAATTCGATTTTGTGTTCGATCGCGAGACTACCCGCGAATTTTTCTGTTACAAGCCCCGTCGTCGTTTCTCGTAACATTCACGAGCGAATGGCTGTCGCTCGTGAGCACAGAACAGCTCGGCAGCTTTTTTGGAAGCGCTCCAAGTGCACCTGCTTTGCCGAAGGGTGGACTCTGAAAAGGTGATGCAGCGAATTTCCAGAGTGTTTGTTAAACATTCACCTCCACTGTCTCGAGCGTCACCTCGGCCAAAGACGTGACGAACTTCGTACCGTTTCTTGACTTTCTTCACACGAAGACCTACTTTGGAGGTACGTTTTTCGAGTACAAAATACTATGAAAATTGAGCCGTCCAGATGTTTTTATAAACAGAAGAGCTAAAAGACAAGTGAAATAATTGAAAGAAAAGATAAATTTGGCAATATTAACAAAGACAATTAAATGCATTTGTTCTCTTCATGTTAAAAAAAAATATATATATATATACATATAACTGTCATGCAATAATGATTAAAAATACACTAAAATATATTTTACGGGTTTTCGAATGAATGCACTGCCCGGTAAATGCAATTGTATGAAATTCCATCAAACAGATTTGTCACACTAAATTCTCGTTTATCAGACCATGCTATAACAATAAAGATATCTTATCGTTGAGGTTAAAGTTATGTACCTTTCAGTGAATAATTTTTAAAAGAATATTTCTATGTTCAATTTTGAAGTAGTCCCCTCGTCGACAGTATCTCGTCACTTTTTCTCGGAACGAAGACCTTCTTTCGATTAGTTCTGTTTGCAAAGGCGATGCGTCATTGTCGAGCAAACGTATACTAATCTTTCGACGATTTTTAGACCTTCGATAATTTATCCGATAATCGTCAAAAATGTTCGAGGGATTGGTACTCACACGAGTTTACCAACGTGAATTTTCTTCGTATTGGTCACAGTGGAAAATATTTCATATGAGATGAGTCCACGATGTTGCGACACTATAAACAAACACTAAGCTAACAACGTATTAGCTTAGAAAGCTCCAAGGTTCATCTGTCGCTTTGAAATGTTTTCGAATAATACATGTCTATATCAATCGTCTTTTAGCACGAGGCTAAGCTTAACTAATTATATCGTTCGAAGTTCGAAACATTAGTTTGTTCAAACGAACAAATAATTAATGCAATGCGTACCGCCGTATGTAAACTTTTCTTTAGGAGGCTGAAGCAATTTGAAAGTTTCAAAAACCTAATTCCGACGACTAATTACTTTTCCGATAAGTGTGACGAGAGAAAAAATAGAGAAAACAAATTGTTAAATATTTTTCTTCAATGGGGGGAGGTAGAGGTGGATGTAGGGAAATAGAATAAGTCATGAAACGACTATTTATCGGGTGTCGAGCAAATTAATTCGTCGGATCGAATGAGCGAACGTTCGACGTTAATGACGGATCGAACATCACAATATACGTAAGTACTTGAGTACTTACGTTCGTCGTATCGTATAAACATTTACATAGAATATATATAATATATATATATATATATATATATATATATATATATATATATATATAATATATAGACTGGTTAAATAATTTCTCAATAAAGCCGAAGCCGTGACAACTGGGTGTCGCGACGTTTAACGACGCGTCAAAGCGACACGGAAATCACTCTTTCAATCTCTATTCGTAGGTATCTCTTTTTATTCGATTTATTCAATGTTTCGCTGAAACTATAGATCTTTTTTATTTTTTTTTGTTTTCTTTTTTTTTGCTCGTATTGTCAGAGATTTAACGTTCGTAACAGATCGACTCGAAATCGATGATGTCCTGCACGCGCCACTTTTCTATTTTCCGTTCCTTTTTTTTTCTTTTTTCTCGTTTTTTTCTCTTTTACTTTTTTTTTTTCGAGATTTTATACTATCAACCTTGAAAAGTGACCGCCAGACGGCGGGGAGATTACGCCGAAAGACTTTATCGAGAGACAAGATTTCTGGCTAAATGGACGTCACGTTCTAGGACGAAAAGAGGATATCGTACCTGCCATAAAAAGGGCAAAGATCGAGACAGAAAGAAAAAGAAAGGGAGAGAGAGAGAGAGAGAGAGAGAGAGAGAGAGAGAGAGAGAGAGAGAGAGTTGGAAGGAAAGTGTCGGCGGTGCTCATGGTTAATTTTCAGACGACTGTGTTCTCCAACACACGTTACAACGAACGAGCACGAGCTTTTAAATAAACATGAGAGACATTCTTGAGCTCGGTCTTGCTCTGAGTTAGTGTGGAATAGTATAAAAGAGAAAAAGGAACAGAGGGAGAGAGGAGAGAGAGAGAGAGAGAGAGAGAGAGAGAGAGGACGATAGAACGAGTTTCACGATGCGATCGTGTACTTACGATAACTCCTTAGATAAGATAAAAGTGGCCGACAGAGGTGCCAGAAATCGTCCTGTTATGTTCCCAAGGAATACACTTGAGAATATACTTAACTTGTATTGTAATCAATGTCGTTTGGTCTCATTATTTAAACATAATAAATTACTTTTAATCTCAATTTATTTATTTCAATAGAAAAATTAATGGTCTTAATTGAACTTTGTGGTACGTTACTATGGAAAAAAAGGAGCAAAGAGAATGTATATCCGATTCGTTTTGTCTGGAAAAAGAAAAATAGAATAAAAAAAAAAAATAAAAATGCAATTTTCAATACCAACATGAAATTCAATATTCTCCAAATATTATGGACCTGCAGATTCATGAAAAAGTTCACTTTTTATTTCGATCATAAAATTTCAATATTTCTCCGCATGGTATATAGATAGGTACATATTAAACTATGAAACATGTTGTAGTTGGTATAAATAAGTATGGACTGTCCGTTTCGAAAAACAATTCGTGCGCGTGAACGCATGATCTTCAATAACATCGGGAAATACAATATTTTCAAAATACGATAGAGACCTGCTGATTCACGAAAAAGTTCATTTTTCAGCTCCACCATAAAATTTACTATTTTTAAAAAATCGTATACATAGACAGAGACGTATGAAGTTATTTATAATAGATATTAAGTCATGAAAAATAGTGTGATTAATATTATATATATGTATGTACACATTTACGTATGCATTTATAATATCTACTTCAGCGGATTATATTGTACTTTCGAAAATGAATATTATTTTGTTTAAAATACAGGGAATGGATTTATGTTTCATAGAACAGATCGACGTTACCTCTCGATTCACCCCCTGCGTTCATCGTCGTACAGACGTTCACATACACGAATAGGAAGCGATGCTTACTGATTTACGATTCGAAAAGAAATTGCGTATACGTAGGTGGACGATGATTTATCGCTCGGGAATAAAATTGCGAATACCTGTGGATGGTTGGGGAGATCGTCGTTTTGCCAGGAGTACGAAAGGGGTGAAATAGAAGAGACAAAAAAAGAGAGGGACAGGGAGAGAGAGAGAGAGAGAGAAAGGGGAAAAAACAGAAAAGAAAGAAAGAGCTATAGAAGTGCAAACAGAATCAGACAAGATCCATGGTCGGGATCCTATGACGTTCTATCGTATTTACATTCGTGTATTCACGGCACAGACGATCGTATGTGTTTGACAAATAATTTCATAATAATACCACAAATGTTTAGCGAGTATGTTAGACGGTCTATTATAAAGTTTTAACTTATCACTCAGACGTTATTTCATCGAAAATAACAACGTTATAAAAATTATTAGCCATTGATGGATAACAATGTATCGGACAGTTTTTTCTTTTTCCCTTTTCTTCTTCTTTGTCCTTTATTTATTATAATATTTAAAACGTTGGAAATTAATTAGCCCAATTAAAAAAAAAAAAAAAGAAGGAAAGGAGCGCGATGTTGGAAAAATGCAAACATTTGTACGTAACGTTCATCAATTCGATTTACAAATATCTCGCGCGATTCGCAATTTTGATTATCATTTATTTTCATACATACATACATACATACGTCGAGCGCTCGTTTGACTGTCGATAAAAAAATTTCTTCGTACGACACTACACGTTTAAGTTTATATTTCCAATTTTTTTCTTTTTACTTATCTTTTTGTAATATTTTTTTTTTTTTATTTTATTTTTTAATTTTCTTTTCATTTCGAAGAGAAACGTCGAATATCTACATGGAAACGTTAATAAAAAGATCCTGTTGGCGACCATTATGACGCGTTATTTTTTGTTGTTACTATCACAATCAATAGCAGCGCAGAGTTTATCTCGGCGAGAATCACGTTGCGACCTATGATTGTTTTAATTTTTCGGTTAGTTCAGCTGCAGCGGACAACGGAGCAGCGAACTCCACTGGCAGTGGTATTCGGCGCGCTTGAGATCAAAACGTTTTGATCGAAACTCTCGAGATACATACATGCACAAACACAGACACACATGCGCGCGCGTATATACAAGCGTATACATACATATATAAAAATGAAACGATAACGACCCACGTGATATTCTATAACGAAAAAATCGAGTTCTGTGGAAGAGAGGAAAAAGAGAGAGAGGGAGAGAGAGAGAGAGAGAGAGAGAGAGAGGGACAGTAATAAATATCGAAAGGAAGATAAATGAAATTAGATCCTATCTTAATCTCCTATCTCTCTCTCTCTCTCTCTCTCTCTCTCTCTCTCTCTCTCTCTCTCTCTTTCTCTCTGCTTCTATCCTAAATTTATCGTTTTTAAAAAAAGAAAAAGAAATCTATGCAAAAGATAAAATGTTCTGAAATCGATCACCAATGAGATATCTCAAAGGGATGTTTAAAAGACAAGTATCACTTGTGATACCTTTGATACAATTTCGTTAGACTCGTCGTTCCCTTCATAGACATTTCATTTTAATTTCGTCGAAACGTCATGGCTCTTCCTTCCTTTTAAATGTAGTTGTATTTACCTATTACTATATATATATATATTTACAAGAGTAGAACGTGGTAGAAGCTACGACGTGGTACACGGAATTCGAAGAATGCTAACGTCACATTTCTCGTGGATTTGGCGATAAAGTCGAAAAAGTTGGGTGTACACGACGAGAGAAATTATTTCCTACCGAAATATTCTCAGATCCTTTTCAGCTCGTCTCTATTTCTCTCTCTCTCTCTCTCTCTCTCTCTCTTTCACATATACAGACAGACAGACACACGCATATACATTCTTATGCACCATAAATTTAAGTACTTACTGCGATGGTGAGAAACGTGCGGGTGAAATTTATAAAAGAACCTATCTACATACGCACGAGATGAAAGATCTCCGGAGATGTGAGTATGCTTTGTGGCAAACCTGTAATTCGTCCTGTTGCATTTTTCAAAATATTTTCTTTCTTTCTCTCTTTATCGCGCTATTCCTCAACAAATCCAACTAGCCTAGATGTATCCGTGAGAAAGTGAAATGTCGTTACGAAAGACAACAACACGACTTTTGCGAGTAGGAAGTTTGCACGACTTTGTTAATCGGACGCAATTGGATTTGAAATCCGTCGGGTTTCGTACGTACTCGTGTGAACTACATTGTGAAAATTGAAATGGAAAAGTTACGAGGAAATGTAACGTAAAGTACTTAAATACGTACTAAAGATAAAACATATATATATATATATATATATATATATATATATATATATATATAATAATTAATAAAGAGATAGAAAATGAAATATATATATATATCTCTTTATTAATATTTTATTAATCTCTTTATTAATTCGATTATTACAAATACTAAAAATCATATTGAACTAAGTCGATCGATATAGCTTATTGACAACATTTGCAATAGACTACTAACAAAGTACACAAGTTCTTCTTACAATAGATTTCTAACAAAGTCAGACAATATCTCTCCCCCCCCCCGCCACAAAAAAGAAAAGAAAGAATGGAAACTAATACTTCGATCGATCGATTATTCTACAATTATGTATAAAACAAAAAAAAACAAATATCTAATCGTAACTATTAAATCTAACGTAATAAAAAAATAATAATGTGATAAGAGATTTAATGAATAAATAAATAAATAAATAAATAAGGAGGAAGATTTTTAGAGAAGGAGAAGGAATGGCGAAAGACGAAAGATCAAATGGATAACAAACGTAAGAAACCAACGTCGGTTACCAGGCGATTATTATCGTTAGGTTTCTTCTAAGAAAATGGGGAAAAAAAAACTGAAGAAGAAAGAGTAAGCTGACCAGTAGCGTCAGGATTGCGTCTGGAGGAAATCTTTGTTCGTAGAAATCGACTGGTTTCGTTCACGCTGACAGCAATTAACCCCCTGCGAATAGAGTCGAACTTGTAAAAGCATAAATGTATACGAATAAGACGATGAGCACTCGCAGCGGGAAATTGGTTAGGGCTAGGTAGAAAAGCGAGAACAATGTTCTTGAGTTCTGGAAAAGTTACATTATTTTTTTCCCGTTAACTTCGTTACGCCTGTCGTTGAAAGATATTTCGGAAACAAAAAAAAAGAATTTCCAAACTCTAACCTTCGGTTTTTCTTTACCTATCCTCGTTCCGGTTCATTTCGAATAACCGTCGTAATCGATTCGCCGACACGTTCACGCTTCCTATTTGTTGTTATGACGTCTTCCTTCCAACGTCGATTCCCAATACATTTCCGGAAAAAAATGCAAATCTTTATTAAGACGACCTTGCGTGAGAGGACGTTTTGGGATGTTGAAAGAAGTTTCCTTTTCGTTCTTTTCGTAACGCAGCGGGAAACAATTCTTTTTCTCATGGATCAGGGAAAGGAAACGTATTCTTTCACTATGAACGCAGTAATATCTTATTCTTGTTTTCTTCAGCGAAAATAACGGAGAATGAGCGAAAGAAAATACGAGAAAAGGAGAAGAACTTCGGGATTGTCTGTGAACTAATCGAGGAATCGCATGACGAGTAGTGCGCTTCCATCTTCGTTTCCTTTTCTAATTCCTTTAACGCGCAATGCATCCATCAAACTGAGAGCTATTCATCAAGATATAACTTATTCGATCTTTTCTAATTAGCCTGGATTTAACCTCGCACGTTACTTCGAATTCATTTTCTACTGGGTTATATATAAAAATAAACGGAGGACGGATTCGTTTGATGTAAGACTCGACGGATGAAAATCCGATAACGATCGATTTCGATTTGAAAAATTGATTGAGAGAAACCTTGGTGAATACAACGACGAACGTACATAACAACGACAACGACTGCGACTACGCAACGACAACAACGCTACGACATCGATAACAACAAGGATTGACGACGACGAAAAAGACGATCGAACTCGATCGAGCGTGAAAATTTCTGTACCTTCGAGTGTTGGAAGAGTATTCGTCCATATCTAAGAGCTTTCTCTCCCCCCCCCTCTCTTTTTCTCTCTCTCGCTCTTTCTCGTACGTGTTGTAGGTGTTTCAAGGAAGGACGCTTCTTCGTCCTCACATCCTCAATGTCGTCGTCGTCTTCATCGTCGTCGTCATCGTCGTCGTCGTCTGGACAATAAGAAAGAAAAAAGCTTTTCGAGATCGATAAGCACGCGCAAGGCTTCACGCCTCGTCGTGAGTGTAATCGGTGCTCTTAACGCTTTAATCCCTCAGCGTGGCTCCGCTCAAGAGCTCCGTTCGAAGGGTTGCCATGCTCTCCACAGGAGGAGCGTTCTCACCTCTTTACTTTTATCCTTTACGTATGTACCCTTTCTTTCTCTCTCTCTCTCTCTCTCTCTCTCTCTTTTTTCCTTTTCACCTCACACGTCGTTCCTTTTTTTTACTTTTTTCTTTCCTTCCTCTTTTTAATTACCTCGTCTTATCAAATTGCCTATTAAAATCTGTTACGCTAGAATAAAATCTCAAGTTTTAATAATCTCTCATCTCTCTCTCTCTCTCTCTCTCTCTCTCTCTCTCTCTCTTTTATAGATAATCTCACGATTATTATACCATTATAGATCCATTTGTGAACTCACACTGTCAAAATTTGGAGACTCCCTTTAGATTTTCGAATCGTAATTCCACACTCGTCTTCTACACCCTCGGTTCTATATACGGATCATCTATTCCCTTTTCGAAAGCCTCTTTTCTCTGTCCCTTATTCTCTTTCTTCTTTCTTTTTTTCTTTTTACTTTCATTTCACCTTTCGTCGACGGGCCCACACGATAGGCAGTTTGTAATCTGGTTCGCTCTGGGAGCCGTCAGTTGGCACGCGAGCCCTTGGGCAGCTCGATTCTCGTTCATGGGGATCGAAGGGATGATATCTGAATTATCTCTCTCTCTCGCTGTTTTGTTGAGGAGTTCATTCCTTTAAAAGCTGAGAAATGGAAGGAGAGAGAGAGAAAGAGGACGAGCGAGAGAGACAGAGAGAACGAGAAAGATAGATAGATAGAGAGAAAGAGAGAAAGAAAAAGAGAGAAAGAGAAAGAGAGAGAGAGAGAGAGAGAGAGAGAGAGAGGGACTCAAAGAACAGTTGTGTGAGATGTGGGGATAATTGGTGGTCAGGTATGCTGCTCGTTTGCTCGCCAGGTCGTTTCTTCTCTTCCCTTCTTCTCCTCTCGGCTCTCTCGTTCCCTCCCATAGACTCCCTTTGCATTAACTCCACTCGATGTCTTCCTCCAAGAGAAAAACGATTTCTTTCTCATCTTCCTACTGCAATTTTCTCCGATTTACAATTTTCTCTTACTAGAATATAAATTCATCCATTTCACAGACGAACACTTATTACACCTCGATCATGCGCTTTTGATTTCGCAATTTACGTTATCCCCGTAAACTTTATCCGCGAATATATACGACGCGACGATATTTTTTATTTCTTTTTTTTTTTCATTTATTTTTTTTTTTTTTACAGATTACATATCATTCATTTGTCTCGCCAATCCGAAACTCCGACTCAACATCGGCTGAATGGAACTTTGGATACGATCGTGGGCTCGTTTTAAAAACGATATTTTTACGGATATTTTTTTCTGTTTTTTTTTTTTTTTTGTTTTGTTTATCTTGTAGTAAATAATAACATCTATATGTATAATAAGTACGATAGGAGGAGAACAAGTTCTGATCGTTGATTTATAATAATGAATTCAAAGTTCTTTGTTTTGTCGACGTGTCTTGTTCGAAAAATACTAAAAGGAACGACCGTGACGTATGTAGTTACTTCTTATTCGTGTCTGTTACAACGAGAGAAGAATTTTCTTAGATAATACGAGTATGGTGCCGTATAATACGTACGATATTTAATGAATCAAGTAGTCCTGACAGTACGGAGAAAATGCACGCGATGTTTTTCTTAAAGTATTACGAATATATACACGCTCATACGTTATATACTCTATTAGATATCGACTTAATGGAGTCCGACGTATTTCATTCTTGTTTATAGTATGTACATATTGTAGTTTGTGTGTGTGTGTGTCAAACTCGTCTTTCGAGCAACGATATCAGTCGCACAAATTCTCGCTTGCCTTCGCAATAGACGAAGGAAGTTATCCTTTGAAATATAATCGTCCTTCGATCGCGTTCAATTTTTAACTCTCATAATTCATAAAATAGATAGGAAATATCGTTTCAGAAAGTTTGTCGTCATCGTCGTTACAAACCCGGAGAAAAATCCACGAAATCGAAATATTTTCTGTGAAACGTTTTTCGTTTGGATAAAAACGAAACGAACATTTCAGAGGAATTTTGGAAAATTTATGATACAGTTCGCGAATACACCAAGGAAACGCACGTAGATACAGGAAAACTCGAACGTTTCTCAGGATATCTTCGAAACGTTTTACACTCGTCCGAATAATATTGTTATTCCTGAGATATCGAATATCTACTCTAGCGGACATCGCTACAAGTTCTTATATTTGCATATACATAAAAGGCCGCAACGGAGAGTCCGTGCAAACAGGAGGAAGTACATTTGGAGAGAGGGTCCTTCGACAAACATGTCGGAGTTTCGAAGGGTCCACATAGACGACTGTATAGGAGACTAAGCCCTCTATTTTGAAATTCCACCGTTGACGATCTCTCTCGACGGTCTCCTCTTTCGTCGTGTCGTCGTATTCGTCGTCGTTGTCGTTGTCGACGTTGTCATCATCGTCTATCTATCTATCTATGTATCTATGCATGCATACATACTGATGCTGGTAGGCCCGCTAAATTTTGTTTCCTCCACTAGAGTTAATACAGAGATGCGGTTTACTTATATAAAAAAGAAAAGCGCGAGCTTATCTTGAGTCATCTCATCTCTGTCGTCCTCTCTTTCGCCGTCTACACGGATAAAAAAAAAACGCAATTTATCGTCTAATTCGATTTCCATCCCGTTCGACGTTACTCGAATTTCATACGAAAATATTTCTCGTACTCTTATCGCAATGAGTTGTAACGAGTGAGATAGGTATATTATTTTTAAAAATGGATTTTA
>OU964966.1:2949573-3072073 GCA_918808275.2 Dolichovespula sylvestris
CGTAATTTCTTCAGAATTATCTCGAGCGTTATAAGGCGACGGTAAATGTCCTCGGAACGACATTTCTACGATCTACGATAAATCCGACGGGTCATTAGGTCTCGATCGATCGTTCGCAATTATCCGAAACCTCAAAAATGACCGACGAGATTTCGATGGAAAAAAAAATCGAATAAGAACCGGAAACAACGGTAGTCAATCCTAACAAAGTATAATACGCGTTGCACCATTACTCTAAGGGATATTATATATATATATATATATATATATATATATATATATATATATATATATATAATCCGAGAACGCATTACGGTCTCTCATATGATTTTATTAATTTTTTTTGTTTGGTATTTTTATTTCTTAAAGAAAGAGAAACAAGAAAGAAAAGTAGAAATAGAAATACAAATAGAAATTTATAAAGAGTATATAAGGAAAAAGAGCGAAGTCTCGATTAGTTTAAAAAAAAAAGGATCTAACCTCCGTGATTACTTCTCTTCGTCGATCTGGTAAGAAAATTTGTGGTGTATAAGACGGTAGACGACTTATTGTTATCCGAACTTTTGTCGCTTAACTCGATATCAGAATTACGGCTTTTAGTTTGTTGTACCGTCGTGACTTTGTATTCTCGAGTTATCTTGTATCCGTCCATCATCGAATTGAGTCTAACGGAGATGGAAGCTTCCTTCTTCTCTTCTCTTCACTTCTCTTCTCTTCTCTCCTCTCCTCTCCTCTCCTCTCCTCACCTCTCTTCGCTCATCTCATCTCCCTTGTACGCACTTCTATCTGACACCCCCGAAACATCATCTTTATAGAAACAATGGAAGTGTCGTTTCCAGGTCGAAGGGTTCTATTTCTATTCTTTTCATCCTATCTCATTACACGAAGAAGCTCTCCAAATCCTACTTGACAACAATGTCTGTATTTTTTTTTTTTTTTTTAACAAAACAAGCCGTTCACGTAACTAATTAAGAAACCCTCTCTAAATTGAACGAAACGAATTTCCTCTCTTCTTAATATATTTCCGTTCTATCTCTTTCTCTCCCTCTATCTTTATCTCTATCTCACTTTCTCTCTTTCTTTCTCCCTAGATGCAAAAGATTTCCTTTCGATTTCGAAAGGATTCGAAGAACGTCGGCTCGTCCGGTAATTGCTAATTTCGCTGGCACCACTGTGCTTAATTAAATCATACGCCGGTAGCATCGAACGATACGGTCGATTCGACGAACACCCGTTGCCAAACCTTAAGCAGAACGAAAGGATAAAGATAAAGATAAAAAGAAATAGAAAGAGAGAGAGAGAAAGTCGATCGACGAATCGTCGGCTCCTTTTTTCTTTTCTTTCTTTATTTCTCTCCTCTTTTGTTGCTTTCATTCTCTGTGAATCACCACGTACGAATTTATATACTGGGTGACTACAAAATAAACATTAATTAAATTGTAACGATTGAAATTACGCGCGCGCGCGCGCGCGTACACACACACGTATGTTCATGTATATCAATAGAAATGGATTACCGTTAAAGAAAAATATATTTTTCAATAATTATTTCTAAAAAAAAAAAAAAAATTGTAGGAAGCTAAGTTGAAATCGATTAAATCTATTATCTTTTAGCGAGTGCATTTATCTTAATAATTAAAATAGATTTTTATGAACTGTTTGTCTTATTTCGTATAGAAATTTCAGTTGACTTCGTGAATCCGTACCGAACAAATAATTTCATTTCCTCGTATGGTCTGGAGTCTGCATATACGAATTTCCGGGCACCCTGTATATATAAGAGAATTAGTGGGACCCGTAGACCCGGTGTGCGGATACGTATACGCGTAGAACGTTAATTCCTAGATCGAGCCGAGGAGCACGTATCTCCGCACGCATTCGAGTTTCCGTTAACCGGATATTTCTAATTTTCTCTTACGTATTGGTCTATGTAGGATTGAACGTAGCACTCAATCGTATCGTTGATTGATACGATCGAAAGGAATAAGGGTATCCGAGAACACGATGAATCGAGGAAGTCGAATCCTTTAAAAGAATTTAGATTCTCAAGTGATCATATAAAATTCAATGGAAATTCCTGTTTCGTTTTTTTTATCTCTCTTTCTTTTTTGCTTCTTCCTCTTCTCATTAATTTTTCTTATTCGTTATACTTTTATACTAGTTAAAAGTGGATAACATTTATCTGATGTCAGGTAAATACGCTGAGAACAAATTTCGCCTATAGCTTCGTACTTCTTTTTTTTATTTCTTTTTCAAAATTCTGCAAGATATACTGCAGGCTTTTATTTATTTATTTATTTATTTATGCGGAGATAAGATAAAAATTGATTTCGTCACGGATACGTGACGCTGATCTCTCCATCGAAATCAGTGCGTCACAGATATGCGATGTCGGTAGCGGATGTGTTAATACGATCTGGAAAGGACTGGACTGCTTTCTTTTGAAGCCCGACACGCGACGAAACGTATCATGATTGACCCCCTCGGAGTTAAAAAGAAAATTTTCGAATGAATTCTTCTCTTTCTCTCTCTCTCTCTCTCTCTCTCTCTCTCTCTCTCTCTCTCTCTCTCTCTTTCTTTCGTTTTTCCTTCTCAGATAGACACGGGTAACGTGTCTCGATCCGGATTATGTTTGGTGTCAAGGATCGAGGGTTTACATGTCAGTTTTTCCAAAGAAAAGGAAGAGAAAGAAATACGATGTCCCGTTGAAACTACTTTTTCTTCTTCTTCTTCTTCTTCTTCTTCTTCTTTTTCTTCTTCTTCTTTTTCTTCTTCTTCATCATCATCGTCGTCATCGTCGTCGTTGTTTTTCCCCTGCTTTTATCACGATGCAACGAGAATGAAGAGAAGAAGTAGGAGCCAAACTCGAATTTCAGTGAAAAACTCTGATGTCTTCTTCTTCTTCTTCTTCTTCTTCTTCTTCCTCCTCCAAGCCGGAAGAATTTTCATAATAATTTCCATTTACCGAGTTCTATGGTCCGTCGCACTCGGTCGACGTTCACAGAGTCGAAACGAGTCGAGGTAAAAAGAAAGGGAAAAGAAAGAAAGACCGGAGATGTCCCTCTCTCTCTCTCTCTCTCTCTCTCTCTCTCTCTCTCTCTCTCTCTCTCTGCTCGTGACTAGGGATGAGATGTTTCTCTTGGAAATAAGCGAAGTCGTATTTCGGATATGCTCGTTCGTTTGTATTAAATAATACATATTCTCCTTGTCTCTTTATGTAAAAATGAAAGAAATTCGAGGTGATTCATTAGTGATAATAATTCCTAGTAATTCGTAGTAGTAATAATAAGCCCTATTAAATATTAACGCGACATTATATTCCCCTTTTTATAATTTATTCTTTTAAAACTAATAAAGGTTGTTCTCTCTCTCTCTCTCTCTCTCTCTCTCTCTCTCTCTTTCTCACTCCCTTTCTCAGTCTCTATTTATCGTCCTTCTTCTTCTTCCTCCTTCTCCCTACTTAAATCAATCTCTTCCGATTTTAAATACAAACGGTCATAATAATAGGTCGTCTTCGTCCTATTAAGGTTTAGCATGAAAGCAAGCCGGTACGTAGACGTAATCTTCTTTACGACCTAATTCAAACAAAATAAAAGACGGGATCCGGAGACCTATCCTAATGCAATACGAGAAAGTAAATAAAGAGCGAACGCAGAGCGACATTTGACGTGGACGTGGATTGCTATGGATTGCTCGACTGAGACTGTCCCTTAACAAATAAAAGCGCGAGGGAGAGAACCCGAATAGTATTGGGTAGGGGGGAAGAGAGCCTAATCTGGAGCGACAGTCTGTTGTGCGTGTACCGGTAGGTATCAAAATAGAAGAAGGACCCTTCGCGGAACGAGTCACTACGTAGAGACTCGTACGTTTTTTTCGTTCTCTTTCTCCTCACCCTATTTTTTCTCTCTCTCTCTCTCTCTCTCTCTCTCACGCACACACACACACTTTCTTCATTGCGAATCAGACACGCGATTCACCCTTAGGAATACCAAGCAAGGAGATAATCAGGTTGTCCTGCTAGCATGCTCGAAACACGTCGATGGGTTCGTTTAATGTCGTCGAGTTAAAATCAACGATCGAGATTTTGATTCTTCCTGCGGGGGATATATATATATATATATATATATATATATATATCGAATGTTGAGAAAAATCAAGACGAAACGTCGTGGAATTTATTATCCGAGAATAGTTCGAGTACAAAGTAATTCCAACCACAAGAAGAAAGTGCACCGAGTCCATCCACGAGAAAATCGAATTTAGAACTGGTTTATATTCCGAGCATTGTGATGTATATGTATATATATATATATATATATATATATATATATATATATATATATAATGAAAAAAGGAAAACGAGCAAAACATTCTGTAAAAAATTCATGAAGAAAGGAGATCAAGAGTTTTACAACAAGGTGAAGGGGAAGAGACACGAAGAGAAAAATAGGAATATCGAGGATAATGGAGACGGTGACAGGGAAAAACATTAAATCAAATAGGGGGAAAAAAAAAAGAAAAGACATCCTTCGGGTATTTCAGCTTCTTAATAGGCACAGCTGTATTTTCTGTCCTGCCAGACCTAAATCATTCTCTTTTTTTTTACCCATTCGCGTTCCCTCAAGCGAATCGTAATAACGTTCGAATTGTCTATATGATTTTTCACCTACCTTATTCTGAAGATAGTTAAGGACAGAAGGGTAAAAGAATAGTACGAGATCCGGGAAGAAGGACAGCGAGCTACTAGGGTTATCGAATGACATCACGCTCGACTTACGGCGTCTTTTGTGCACGGGACCGAATCGTGATTCCTTTACCCTTTTAATTCGTACTCGGTTAATCCCGTAGCCGGAACTAAACGATTGCTAACGCAACCGTATTAAAGAGTACATTAAGGTACAAGGATGATCTTTACGAATGGATCCTTTCCAAACAGAATTATCAGGTAGGTACCGTTGCTTTACGAATATAATTTATATATTCAAAAAAAAAAAAAAGGAAAAAAAACGAGAAGAACAAGAAGAGGAAGAAGAGGAGGAAGGTGAAAAAAAAGAAAGATCCTCAAAGTAAGCATATTTAAATTTGTCGTCGAAGAACAAAATGAAGACGGCAAGATAAATTATATTTTTCTTTACTTTTACTTTTTTTTCTCTTTCTCTTTTCCGCTATAAATATTATATATTCTTTTTCTACGATTAAAAGTAATAACCTTGTCAGTCTTCGAAAGTTGTTAGAATGTATGCTAAGTAAAAGAAGGTCTGATCTATCTACGTGGAAAAGAGAAGGGGGAAATTTTAATAACGTTTCATGTGGACGGATGAGCGAACACGGTTGGGGGACGTCTGAAAAGCTAAAAACGCGAGCGCGTAACGTTCAGCTCGTATGTAAAAGGTGGGTGGCTAGGGAGAACGACAGACAGAAAGAAAGAAAGATATATATATATATATATATATATATATATATATATATATATAGCGAGAGAGAGAGAGAGAGAGAGAGAGAGAGAGAGAGAAGGATGAAAGCAAGTATAGTGGAACCGGTCCGGATTTTATTTCGTGCGCATTTTTCTTCCGTTCGGATTACGCTCGCGGCCATAAACGAAAGATAAGATACGAGGAGGGTACCTACGTAAGATTCTCTTGACATATGGTCGGCGTACCAAGTGTCTCCTTTTCTTTCCTCTATCTTCTCTCCTCCTCATCTCTCCCTCTCTCTCTCTCTCTCTCTCTCTCTCTCTCTCTATCTCTCTCTCTTGTTATTCCTGGGTTCTCCAAGCTGTCCAGTTTCTCAAAATCGGAAGGAAGTACACGCTAGCGAGCTACCGGTGTATTTTCGCAGGAAGGATATTCTCGAGAACGAACACGCAGCATATCGGACATGCGCTCAATGATTCACGTTCCCCTGAATGGATTTAGGGTTTGATGTCTCGGTTCTGCTAACAATATCTAGCCCATGACTTGTCAGCTGCTTGTTATCGTAATCGGCCACGAGATTGCTCAAGTTAGCGATGTTTTCGTTCTTTGCTTTTTATCGCCTATATAATTTTCTTTCTCTGTTTTATAGCATCTCTCTCTCTCTGTCTCTCTCTCTCTCTCTCTCGATCGCTCGCTCGCTTTTTCTTTTTTGCTATATGGTCGATTCATTTTCGAGAGATATTGGTCACGTCAAGAGGATGCTTCCTAATGTAAATCAAAGAATAAACAGAAAGAAAGAAAATAAGAAACGAACTATTAGAATCTCGCGTCTGCGTAAATCGTATTTACGACATTCACGGTTATTTTGTCTGTACGGTTTCTAAAATAAGATGGTAAGTAGGTAGCGGTATTTATTCGTGCGATTCGTACCGTGTCGTGTTACGTGGTTTTCCGTCGAAATATACTTCCTTGCGGATTTCCATTTCGTTGCTTCGTGATCTCGTCTGCGACTTCGCTTATGTCGGGGAAGGAGGGGGAGGGGAGTAGGAGGGGTGAAGGATATCAGCATGAAAATCTGTTTTGACAGTAAGAAGAAAATAGAAGAGAGAGAGAGAGAGAGAGAGAAGGAGATAAAGAGAGAAAAACGAGTCTTTGAGAATCTTCTCTTCTACTTCGTGGTTACGCCTTCGGAAAAGCAGGTGGCTCTTCCTTTGTACGTAAGAGAGGAGACAGAATAAGAGAGTAAAAGGGAGAGCCCTTGAAGGGCGCCTCGTTCTCTTTTAAGGTATTACCAAGGCGCCAAGAATCGACGTCCTATTCGTTTCTCTCTCCCTCCCTCTCTTTCGTTCTATTTCTCTTTCTCTTTCTCTTTCTCTTTTTCTCTATTTCTCTCGTTCTTTCTTTTACTATCTACAAACGAAAAGATAATTTCGGGTGTCGGTCTTCCTCTACCTCTCGTGAAAACCTTCAGCCGTCTCTACCTCTTCTTCTCCCTGCTATTGAACTTAATTTGCCCTCTTGCAATCGTCTAGTAATCAAATTGTCGGTTAGGACTTGGCCGAGTTAACGGTTCGCTTCTTTCTTTCGCTCCACCTACTTCGATCCTTTCCTCATTTCCAAATCGACGTGCACACTGATATTTATCTCCTTTATTTTTTTTCCTTCCCCTCGCTATGATGACTCTATCGGTAGCAGCGTAATAGTAGCATCAACACATGGGAGAGAGAAACGGAGAATGAGAAAGAGAGAGAGAGAGAGAGAGAGAGAGAAAGAGAGAGAGAGATCTATTATTAAAGATCGGCAAGATATTAGACAAAGGAAATTAACGTGTTTCTTCACGCTTTCTTTGTTCTGTTTCGTTTCCTTCCTCGACGTTCGATTACTTTTACTGAGAACAGAATATTAATAAGAATCGACGTACTAATCATTTTAACGTTTCATTATGGATTCTTATCTTCGTTCGAGATTTATTAAAAGATTTTGTGGGAGAAAAGTAGACGTTATTGGATTTTTTCTTATCTTTTATATATATATATATATATATATATATATATATATATATAATCTTGAATTTACTCGTGATATTAAACGTCGAGAAAGTGTTATCTTTATTAGTTGTAAAGAAAGACCGCTAATATCAAAGGAAAAAAAAGAAAAAAAAGAAGAAGAAGAAGAAGAAGAAGGGGAAAAGAGAAATACAGTAGCGAAAGACAAAAAGAAAAAAAAAGAAAATAGGAGGAATTCGTAGAAGAAAAGGGAGGGGAAAATGGGAGACCTAGAATCTGTAGGGAGCACCAATTTAAGAGAATAAGACGCGCGAGGAGAAAGAGAAGGAAGTAAAAAAAGGAAGGAAGAAAGACACAAAGGAAACAAGGGCAAAGAGGAGACAAGAAGAGAAGTAAAAAGAGTGAGTGAAAAAGAAAGATAGATAGATAGAGAGAGAGAGAGAGAGAGAGAGAGAGAGAGAGAACGTATCGCGTGGGTTAAGATCGTAGCACGTACGGCCGTAACAAAAACGTAGGTTTTATTGGCGGCAAGCGAAGCTGGTGTAAGAGTAAAAGAGAATGTAGAAAATTGTGGAGAAAGAGAGAGGGATAAAGAGAGTGTGAGGGGGGGAAGGAAAAGAGGAATGAGAAGGGTGAGAAGGGAGAGTGTAGCGACTGTCTACGCCACGAACGAGATAATCACTTAATTACTCCAATGCCGTCGTTAGAGCCGATGTCGGACGCGACGCACGCGATTCCCAAGCATGGCCAATAAAAAGAAGACTCCCTCCCTCTTCCCTCTTTCTACTTCTCCGCCATTGCACGAACTCGTACGATCAGGTATGTAGTATTTCTATTCTATTCGCACGACTCTTTGCCTTTCGTGGAAGGTTTTGCATGTGTAAATACATGTAACAGAAAGAGAAAGACAGATAGATAGATAGATAGAGAGAGAGAGAGAGAGAGAGAGAGAGAGAGAGAGAGAGAGAGAGAGAGAACGAAACAAAATAAAGGAAGATAGTATCGTTGATTTCTTTGTGATGTCGCATGTGTAGTTGGAACTAGACGAACGCAGTGCCTACGCCCTTAGTCAACGTCGACTCTGACGCCGACGCCGACGCCGACGCCGACGCCGACGCCAAAGTCAACGACAAATGGAAGTCGCATGAGTCTCCCTTCGTTTCTTGCGTCGATTGTATACGTATAATGTCTTACATTTATAAAGACGTGGGGACATTAATGAGACCGTTTACGTTCTATCACCAGTCAAGAGTTTCTTTTCTTTTCGTCCCTTTTCTCTTTCATTCTTTTTCCTAACATTTTTCTTTTTTTTATTTATTTATTTATATCTGTTCGCGAAACCTTTCTATCGATGCTCCGCAGAGTATTACTGGTTTGAATTGTCAAATTGAAAACATCGAATTTCGAAACGTGGTTGACGAGGAAATAGTAGCCTGAGCTATGAGTAAGATGAGAATGAAAGGATTGTGCTCTCTCTCTCTCTCTCTCTCTCTCTCTCTCTCTCTCTCTCTCTCTCTATCTCGTACGTAGCCTGAAGCCAAACGACGAATATACTACGTTTGTGTTTACTATGTGTTCAGTGTGTACGAAACTTGATCATATCGGAGAACCACAGAGAGGGGGGTGAGAAGAGAGAGACAAATGATGGAAGAGGAAGTTCTTTGGCTTTAGAATAATCCACCTGCGTAATATTCGAGCGGACTAAACCTTGGGAACTAATCTTTACTTTGAACCAGGTGAGCATCGTTTAATGATGTCCTTCGTATTGACTAGATACACAGAAAATCCTATATCCAAAGTAAACTGTACTTGAAATAACCTCCAATATATCCATCCCTCCGAAGCTACGTTTTCCTTCATCGAGTTTAGAAAGCTAAGGGAATTCGTTGTAGCTGCACCATGCGGAATATTTCGATTTCGTTGAGAAAAGAAGGATTTATCCATATCCAATAAAAAGTGAATCGATAGCGTGTATCATTTACCAGACATGTTTTACGAAACGACATGTGTTGTGTGTGTGTGTGTGTGTGTGTGTGTGTGTGTGTGTGTGTGTGTGTGTGTGTGTGTGTGTGTGTGTGTGTAGATATATACATATATAGGGTGTTTCAAGAAATTCCTGTTAAACTTTTTTTACTGGCATATTCCTATGATTAAACTACTGAAAAAACAATTCGTATAAACAAGGATCCAGAAACGCTTTTATTGGATCATTTCAATAATTGAATTGTTAAAAATTTAATTCTGAGACCTAAGTAATTAATCTATATGATATATTGTTATTTCTCTACGCGATATAATTTTCATTGAGATTTTCAATCTGAAAATATAAAAATAATTAATTATTTTTGTAAATATCACTAAAGTGATTTAAGATGTAATCGTTTTCAATGTATTTTTGTTGTATTATTGTTTCTATTGAAAATACAACTCATTTACTCTTGTGATTTGTTATCGGTCGATTATTCATATTAATTTGTTCTAAGATAAATACTTTGCTAGATTTGTAGAGAAACGATTCTTATTTATTTTCCTACAATTTTTGTCGTATACATTTTGTGATAATTTTTTACGATATTTTGCAGGGATTTCTCAACAACTATTCAATCCGTGACATTAGAATTAATATTTCTAATTTTTTTTTTTTTTATATAAAAATACAAAATCTAAAATTACAAACTTAGAATTATAAATAGCGTTATAAGTGCACGAAAAGAAAGCGTTTCCAGATTTATATTTATATGAACCTTTTTCGTATTTCTAATTTGTGAAGTTTTACAAGAACCTCCTGCAATACCCTGTATGTATGCATTACATACATTAAGAGGAAGGTTTGATCGAAATCTACGAGATTTTGTTAATGGACTTTTTTTTTATTTATTTTAAAACGTTAAAAAAAATAAAATAAAAAGATTTAAAAAGAAATAGAAAAAGAAAAAAGAGAAAAAGCGATAATTGACAAAGAAGCATTGAGATTCAAATTTCTAGTTAAAAGGACATCAAAAGTTTTCTTTTTTATCGTAGAATCTAACAAGAGAGGAAAAGAGAATGAGAGAGAGAGAGAGAGAGAGAGAGAGAGAGAGAAAGAGATAAAAAGAGTCAAATAGGAACGGACTAGGAAACTAGATTCTCTAGATCTATAGAGAAAATATCAAACGAAACGGGACTGAAGATGCGAGAAATAACGTTTCTTATTCCATCTTTGGATGGACCGCCTTTGCCAATGAAAAAAAAGAAAACAGGTGGATGGGGGGAGTGGGAGAAATCCTTTCATCCTCGGCAAGATACGATAAGAAATTTAAAAATGTAAACTGCAGAAGGTTATCCTTCTCTCTCTCTCTCTCTCTCTCTATATATATATATATATATATATATATATATATATATATATATGAGAGAATATGCATTGAAGAGTGGAAGTTCTCGTCTTTCGTATGAACAAAAGATATGAATTTATTCGCGCATGGATAACTCGAAAAACTTTAATCTGTCGTCGTCGGTAGAGAAAATTTTTTTTTCCTTTCAGTATTATCGAGGATTTCAGATTTCGATTGTTCGATTTGTATCTGACGATCAAGAAGAAATCTATAAAAAAAAAAAAGTGAAAGAGAGAAAAAGAGAAGTAAAGAAGGATATTTCGAAGCAAGAAATCATTTCGCTAAAAGTTTGCGACAAAGCGTTCAAAACTTCTTTTTCCCTTGGATCGTTAATCGCACTGTGGATGGTGAAGAAGCTCCCAACATTCCCCCTCCCCTTTAGAACGTAGTTGAGTTCGTGAAACGCGTTATATATACTATAAAGGAAAGAAATCGTTTGGAGTTCGAAGTTTCTTCTCGGTGAGCTGATCGACTTTTGAATTTCCTTGATCATGAACGATTTAATCATAATTGGTAATAATTTTCGTTGAAACTGAGAGAAAAAGTTATAACGTGTCCATAAAGGATGTGACATTTAAATGGACGCTTAAAAACTTTTTATTGTTTACAAATGATCGCTACGGAATTACTTTTAAAAAGTAATCTTCCCAGTATCCTTATTTCAGTTTATCCTATCAAACGTTATAATTTCTTTTCTCGCTAAAGAAAGTTTGATTTCGTATAACTATAAACGATCATCTGTTTTATATATATATATATATATATATATATATATATATATATATATATAATTTTTTTTTTTAATGAGAAATTATTTGAAATAGATCAAAGCTACTTGACCGTTTGTTGATATCTTTAAATCCGACTATGTTTATACATATGTAAATATATATGATAGGTATATATTACATGTTTACAAAGTTTATATTTTTATACTATTCCAAGTTTCCAAGGGATCTGTTGTGTGTATCTTTCAGAAGTAACAGACAGTCTTTCTGGTTTTCTTCTACTGTCGCTTTCTACAACCCTTTTCCATAGCTGCGGGCCAGGAAGCGCATCAGAAATATGTCCTTCATAAATACGCTAGGGTTAACTCTCCCGCTGTATGCTATTTTTACTTCCGTCAAATAGAATGGTAGAATTAAGTTGTCATACGCACACGTCATGTGACACTAACCTCCCGTCTTTACTCTTTATCGTAGGCAGTACGCCGCACGAGCTTTCCTTCATGAAACGTTTCGCTTGCTTATAAATTGCCAACAGTTTTCAATTTTCCAAGATCTACTCTGCTCTCTCTCTCTCTCTCTCTCTCTTTCTCTCTCTCTCTCTCTCTTTCTTTCTCTCTTGTTCCTTCTGAAATAAATATGATACGTAATAACTTTGATACGCTAGACGAATATTAAAAACAAAAATAATAAGGAAGAAAAAAGGAAAAGGTACAAAGTTCGAATCTTGAACTAATTATAAATCTTTTCTTTTATATTTCTTTTTTTTTTAGGTATTTAAAAAAAAACAAATCCGATCTTTGTCTCGTTCCACGATTAAATACCAAAAATAAACTTATCTCCGAAAGATATTACTCCGTTTAGAAAACAAAATCGAAGGAATAGTAAAACCATCATCAACAGGGTTCATTTCTTAATGAAGTAGTACTTCATATTGGATAATGGTACTTGAAATCTTAATCTTTTCATCATAGGCCATACGAACAGACCCTATGGTTGTTGTCCGGTAAAAGTTTTCAAAGGTCATCCTCCCTTCCTCCCCTTTATTACCCCTTTTTCTAATTTTCCATCTTCTCAACTGGTCCTCCACTTGCCACCAATTTTTTCCCTCTTTCTCTTCTTTTCTCTTTTTTTCATTTCCAAAGAGAAAATCGTATCTTAAGTTACCTATTCAAGTTGATGTCCGTTGGTACAAGCTCCTTTCAAAGAATCCGTAGACGTCCTCTCATTACCTGTCTACTTTATCCTTTCCCTCTATCCATTTGTCTTTCTTTTCCTTATCCTTCCTTCTTTTCCTTATTTCCTACAGCAGAACGACGTTTCGCGTACTTCTGTCTCGATAAAAGGAAGTCGATCGAGCGAGATGAAAACGAAACTTACACACTGGTTAAAGCAGTTCGTGGCTTTGAAGTCTCGGTGTAAACTTTGCCTTAGACATTTCTCTTCTTTTTTCTTCTTCTTCTTCTTCTTCTTCTTCTATTACTTCTTCTTCTTCTTCTATTACTTCTTCTTCTTCTTCTTCTTCTTCTTCTTCTTCTTATTCTTCTTCTTCTTCTACTTTTAGTTCTTCTTCTTCTTCTACTTTTACTTCTTCTTCTCCTTAAAATGTTAGTTAAGAGGTTCTACCTCGCGTTTCACCGGGAGCCGATATCTTAATTAGATTAATTACCATCTTGTGTACGTTCCTTGAGATACTACGGTAAAGCTAGTTTCTGATGTTTACAAATTACAATATATTTCATGGAACACTTATAATAAGAAGGGAAATGGTCGTACCTTAAGGCTGAAAAAGGGATGTGCGAGGTTTAAAATTTAACTTAATGTGATCTTGAAATAATATTGATCATTACGATTTTTAATATTTTTAATCACTCGTGGAGATTTTTTTTTCTTTTTGTCGAGTAAACATTCAAATTGTAATCTCTTTTCGTTCCTCGAATTCCTCCTCTCTTGTTTATCTTCTTCTTCTTTTTTTATCATAATAATCATCAACGAATTATTAAATCGAAGTATTCAAAAGGTTCTGCGTGAATGAAGTTAAAGAAAATAAAGGATCATTTACCAAGAGGGATAACTCGGAAGTGTGTGGGATATGTTCGAGATGAACTCTAAGTGCTGAAAATGCATTTAGAGGCGCCATACGGATGTAAATACAGGGAGTTGGAGTTTCTCTTTCTCTCTTTCTCTCTCTCTCTCTCTCTCTCTATCTCTCTCTCTTTCTCTGTCTCTCTTTCTCTGTCTCTCTATCTCTCTCTCTTTGATTCGATCTTGTTTCCGTTCATCCACGCCTAATGCCGGAAACTTTCTAAGATAGACCAACGTGGATGTGCACGGTGCAAACATTAATCCCATTGTCTTTGGTCGAAACTGTCTGACTAGCGACTGGATAGGTAGAGTTTCCGTACATAGACGTGAGTCTGCAAGTAGGTAAATGCTTCCATTTCTACGTATAACACTTGTGTGTCTCCGTTCATATATATATACACACATATATTTATATATGATATGTATATGTTATATGTATATGTATATGTATATGTATATGTATATGTATATGTATATGTATATGTTTTTGTATACGTATATGTATATGTATATGTATATGTTTTTGTATACGTATATGTATATGTATATGTATATGTTTTTGTATACGTATATGTATATGTTTTTGTATATGTATATGTATATGTATGTACATATATATATGTCTCTATACGCACTTATTGCACCGTAAGGAGAACGTGGATGGATTTTTTTCTTTTTCTTTATTTTTGTTTGTTTGTTTTTTTTTCTAAAAGCGAACGAATTCAAATGGCAGTTTGAAAAACGAGAATATTTTCCCTATGTTATCTCTGAAATTACGAAAACTTCAAAGAATGGCGTTTGTGGGTTTCGTTGAACGTGACGGTCGACAGATACTTGGTGAACAAATACTTTTTCCTTTAAACATTTTTCCCAAGATTATTTAACTTTTCTTCTTAAATTCGTACAATGAATTTACGAGCTTGAAATATGTTTGTTATAATTATATATATATATATATATATATATATATATATATATATATATATTATTTTCTCTTAATTACCGTTAAATCACTTAATTATCATTTGGTTATCGTAAAAAAAGGAAAAGAAAGAAAAAAGAACCAACCACCCTTGCATATTTCCCTCGGTTATAAATAGTATACCTCGTACAGGTATAGGTATAGGTGCAGGTACAGGTATAAGTATACAGAAAGTATATAAACCTGTAGGATATTATCTTAGTTCGAATTTTACTAACGATCCAAAGCAGTATTACGTTCCTCCGTAAATAATGTTCAACGTTTTTCCTCACTGTAGATAATTTACGATGAAAGAGAGAAAGAGAGAGAGAGAGAGAGAGAGAGAGAGAGAGAGAGAGAGAGAAGTTCGCTTCGAATGTTCGCTGTTCGCGATCGATGTAGAGCAGCGTTTAGTCGACAGGCTTAGCGTGCTATGCGTGCCACGAATTGGAAACTTCGTAAGAGACTGACAGACATACACGCTCGGAGCAAACATTAATTCCATTGTCTTCGAGTTAAAGGTACTAGTGGTGACTAGTAGGATCGATGTATATATGTATTTTATTATACTTACATACACATATGTTATCATTTCATTGAACAAATGTGACTAAATTGACTTTCACGTATGCTTGTTCTCGAATTTGGATGCATTATTTGTTTAACGATGGATATATATGTGTGTGCGTGTGCGTGTATGTATATATATATTCTTTTGAAATTTCACAAAGGCAAATCCAGCTTGATTGTAACGATTAAAATAAATATTCGCGAAGTACTTCTAACGAATTATCGATATACACGATTACGCGAACGCATAGATTAATTCTATGACATAAAATGAAAGAAGAGTAAAATTATATCTTATCATGCTGGTGAGCTCTTGAATATTGTCATAGAATTTCTGTATATTCCAATGACAGTTAATATAAAGTATATCTCGTAAAATTAAAATCCTCCTGCCAAGAACGCGGAAGTTTGACTTTCGTTTTTATTTGTTCTATGTACATTTATGTATGTAATATTTATACACGTTAGACGTTGCATATATACATGCGTGTATGTGTTTGTGTGCGCGCGCACGTGTATATGACAGGAGGATTTTAATTTTACGAGATATACTTTATATTAACTGTTATTGGATGAAAGCGCAGAAATTCCCTGAGCACCAAGCACGGCAGGATAAAATTTTAGCCCTCTTTCATTTTACGTTCGCGAATTTGTTCATGCGCGTGGTTAACCATGTATATTGATAATTCATTCGAAATATATTCTCGAATATTTATTTGATTTATCAAAATTTATATTAGTGTCCTCATTATTCGAATATCCGAATTACTGATTACAATTATATTAATATGTTTAATGTTTATATAAATATTTCTAATTAATTAATAATTTAATGACAATTTCAAATCGAACGATGACGAACCTACGAAACTCGGTATTAAAACATTCCATTCGTAAAAGAGTTTTTTCACACGAATAAAATCTAATAAAAATTTAATTAATCAATATATGTTTTCATTAAAAAAATTAAAACCGTTTTACATTAATCGTTTTGGTTACAGGATAACTTAGTAATATTTTCAGTAATTGTAAAATGTGTCATTATTCTTTCTAGACGAGCAACGTCTAGCGGTATAACAATAATCCGAAAATATGAACGTCGATTGGCGGAAAATGAAAGAGGGTGCAGGTTTACGTCTGCAAAAGTGAGAAAGAGAGAGGGAGAGGGAAAAGGAGAAAGAGAGAGAGAAAGAGAGAGAGAGAGAGAGAGAGGGTTGGGAGAGGTCTGGCAATGCCGACGGCGGGGGAGCGGCCTAGAGTTCATGTTTAAAATATTTCCCACGAGAGACGAGAACGGACCAAACATCGGTAATACGAGCTTCAGAGGTTCTCAATACGCTTAGACGCTTAACATATTTATAATGCTTGTTCGACTACTCTCCGCAGTCTAGCGTTGTGTTTGCTATAGATTAAGAGGACGTACTCGTCGTTTAATTCTCTTCAAGGGGATTTCACTTCAGGCGTACAAACATCATATTCCGATACGTCTACCATTTTCATCGAACGAAGACAAAGAGTATATATTTTTTAATTATAACCACAAAGATTTTTCTTACGCTCGAGACACAGTAAAAAGTTTATCTTACGATAGCTACTTGAAATAACGAAAGAAAAAAAACTCCCTTAGATCTTGGCTTTTCTTATCCAATATTTAAACATACTCATACAACAGCGTTCTGTCGTCCAAACGATTGGATGTATCGATTCGAAATTTATATTCAAAAATTCTACGATTATCCGATATTTAACGGAGATCGGATCAACGAAGAATAATTTCAATTCGGTTCAGTTTTTTCTTTTTTTAATCGAATGAAAAAGAAAAGAAAGGTAAAAAAGAAAAAGAAACGAAGAAAGAAAGAAAAAGAAAAGGAAAAAGGAAGAAGAGAATTTGAGAGAAACAATAGTATTCTAAAATATTTGACAGTAGACTAATTCCCGTGGACCATCAGCCGTGGCGGCGTAAATGCGTTCGCATTAACGTGCTCGTTCCGCAAAACGCCTCTCTTTTATTTTCCACTTTTAATTAACATACTCGGTCGCAAGAGGGCGAGCTTTAACGCGCACTTTGTTCTACGAGCGATTTCCTGGCAACGATTTTACCAAAGTAGAAGGAGTTTGGGCCTTCTGTTCGACGCGATAATATCGCTGTTTCTTTTTTTTTTCTTTCTTTCTTTTTTTGTTCGCTAAAAATGAAATAGGTACGGCTTTGTTGTCGCGCCGATTTTTTTCCCCCCCTACCACGAATATTTCGAGACTTTTAATAAAACTCACGGCGCGACTTTCTGTGCGCTCCAAGTTTTCTACCATTCTTTTCGCAGGACTTGGGAATGAGGTAAACGCCGCATATAAAAAGAGGGAACGGCGATTGGGTCGAAATCAAAGACGTTAGTACGTGGGAATGGTTTTTCCTCTCAGCAACGTGATTTTCAATCATGGGGGAGGAATTCAAACGGTATACTTCGTACGAATGCGTTAGGGAAAATTTCACGCTTTGTGAACTCCTTGTTTTCCCCATTTCGTCTTCTTACAGATCTACTATGCTTATAGACTTTGATGCCTTTTACGTTATTTCATTTTTATTCCGTCGACTAAAGAAATACATATAGATATCTATCTACATGTGAAAGTATAAAAAACTTTGGGCATTTTTTTTCTTTCCTTTTCTTTCTTTTCCGTGACTTGGAAAATCGTCGATTCGATTCAATTCGATTCGATTCGAAAGGATTTTAAATATCCTTTATTACGAAATAAATCTTTGATGGAGAACGTAGCGATAATTCGTAAAAGTTTACGATTAATTAACGATATTTTCATCAGATTTTTTAGGGCGTTCATTTTGTTCGTCTAATTAACGTCGATTACGATGATAATTTTCGAAAGCTTTCGCTTTAATTTCAATATCATAGAAATCTTTGTAGTTTTCGTAATTTCGAAGATAACATCGGGAAAATGTTCTCCTGTTTTTCAAACTGCCATTTGAATTCGTTTATCCCATTGTATATTTCATTTTTCCGGTTAAACTCCTTTATATTCTGATCTGATAAAGTTGTCGTTTGTTTGTTGTTCTTCCTTTCGAAAAAGTCTACGCATTCTAAGGGAATCTAACGTTTTCTCCCGTAGAAAATACTGTAACACGAGGTGAAACTCTTAGTACTTGGAGTTTGCGCCGTACGAATACTCCCCCGTCTTCGTTATTTATGTATGAAACCGTTGGCTACGTCCAATCCTCCCCTTTCCACCAAATCCCCCTTCCTACTTTCTACCTCACCTCCTTCTCCTTCCTCTTAGCCATTCGCTCTTTTCCTTCGGTCTTTCCCTCATGCATGCCAGCGAACTCGTACGTTATTCATACGTCGCGGATGAACGATGAGTATCTGTTCACGTCGTCCACTTCCGAGCGAATTCAACGTCGCGAAGGTCGCGGTTAAAGTTCCTCGAAAGTTGAAACGAAGCCGCCTGTCTCGCTTGACCAGACGTGCCGGAACTGTTGAAGACATTAAACCGACGTATTAAAGTTCGTCTTATTCTAAATAACTTTTCTTTTCAAGGATTACGATTATTTGATAATAGTATATTATAATCGTCACATATATTATTATTATTATTATTATTATTATTATTATTATTATTATTATTATTATTATTATTATTATTATTATTATTATTATTATTATTATTATTATTATTATTATTGTATAGAATTAATTATATTAAAGCGATGTATGATGGTATTAACATTAATTAATCAATTTGTAATTAACTGGAAGATCAATTCATCGCCCGATGAAGAATGCATGAGGGTATACTAAATTGTATACTTTGCTATGTTATTTCCAAAAATTCCACTTGTGATACCAATTGTAATTGTAAATCATGCGCTGCATCAATTTCTTCTCGCATATTTTATGATATAATATAATTGTATAATTCGTGCATTTGTAGATTTTATTTAATTATCATTTTGTTACACGCAAACAGAAATAAACTACTGAAAACGAATTAAAGATTAATAAATTTTCTATCGTTAAGAAAACCATATGAAGTTCGGCGAATATCGTAGCGCGCCACGTCAACTTTCATGATAAAATCATTGATATTTTATCTGGTTAATTAACCCCATAAATGAGTTTTCCCAAACTCGAGACATAGTTAAATTGCTTTCTGGCTTTCGAAAACGGTAAATTTACCCGAATATATTAAAATCTTTAAGCACGTTTACAAGATAAAAGTAACAAATATACAAGAATTGTTCGTTTTTAATATAGAATTAATACATCTCTCTCTCTCTCTCTCTTTCTCTTTCTCTGTAAATATTAAAAAAAAAAATACATTTTTAATAATAAATGTATTGTCACACGTGTTCTCCATAGGATATGAATTAAAGAAATATTTTCTTGTCCAACGAAAATATTATATTTACAAACAATACTTGAACACACATTCATAAATAATTCGATAAAAATTTTGATCCAATCTATCCATCGATATAATCGAATCGTTTACGCGAGTCATATTTATGCGCACTACGTCGATACTCTCCTGTTCTCTCTCTCTCTCTCTCTCTCTCTCTCTCTCTTTCTCTCTCTGTCTCCCATTTCTCAACCGATAGCTGGAAGCGCGAATTCATGAATTGGATTTTGGTAGTTCCATAGCTCAACGTACCGGTTACCTCGCTTCCGGCTACGAAAATACATTGCAACAGCCGTTGAAAGGAACGGAAAATAACTCGGGGCCGTACGATAATGCCGACTTTGGATCCTTGTTTCGTCTTCGAATTATACAGCGACGAAGGTACGATCCGATAGTTATATATTTTCCTTGCCAATAATTTCTTGTTTTCTTCTCGGTATCTATCGTAAATAATATTACTCGCAATTCGATGAGTTCCGAAAATATTATCGACCGTTTCTTCGATTCACTTCAACGTATACGTATGTAAGTATATATATATATATATATATATATATATATATATATATATATATATATATATAATATTAGATCGTCAAGAATGAAATTTGTAGCAAAAAAGAGAGTTAGTTGATAATTTACAAATTTCATCCTTGACGACCTAATATAATGTATATTATGGCTATTCAACGAACCAACTATAAACATTTCTTTTCCATTAATATTATAACGTTTTATTGATAATACTTACAGTAGAATAGTATTCCAATTTGATGAATCGTTTCGCATTGCATTGTAAATATAAATTGATTATTATATACTATTAGCCTAAAAAGGTGTGTAGTATATTAGTTTAATATAGTATATTAATATATTAATATAGTATATTAGCTTAAAGGAAATGTATAGTAAACGAAGCGTATAGGAACGAAGTTCAACGTCGAGAATTGTGGAAAGAAACAATCGAGGGACAGAAAAGCTATTGCGAACAGACGGTAAAAACATAAAACTGTGTTTCATCGCATCGTATGAACGTATGAGTGTCTAGGAGGTAGAAGACCCGAGGTCGGTGAGCAGAGAGGAAAAGAAAGATGATAGAGAGAGAGAGAGAGAGAGAGAGAGAGAGAGAGAGAGAGAGAGAGAGAGAGAGAGAGAGAGAGAACAAGAAGGGAAAAAAGTGAGAGGGACTAAAACACGACGAAAAAAGCTGAAACACTTCTCTTATCCGAAGTGGTAAGGCAACAACTGGAAGGAGGAAGAAGAGAAAGTGCTGTTCTGGATAAGCAGGAACTATGTGTGTTACCGCCGGACACAAAGTGCATTAGCGCTCTGCACTACGTCTAACCGGACACACAAAACCAATATGTCGCATTACTACTAAAACGAGCCTCTGAAAGAAGAAAATTTCTCTAACACTTTCGGAATTTTGAAAAACTCAAAATAGGATCGATATTAGAATCGTGACACATACTTGAACGTAAACGTTTGTTTTGATCAACTCCCCCTCCTCCCCCTCTCACGCCACGTCCTTTCTGATGTATTTTAATAAAATTTTTCTTTCGAAAAAAAAAAAACAACGAATCATTACGCTATTTTGTCGTAGCCTCAACGATTGTTTTTTTTTTCGTTTGTTTAAATTATCGATCACCCTCGAATAGGTCTATCAACGTGATATAATAAAGGCAGAGTATTACAATGACGATTGTATTGACTGTTACAAGAAAAGAAAAATAAAGAGAGGAAAAAGAAACGAAGAATTTGTATGATAGACGATCTTGAAATTAAAATCTAATTCCAAGTGATAACGAGTAGATTAAGGGATACCGAAAATATACAATACTGGTAATGATCCAGAAGGATGAAATTAGTTGGAAGAACTCGCCGGAGGTAGACTTACATTCTAGTTGAGAAACTCGAATTGAAGAAACGTTCGTCCACTTCGTGGTCTTTATCGTGATACGCGGAATAGCATGAAGTAGAACTCGTAGGAAGTGTAAGGAGGATTGTAAGAGAAGAAGAAGAGGAATAAGAAGAGTAAGAAGAAGAGAAGAGTGGGAGGATGAGAAAGGAGAGAGAAAGAGAGAGAGAGAGAGAGACAAGGGGAGAAGTAGTGATGGTGGTGGTGGTGGTTGGGGGATAGCTGAAGAAGAAGAAGAAGACACGGTTGAGGATAAGCAGAGAGCAACGCTGTAGCCGGACAGAGTGAATTATGGGACAATTAGTTCCGGCAGATATATAAGCTTCAGACTCGCTAGCGTATCCCTGTCTCTTTCTCTCTCTCTCTCTCTCTCTTTCTCTCTTTCTCTCTCTCTCTCTTTCTTAGATACACTCACACACGTGAGCACGTTTTGTTTCTCTCCATCCTCGTTCTTCTTCAGAATGAGAAGAAAAAGAAGAGAATAAGAGTAGTAGGGGTCGGCCGGCTTTAAGGGACGCAGAGTACCGCGAAGCTTTACTTCGATGGCCGTGCATCCACCGAAAACTAAGAAAAGGGACTAGACGACTCATTAACCATCAACCCTCTTGGCGTTCTTTGTCTTTGCTACGCTTTCACTGTCTTCCTTTAACGTCTCTTTCCCTTGTAACATCTTTTTCCTCTCTTCCTACTTTTTCCAACGGTCGAAGAGATTTTCTTTTAATTTATTCGATACTTCCTTTGTTCTCTCTCTCTCTCTCTCTCTATATATATATATATATATATATATATATATATATATATATATATATATACCACTTTTTTCTGGATTTTCGTAATTTTACAAAATGATTAAAAATCTATCGTAAACGAGAAACATGCCGTTCCGATTATTTTACTCACTGTTCGTGTACTCGCTTAAGATATCTATCATCAATTTTAAAGAAAATGAAAAAAAAAAAGTTATTGTTAAATCGATTATTCGATCGATGATTAATCGAGATGTCAATGTCACCGGTAAAGAAAGCTTTAAGAGAGAAAAGCCGAGATAATTCCGAACGAATTTTATCGAGGGAGAAAAGGTCCTTCGTCCTAATATAATAAGAGCTTCCTCCTCCTTTTCATGCTCGATCGAATTCATCCTGAATGAATGTTTTGTCGTAGATCGAGGTGTGGGTTTGTCGCGTTATACGTCGCGGGTGAGAGTCTTGTAAATCGAGAGAAATCACAGGACGTTTCTACTATAAGAGAGATAAAGAGAGAAAGGAGAACGAGTAGTGTCGAGTATCGGGTAGAGTATCATGGGGCTCAGGATAGAATGGTGCGGTAGTATCAAGAATGCAAGAGTAAAGTAGAAGCGACAGTATCGATGCAAAAGGACGAGGGGTGGACGGAGGGACGAGGGGCGGCCTCGGGGCGGGGGGTCGGATGCTTTCTGAGTGCCCCAGTGAACGTCTCATTCAATTATGCAAAGTCTGCGGGGATACCCGTCGGCCCGCAAGAACCGAATTTCAACCGGCTTAGAGCCAGGTTTATTTACGAAGCTCTTATGAGTGCAACGAAAGCTCACGACTTCCTTGTTTTCGCGAGCTCCTTTCCTAACTTTATGGAAAAGATCGACTATCATCTTGAGTGCGGATATGCGAGTCGGATAAACGATCATAAAAACTCAATTTTGTTTTAACGTCTACTTTCTTCTTCCCCCCCCCCCCCCTCCCCTCCCCCTCGTCCCCTTTTTTTCCAAACGAACACGCGATAGTTCATAGAACTGTAAAATGTAATCGACCTTTTCTCTTTACACGTAACGATCAATATTTGCTACAATATGTTTCAACAAATGTACTTTTATTTTCTCTCTTTCTTTTTTCTACGGAGTATCAGTTCGAATTCGAACGTTCGTTATTTCGTAGGAAAGTGGCCGATCATTGATTCATTGATTCATTCATTCGTTCGTTCGTTCGTTCGTTCGCACAATCGAATCGAAAGAAAGCAAGTACAAGAATATTCAAAACCGTAATCGAAATCAAAATCCATAAAGCGTTTCAATCTCTAGAACGTGACGTTGGTCGAGCATCGGCGGTATTGGTTGCGGTTATCAGCATATAGAGAGAGAAGACCAAAGGGCTGGCCCAAAGAGTGGTAATTTTGAGAATATAACCCGAAAGCCAGGACTGCCGTTCAAGTATTTTCCATTTTCTGGCAAACGAACTTTACCTCTCTCTCTCTCTCTCTTTCTCTCTCATTGTCGGTGGTTGGTTTCCGGCTCGGTGATTCAGAGCTGATATTACGTAGCACGAGTTCGAGGGAGGGAGTAGGAGGATGAAAAAAAAAAGATTAGGTCGAGTTACGTTCTCGTTCGAGGACCTGAATCGCGTAGCTTTTGCGCTCGTCCACGCACTCGAATTCGTTGCGGTCGATGGACCAACCGCCAGCTATGGTTGTGATAGCGATGGCGATGACGGTAGATTTGCTGATTCGTTCCTAGATACGATTTCAGTGCTAATTCGCATAAACGTTGTAGCGTTTCGTTGTTTAACGAAGAGAAAGAGAAAGAGAAAGAGAAAGAGAGAGAGAGAGAGAGAGAGAGAGAGAGAGAGAGAAAGAGTGAAAGAGGAATTTAACCGATGGCTAGGCTGCTGGGAAATCGTCTCTAATCAAATGGAACGGTTCGCCAGTTTCCGACCATTGCAAGATCGTCTGATAATCGAACGAACGAATGTACGTACTACGTATGCTCACCCAAAGGTTTGTCCTTTCTACGATTATGGTCGAAAAGGCTTCGGGCCCGTTGGAAGCTTCGTTCACGAGCGGATTTGCACGATTTCGATCAGACTTCGGAACCCTACAACCCCGAACGTGAAATCTCTAAGCTTTCTCTTTATTTATGACGAGGAGGGATCGTACGAATAATTCGAAAGATTTTACGAGAAAAATGCGAAAAAGGGTCAAAACCCGGGGAGGGGAAAGCGTGCGAGCACAACGTTAATTCACCTCTCGATGGTTTATTGTCCGGAGCTTTCAGTTTCAACGTTACATCCGTGCTGAGGCACTTTCTCATCGGTGTTAATTGCAATAATGTCGAATTAATTCTGTAAAAGCACGCGACGAGACACCCCCGTTTTCACAGCATGAAAGGGTGAAAAGCTGTTAAAGTCGAATGTTTATTCATTTTTTTCTGTCTGTCTCTCTGTCTCTCTTTGTCTCTCTCTCTCTCTCTCTCTCTCTCTCTCTCTCTCTCTTTATCTCTCTATCTCGCTTAGACATTATTCTTCATTAGTTGATATTAACCTTCGTACACTCTTCCAGACTTTCTCCAATTAATGCGAGATATTTATAGAAAATGAGAGCGAGAGAGAAAGAGAGAAAGAGAGAGAATAATATATTATTAATTTAATATAATATACAATTGGATCGAATGACAATTAAGTATTAGAAAGATCGTTGATGTTTTTCGATTATCAATTTTCAAATAAAACAGGTTCATCTGTTTCCTTCTCTCTCTCTCTCTCTCTCTCTCTCTCTCTCTCTCTCTCTCTCTCTCTCTCTCTCTTTCTCGCTCTCTTGTCTTTCGAGTACAACCTATACGTGTTTCATTGATGGCCATCAATTCATTCGAAAACCACATTTGAAATCGTGTTAATTAAAACAATGTGAAAACGAATCGATACCTATATCAATCTAACCTATTTGAATTGTAAAGTAGAGAATAATACAAAAGGATCCAGTAGATTTTTTTGTTGGATAATCTTTCGAAAAATTTTCAATTTGTAGTTCTCACCGTTGAAAAAAAGTGGACATTTGATTAACGATCATACTGATTAAACAAACAATCCTCCTGCATCTGTCGACCGAATGCGGTTTGTCTTTCTCTCTTTATTTTTTGCTCTATCGATCCTCAGTGGACCATTCTCTCTCTCTCTCTCTCTCTCTCTCTCTCTCTCTCTCTCTTTACGGATGGTTTCGTAGGCTTTCTTGAGCGAACGGAAATAAAATGGATGGAAGGAAGAAAGGAAAGAAAAGCGAGCTCTCTTCTATCGTTATCGCAGAAATGTTCGAGGGTACGGAAGAGATGAAGAAGAGCGAAGAAAATCCGAAGGAAGAAAAACGCGGCCGGTGCCGCGTGGCGTGACTCCGGAGTGGCAATTAGAAGGATTAATGATTCTCCGTCTTGAGAGAGACTCCCCACTTTTCTCTCACTTCCTCTCTCTCTCTCTCTCTCTCTCTCTTTCTCTTTCTCTTTCTCTTTCTCTTTCTCTTTCTCTTTCTCTTTCTCTTTCTCTTTCTCTTTCTCTTTCTCTTTCTCTTTCTCTTTCTCTTTCTCTTTCTCTTTCTTACCTCTCCTTTTTCCCTTTTCGAGCCGGTCGGCCTAGTTCTTCAATGTCTTCCTTGTACCAACCTCCTCCTACTCTTCTTCGTTTTCTTCTTTGTCTTCATCTTCATTTTCATCTTCATCTTCATCTTCATCTCGTCGTCGTGGTCTTTGGTTGGTAGCATCTCAACGAACGAATAGACGAGCGCACGTGGAAGGAACGGCGCGTAAAAGAGCTCGGCTTTGTCGCGATTAAACGAACCTCGTTCATGTCACGAGCCTCGTTTCTGATACACTCCTCTTCCTTCTTTTTTCTTTTTCTTTTCTTTGTCCTTTCTCTCTCTCTCTCTTTCTCTCCCATTTTTCCTCTTACTTTTCTGGCTTCTTGCATCGCACGACATCGTATGCACGTTGTACCTTACATCTATGTACGTGGATAGGTTCATAAATCAACGTTCTATTCGTTTAATGTCTCGTTGAACGAGCGGCATCTTAGTTCCTTGATGACGTACACGTGTATACATTGTTTTTAAAATGAAAGAAAAAAAAGAGAAGGAAAAGAGGCCTATGTAACATTTGTTTCGTTCAAACATGCATGACGATTAATTTATCTTTTTTTTCTTTCTTATTTCTTTTTTCTTTTTCCATTTCTTTTGCTTCTTCCTTTTTCCTTTCCCTTTCATTTTTTTTTCTGTCGACTTAGGCGCTACGTTCGAATACTTTTCAAAGAATTTTTCTCGTTTTTGATAAATATCTTTCTATCGGTTAAGAATTTACGCTAGTTCAAAGCTTTAAATGCGAAATAACAGAATTTTTTTGCGCCACCGTCTCTTTATCCTTTTTCCTCGTACGTTTGAAATACACGCAACGAATTACCGCGAATGTATTATTTATACGACGAATGTGAAGAATGTACGGGATTGAAGCTGTAAGAAGGAAAAGTTACGTTGGAATTTCTCATTTAACTATTCAGCAACGCTATTCTTCGTAGCCTTACATCGGTGATATATACTTGCCTTTGGGTTCTTTATCTTTAAGTAATCGTAAGTTGTTCTATTTACGAGATTAAAATTGCCCCGTTCAACACTTTCCCTTCGAGTGGCGTATATATGCGTCCTCGAAGAATGAACGTCTACGTATATACAATAGCGATAATTTATATACGTTATCGAAAAACTGATGCTAACATACAAAGAGCTAAATATCGAGTATCATAAATGTTCCGTTGTACGTCAGTCGTTGAATTTTTAGCGATACACATTCCGTTCACGTGAAACACATGATTTCATAAGCGCGTTAAAGCGAATGAGTTAAACGAATATAACTCAAATATCAAGCCGATATCGTTGCGAGAACAGAACTGCTCTTACCATGAACGAATTCGCAAATATTGCGGTATTTATTCGTTTCTACGAGAATACATTCCTACGGTAAACATAGAACATGGTTGCTTCCCGCGTTAATCCAAAAATATTGCCGCGACATATTGGCGGTAAAGTCGAATACTCTTATGGAGAGAGAGAGAGAGAGAGAGAGAGAGAGAGAGAGAGAGAGAGAGAGAGAGAGAGAGAGAGAGAGAGAGAGAGAGAGAGAAAGATTTTCGATCTGTTATCGTTATTTCTGAACACAAGAATATAGTAGTATACGTAGATATTATAGGTTAGAACGAGATTAAATATAAAAAATATAACCTTTCTTTGAAGAGAGGTTGTATAATATTTTTCTCGAGTCAAGAACTTATAACGTTTAACATTTAGTAGAATTTAAAAAAGAAAAAAAAATAGAAAAAACGAAAAAGGAGAAGAGAAAGAGTAAGAGAGCGAGAGAGAGAGAGAGAGAGAGAGAGAGAGAGAGAGAGAAAGAGAAAGAGAGAGATGGGAAGAATCTTCATGTCCTTATTTGTAAGTAATTACATCTTTCACGCGTCTGATAGTCCGGTAAGAAATATGAACTCAAAGCACCTCTGTTTTTTATTAAAAAATAGTAAAGACATAAACATAAAGACAAACTCGTATGAGGCATGTAAATTAATATTTCATCTAAGATGTATTGGACGTATCCCGTTAACAAGATTCGTTTTTCTTCTTCTCTTTTCTCTTTCTCGCCCTCTCTCTCTCTTTCTTATAGCTCGTTTCAGTCTCGTTTTTACGCTTGCTCGAATCTACTTGCTTGGACCGGAGACAGCAACGACGAGACGGAGACGACGGCTTTCACGGTTCCGTAAAGCGAGTCGAGAGACGTCTCTGTTAGCAAGCGAAGGCCAACTTCGTCGAGACGAGAGAGAAGAAGGCTTTTGCTGGAACGTGGTGACGCCAGCGAGACGACCGATGGATGATATATTCTGGACGTCTCATTTTGCGACAATATTTCCGGAATGAAATTTGCATGTTGGAAAATCTAGGTAGGAAATTTCGTGGAAATAATGAAGTTTGTATAAAAATCAAATCGTAAAACCGTTAGCGTTCTCGTATTACTCGAAATTATTTCAATGAAAACAATAAACCTATAAACTATTAATCATCGCGATCAATCAATAATTTATTTCGTTCGTCGAAACGATATCCTTTTTGTGTTTTTTCGTTTTTTCTTTTTTTTTTTTTTTTTTTGACAATTCATTCAACCTTGACCAAAATCTTCTTCGTTGATCAACCGCTCTCCTTCGACGGACAAAGATACCTTATTCCATGAATAAACTTTTCCCCCTCGATTTTCCAACGATTTTACGAAAAGAAAAAGAAGAAGAAGAAAATAAAACGAAACAAAGAGAAAAAAAGAGACAGCAGTCGAGATTGGGGGATGGTTAGGTGGGAGAGGAAGAAGAGTCAAGAAGTTCGCTCATCTACGTATAATAAAACCGTGATTGTACTCTCCAACGAACAAAACGATTCTCTGGCAAGCACATATACATGTCCTACGAACGATCTACAAAACAGAATGCTCGTTTGCTACACCTACGCGTATCTGAGAGAGTACGAGGGTGAATGAGTGGGAGAGAAGGAGAAAGATAGAGAGACAAAGAGAGAAAAAAGAGTGAAAAGAGGAGGAGCCGCGTGGAGGATACAGAAATGAGCGACATTTTGTAAGAGAGGGAACGGAGAAAACATTTAAATTGTAAGGAATGAGACGGCTACCGGATTGTATACGCTTCGCCGACACTGATGTGGCCACGACAGCTGGACCAGCTTCGACCACAGCGCCATCCGATTCTCTCTCTCTCTCTCTCTCTTTCTCTCTCTCTCTCTCTCTCTCTCTCTCTCTCTCTCTCTTTCTCTATCTTTATATCTCTTACTCTTTCTCTTTCGGTACATCGACGACATCTTTCTTGATCCCTCTCTCTGTGTTCCGTATTTCCTCTCTCTCTCTCTCTCTCTCCCTCTCTCTCTTGTCCTCTCTATCTTGTCTTCTTGCGTTTCCCTCGCGTGCAAGCTAAACACGATCATTTATATCGGTGAACTCGTAACTGTCGGCCACCGGCACTGTGATTTACGTACTCTACTGAGAAAGAGATGGCTGAAGAGCGGCTAAACTGACGCGAGAATCGAGGGAGGTTTTCTCTTTCTTTACAAGCAAGCATACGGTTGCTAGTATCTTTTTCTTTTTTTCTTCTCTCTATTTGTTTCTTTTTCTTTTTCTTTCTTTCTTTCTTTCTTTTTTTTTTTTTTTTTTGATCTATTTCAATGGAGTTATTATGGGAATAAAATGGAGTCATCCAATTCCAATTCATTACAGTCACGAACTGTAATAACATAATAAACTAAATCAAAGATTTTAATATATGCTCGTCGATAAATCGATTATATAAAGTTTATGTTAAAAATCTACGATATTACGAGCAACGACGGCACGACGATTCGGCGATTATTATTTCAAGGAAAGGATAATAAAAAAATATTTTATCTTTTCGGAGAACTTTAAATATAATAATAATACTATATATAATATTCAAATAACGATTCGACTATTATTATTATTATTATAATTATTATTATTATTATTTAATGGAAGGAAAAATATAAAATATTTTATTTTTTACCGAACATTAATACGAAAAATCAAAGTTTCTTTCCACACGTTATAAATTTTCACCTGTTCCCGATGTTCCTCCCACCAATTCTCACGAAGGTAAACCCTCCCGGCCGGTTTTCTCTCTCAGCGTTCTATTTTTACCTCTCCGGACAAATTCCCAACGCGTCGAGGCTCACCCTTTTGCACCAGAACTCGCGACCGTCTCGCATACTCGCCGCTTAATAACGTATATCCAAGCTTCCGACTAGGACGTGCAATGTAAGTTTGTGTATATATACTTACACATACGTGATGTAGTCAGATATGTAAAATGCATACATACATTCGTATAAGTGAATATGTGTTTATATATATATATATATATATATATATATATATATATATATATATATAGAGAGAGAGAGAGAGAGAGAGAGAGAGATCATGGCGCTTAGAGTTTCATTTAACAGACGCTCGAACTCGAATTTTGCAGTCTATGACAAAACGAGAAGAAGGGTTGAGCAGTATGATCGGGGAGCAAAGCACGGTGGCGCTTCGATGATGCGCGTAGTACGTCCCTAGCGGGTAAAGCTTTCGTCCCTTCTTGAAACGCGTCGGTCGAGCTCGGTAAACTGTCGTTTTCTGTCGCTGACACTGCCAGCTAAATATACTTCGTCGACAGTAACAGAAAGCTGAGTGAGAAAGAGATAAAGAGAGAACGATTCTCTCTCTCTCTCTCTCTCTCTCTCTCTCACTCACTCACTTATTCTATATATCTGTCTCGTTCTAACCTTTTAACCCGTTCTCTACACGTTTATATCCACGTAAGGGACGAAATTCTCTCTCTCTCTCTCTCTCTCTCTCTCTCTCTCTCTCTCTCTCTCTCTCTCTCTCTCTGTCTCTCATTTTCTCTCTTTGCTGACAGCAACGTGGACCTTCACGTTCGGTTTCTGTAAGTCGTGTGGTTGAATCAGATGACTGGCTGGACGAGATATCGCGTTTCTCAACTTGCTATCCTCTTGTACAACCCTCCCTCTTCCGCCCTTCTCCCTTCTCTCTCTTTCTCTGTATCTATCTATCTATCTCCAGTTTCAAATAATTATTCGCAGCTTTTAGGTATTCTCGTAGCACCACGTTCAGAATCATCACGTTCCTTCTTGATTCTATTAAAAGATTTACTGTTTCGTTATTTAAGTATACCCTATTTAATACTAACTAACGAAAACCGCATTGAACGATAGTTGCGATAAAATCGAATAGATATTGCCTATAGATTAAAATTGTAAATAATATAAAATCATATTATAGAAAGATGAATAGTGAAGTTTTTAAATCGCATCGCATGCATAATAACGAGAGGAAACAACGGTTTTGTATAATTAAGCTGACGAGGTTTAACGACGTACAAGTTGGTAGCACTAGAAGCTGCCGTGGTGTGAACCTTGGAACAATGCGAATGTGTGGGACACGTTGAACGACGCGACGAGTGGACCGACGAGAGAACGAACTTGTCTCTCGCGTGTCGCGCCGAAATATACTCTCTTCTCTTGTCGTTCGTCGCTATTATTTCCCCCTTCTATCTATCTATCTATATATGTATGTCTGTGTATATATATATATATATATATATATATATATATATATATATATATAATAGATGTGTCTACGTAAGACAACTACGTAGTTATATTATATATGTACGTAAACGTATTCACTTTGACCTCCGTACGTTCTTTATGAAAACTAAGTTTCTTGATGCCAACAAAGCCTATCTCCTGTACGTTAATTCTATTATCGTACAAACTCAAGTCTCATTCTGTTCTCTATCGTCGTAGTATAAACACACACGTATGTATACAACGTCTAAAAGTTTTTCGATTAACGTATCCTTCATATTAACTAACATGATATTATACGAATCATTAATTTATTCCTTATAATACGTAATTAGATTTTTATTAAACAATACGTAGTAGTAATAATAATACTAATAATGATTATTATTATAATTTTCTTTTTTCAATTATCAGATAGAACTTAAAACAGGGAACCGTGTAGATATTGATCGGAACAAAATTGATTTACGTAAGTCTTTCGTCACATTTTATAATTAGATAATAATAATTATATTAAAAAAAAAAAAGGAGAGAGAAAAAAAAAAGTAGACGCTTATAGAAAATATAGATACTGAGAATATAAATACTTTGAAAACTTATTATATGTAATGAATACCTGACGAACAACAAACAGGTATGTATGTATGCATTCACGTAAGAAGCCAAGAACAGTTTCCTCAAAGGGTAACGATAGAGAGAAGGAAGTCTTTGAGAAGAGAGCTCAATCGATTCCCTTTATAGATTGAAGGACAAATTGATGCGTTGAGTAGTGGGATCATTAAATTTAACGACGTGTTTACGGAGCCAGTTAATTCGCGTTATGTTCGTAAGTTATCTTAAAGTACTTATGTACGTTTGGAACGATGCTTCTAAAGGTAGATCCTTGAAAGACTGATATATTTATCGATAGACCTTGTCCCAAGATGGTTTCAATCGGAAACGAAGATGCGCTCGAGCGTTCATGTTGCGCATGCAATCTGCTGGTATCGCTTTGAGATGCCCCGAGGTCAGAAGTAAATAAACGATGAGATGTCGATGCATAGCTGTGTTCCTCTTTCTCTCTCTCTCTCTCTCTCTCTCTCTCTCTCTCTCTCTCTCTCTCTCTTTCTCTTGCTTCTCTCGCTATATATGTATGACGTAGCAATTTGAAAGCACGGCACCAGTAGCACCGGCATTCAACATCGACGTCAGCATCGCTACCAAGAGCAATGCCAGCGGGCATTGCCGGATAAACTCTCCCCAGCTCGATAATATACTTGATCGAAATTTAGAAAATAGTCTCAATCATGTGGGAAATGTCGCAAATTCTATTCGTTTGATCTATTTTTCCTATTTATCTGTTTATTTGTATTCCTTTATATTTCTTTTTTTTTTCCTTCGTGACACTTGCATTTTCATTGACGTTTCTTCGACTCGATAGCAAAATTTTTACCGTAACAGCATCAACTTTGTAACTTTAGTTCAAAAACTAATCATGCTTTCAACATATTTTATCTACCGTGAACTTAATTAAGTGTATGTAAGAGTACTTATAAGTTACGTTTAGAAATTATGTAATGTCTATATATATCTAATCATGATAGCTGTAATTAGTATTGATGAATGCGTCTGTAAAAGAGATTTTGAAAAAAATTCTAAATAATATTTTTTTTTTATTCGCGAAAATAATTAGTACGAATTTTAGATTAAAAAGTAATGGATGAGAATAGTTTTTAAAAATAGTTTTGTCATTTCATTAACATATCATTAATTCGAAGAACGTCAAAATGTCGACGGAACATTTCCGGCGAATGATAGTCGTATTCGTGCTTTGGTTTCTGAATTTTGGACGCGATTTGACATAATTTGTCGCGCCACTGGCACTGCGTTTGTATCCTATTGTCGTCGGTGATAAAGCAATGTATTCACTCCGAGAGAGTGAGATTACGTAGCACCGTAGCACGTAAATTGGATGTTAGATATCATGCGTACAGGTACGCATGGCCTAGCATCTACATATGTATTGGAAATTAAATGTAGATCTGAACATAGACATCAAGAAAGATTTCGTCGGTGTTTGTTCAACGATTTAATTTGAAAATAATTCGTATTTTTTATCGAAAGTACTACGTCTTAATGTTAATAATTCCTTTCTCGTAAATGATATCGAAACAATTGATCGAGTCGATAATATCCCAGTGTCTACCTTCTTTACTTAATTCTTTTTTCTTTTTCAGATTAACGACGTTAACCTGAGGGGGGGGGGGGGGAAGGAAGGTACATCGAGGAGGCAACAAAACACAAGGTAACGTCTCGTATTTGACGATCTGGGTTTGACCATTTATCATTTTCCTAATTTCGTCGTAAAAAGTTCGTCGTTCGTTCTTACGTTTTTAGGGTTGAGGGGGAGGAGGGGGGAAGGACTCTTAGCTCGAAGTTTTTAAGGAGCAAGTTCAGCTTGTAGAAAAATTTCCAACGACGGCGTAGCATGTGATTAACCAGGAAAAAGCGGTCGTTAGCGGCATCGGTGGCTTATTGTTAGTAAAGGAACGAATAACCATGCCGCTTTCTGAAAGTTACCATCGAGCATCTTGGCAGAAACTTTGCTGTGCTAACATTTTTAGTCATACCTTTTTTTCCGTTTCAAGGCGTCTCTGTGTACCACGAAAAGTTCAAGTAGATACGAAAACTTTAGCCGAGCACTTCGGTTGTGCCATGGAACGTCGCATCTACAATTTCCCGTTAGCTCGAAACCCGAAACCTTCTTTCTCTCTCGTAAGAAAAAAAAGGAACAAAAGAGGAAAAAAGGAATCTTATGTGCGACTAGGTAAACGTCGTTTTTCAAAATCTTTCTCGAGGAATAAAACGTCTTGGCATGTAAAACTTGATGGTACACGTGAAAATACAATTCTATACGCACTAGTACATTACATTTAAAATAAGACAAAATATATATATATATATATATATATATATATATATATATACAAAGATAAACGAAACATCATTTTTAAGTTTGCCAGGCGAGATTTAATAAATCACAATGGAATCGCAAGACTTTTCTTTCACTTCTTTTTGTTCCTTTACTTTTGATTTTCTATATATGTATATGTGTATAGTATATGGATAAGATAAAAAAAAGGTTATAGCAGTAATCAAATAGACTCGAGAGATCGATGAACGACAAACAACAAGTCGAGGCGCAAAAATCAATGTCTGTTTCTCAGAAAGTAAAGACTGAGGGGTTCCTAAATAGAAGAAGGACGATCGCGATTCATTTCTATTCTTATCACATAGACAATGGTGTTTCTTTTTCTACGAGTCTTTCTCTCTCTTTCTTTATGTATCTATCTATCTCTTCTAAGCCTCATCGCTTACTTTATAGAAAAGGAATATGTTTCCGTTCGCAGAAAATATCGAAACATTGTACAATTGGATCCACGTTTTATAAGGAAGGAGTAAAAAGAAATAGAAAAAAAAGAGTGAAAGAAGAAGCGTAAGAGGGAGAGAGAGAGGGGGGGGGAGAGGATAGATAGAGGACAATGAAGATCGTCGCGGTGGCTGGCGACGAGCGGGAAGTAATAAAACGAGAAACGCGGTAGGATTCGAAATTTCTCTTCATTACCGAGAAACCGGCATTGTTCTTTACCGGCGAAAAATGGAAGTAGAAAAATGGCGATGTACGTTTCCTCTTCGGTACACTTCCGACCTCGCTTCCAAAGAATGGAAGGTGAAAAAAGAAAGTTGCTGTTACGCCGTGCGGATCTCTTTGAAGAAATGAAGAGAAAAAAGAAGAAAATATAGAGAGAAGGAGAGAGAGGGAGAGAAGGGGTAGAGGAAAAGAAAAGAAGAAGAAGAAAAAAAAAACAGAAAGAATGGAGAAGGGTTGTAGCAATGGTTTTGTTATGGCGACGGTGGTGGCTGTTGGTGGTTGGACGAACGAAAAAGTGAGCTACGACGACTACTTTCAGGGTAGAAACGCTCGTGACCTCACGCAATTTTCATTGTCGAAATGTCGTGGGTTTCTGTTCGTGTAAAAAGAAATCCAAGAGAATCGACTGAAAAGGGAAGTGATGAAAAACACTGTGATGTAGCTGCTTAACATTGCGATAGTGTTCGGGATCGACAATGACAGTAAGTGAAAGTGAGTATTACGATTAGTTACAACGAGGAATCCTTGGTAAATTAAAAACCGGCTAACTTTATCGCGACACACAATTGTTTTTTTTTTTTTTCGTTTGGAACGGACCCTTATTATTATGTAAGCCAATAAAATCGGTTAGACAGTCGGTCAACGCGAGAGGAGTGACCTTATATTTTATAGAAAAATCGTTTTGAAGATTGAGAAAGGGATTGCGTACGAAAGGATCAAAAAAGGTTCGATAATCAACGTTCAACTGCATTCGTTGAGAATTATAGTACGTATATACTTATTGTTAGTATTGGACTGTCCTATAAGTTTCTTCCTTTTTTTTTTTACATCAATCATTCATAGCGTGGCGTGGAAGAAACTTAGGGGACACCCTAAGTAATAACAAAATATAGGACACCCTATATAATAACAAAATGATCTTGCAATATATTCAAAAATGCCGATTATAATCACCATTACTGACATACATTTGAGAATAATTTAACCGTTCGTACGTTGAAAGCACAGCTTTTCGTTCGACATCGTATCGACGCCAATCGAAGTTACCGAAGGAGTTACGGCTTATAACTTGGCAACATCGTTTCCCGCTTCGTCAAGCAATTACATGATCGATATCGCGTGCATATTCGATGAATAACGCGGCGCGAAGCATAAGCCGCGTGTTAAACGCGTTAGAATCACGGGGAAGTAAAGAGAGTGGCGGCGGCGTGGTGGGTGAGGTGGTGGGGGGAGGAGGAAGAAAAAGAAGAGAAGAAGCCATACAACGATTTTCTATCCTTCTTGTTTTGCTTTTTTGCCCTTCTTTATTTTTTCGTTGTCTGATGAACGTCGTGTGCAAAGGGATAAAAAAAGGACTTCTTCGTGACAGGGAGAGGACTAGAATAACAACACGCTGTGTCGACTTCTTTTCCGAAGGAGTTCTAAGAAGCGTGATCGAGGGACCACCGGGGGATAAAGGTCTCGTTGTACCTGAAGCGTCACTTCAACCGGCGAACCCGTCGACCAACTCGAAGCGTCGATTACCTTCTTCTATGGACTCACTGTTTCCCTATCGACTTGTACATATCCTCTTTGCTTTCTTTTCTTTCGATTTCGACGTGCGACACCGGACGAACACAAACGTGCCTCGTAAAAACATCTCGCCTAGAGACGGGACTTATTGTTAAAGAGAAAACTACTGATCGATTCGTTAACCTTTTAAACTGACCCTTCTAAAGTTATATTTACATTTGACACGTTCGTTAGAATTGGCAGGTACAAATGAAAGATCATATTTCGTAATATTATTCAAGATTTATGTGCGTATTTAACATTTTTCCTTGTACCTAGAATTAATTAATAGAATTGTGCGAACGTATTATTAATTCGAAATTTTACGATACCTTTGAAATCGCATAATATAAATGGATAAGTAAGTAGTATTGATAAGTACTTCAGATAATTCTACAATATCTAACGTTCAACTATTTTCTATTATTTGTGAATATCGTCCTATGAAGAATATCGCACGATATTTATCGATAAATGAGTGTATCATGTTAGGTACGGTAACAAATAATACTTTAAATAACATATCTCGCGAATAAAAGAAGACAGAGAAAGAGAGAGAGAAATATAGAAATAGAGAGATAGATAGATAGATAAATACAGAGAGAGAGAGAGAGAGAGAGAGAGAGAGAAGAGAGGAAGATAGAGAAAGAAGATAGAAAAGTAACAAAGCAACAATCGATCCGATAAGCGTCGATGCCTGGCTATGATAGCAATAGTTTGTTTCGAAGAAATAAGTCGCGTGTTGTTAACAAGTCGCGACCTATTTGTGTATATACATATAATATATATACTATGTATACATACTACATGATGTATACATTGAAACACGCGTTTTCCACTCTCTTCTTTCTCTCTCTCTCTCTCTCTCTCTCTCTCTCTCTCTCTCTCTCTCTCTCTCTCTCTCTCTCTCTCTCTCTCTGTGTGTGTGTGTCTCTCTCTTTTATTTCTCAAGGGCACAAGAAATCATGCGAATCTCCTCTCTCTCTCTAGTTTATCTATCGAATCTCCGTGAACCTCGCAAACTACGTTTCTCCCTTTTTCCACCCTCTTTTCATCGTGGTAGCTTTAACATCGTTATTTAGTTAGCTTTTTTATATCTTCCTACGTTTGTCATTCCACGAGGAGAGAGAGAGAGAGAGATAGAGAGGAGGGTATAAAAGAAAAGCAAAAAAAAAAGGAAAGAAACGTTGACGTAAGAAGAAGAAACGTCTCATCGCAGAATCTCGTTACTCGTTCGGTATCTACTTCGTTGTTCGAAAAGAAGGTGGTTCGTAAGGGTAGAAAAACAAGGGGGTGGGTTGGGCGAGAAAGTAAAAGAATGAAAGAGGCTTCCTTTGATCTCGAATTAAGGACATTAAAATCGTTCGCTTCGTCTGTCCATGTCGCGACGTTCTTGTTTTCTCATCTTCCGTTTCGCCAGTATGATTTTCTCCTTCGGGCTACGAATTTTATCCTCGCGATATGCTTTCAATTCACCGATGAATTACCTCTCTCTCTCTCACTCTCTCTCTCTCTCTCTCTCTCTCTCTTTCTCTCTCTCTTCCCCTCCCACTCTCTATTTCGTTCATGCGAATAGGAAACAATAACAAAGCTGGTATTGTAAAGTTTCATCGTTATTTACACGGATTCTCGCTTCTATTCGCATGTGGTATCTACTAACATACATACATACATACATACGTAAATACATACATATATATGTATGTATATACTTACTATATATACATCATACATACGTATGTGTCTGTCTCTCTCTGTGTGTGTGTGTGTGTGTGTGTGTGTGTGTTGTGTGTGTATATGTGTGTGTGGATTTTTCTCTTTCGACTATCTGTTCATTCACATTATACGTTTCACTTTATCTTTCTCTCTCTCTCTCTCTCTCTCTCTCTCTCTCTCTCAGGCTGTCTCTCACGCTTTCACTCTTACACATAGTTATACACATATATTCTCCATTTTCACCATGTTACGGGGTAACAAGGAAATAATGGTATAATGATGCTTTCGAGTTACGATTTTACCGAGCGAAACGTTCTCTAAACACAAGATCATTGTTGTAATAATTAAAGCATTCTGATCGTCGTCTCTTCTGTAGGATGCTAAGTATTGTACCAACAATACGAAGCAGCTTTCGCGAATCGTAAACGAACGTGAATGTATTAACGCACCTAGCTGTGTGCGATGAATACATACATATGTATATCGTAGTCGCCATTGTTCTTCGCGTATTTCAACGAGAAAGATTTTGCACGTCGACGAACAAGACACGCTTCGTTTCCAAGCGACTCTTTTATTCCTTAAGAGAGAGAAATAGAGAGAAAAAGAAAGAGAGAGAGAGAGAGAGAGAGAAGAGAGAAAGAAAGAAAGATATTCCAAGATACTCCCTCGGCATGCTGGAACAAAAATTACGCGTTCGTTGAGCTCGTTAATTTAGTTTCTCTCTTTTTCACGTTTGTATAAGATAAAGAGACTAAGGGAGATCAAAAGAAGAATTACTTTTCAGGCGACATGCGTGAAGACTCAACGGACTATCCTCGTGGTTTGTTTTCAAAGTATTTTCAAGAATTCACGGAGTTTAATTGTATTTCGTGGAGATTGCGTTTTGTCAAGGGCATAAACGAAAAGAAATAAAGAGAGAGAGAGAGAGAGAGAGAGAGAGAAATTACATTTGGATTTTCATTTAGAACCTTTTACGTTTTACGGTTATGATATACATACTTACATATATATATGTGTGTAATATATATATTTTTTAATACGAATTCCGATTTATAGAATCTTCAATCAAGATATAACTTTGTTATCGTAACTAATGTATTTGAGATTAACGTTTCTTACGTGTCGTTAAAATATCATATATCTATTGTTATTGATTGTTTATTAATTTATTAACAAATTATTATATATATATATATATACATACATATATATATATATATATATATATATATATATATATATAAAGATTATTCTAACGTATCATTCGATTTTACAATTCAAATAAGTTATATTTCAATGATCGATCCGGAAAGAATTGATTTATCCGAATATATGAGCCCAGACGAATAGAAAAACTTTCGTCTGTCTCATCTCAATCGACACTTCCATTTGCTGCATAAACACGAGACCACACGGGTGTACACTTTCGCCGGTATTTTTCGAACTAATCCAAATTTATAATACAGTCGGTAGCGTGTGAATTAATATTTGCAGTGGGCGCGGGCAACACTATTGAAATAACAGGAAAGGATAGAGAGAGAGAGAGAGAGAGAGAGGACGTTCGAAATGGTTGGTAGATATGGATAGGAGAAGAACGTCGAGAGAAAGAAAAAGATAGAAAATGAATGAGAAAAAGAGAAAGAGAAAGAGCAAGAGCAAGAGAAAGAGAGAGAGTCTTTCGTCGTCGTTTAATGTCCACCCCTTTCAACGGACTCGTAAAACAATAAAACGACCACTCGTATGCATTCGCGAAACGAACCTCGTCACGATAGGTTCGTGCAAACGCGATCTGTCTGATTCTACGAGTTGAGTGGCCGTGCGCGCGCGCGCGCGGGCCCGTGTGCTTACCTACGCGTCGTACGTTACATTTACATACACATACATATACTTGTAGGTACATACGTACAAATACGTTAGGGAACGTATGGCTACGTGTTTCTCGTTCCATTTCGTGCGACGAGTTTCTATCTTCGATCGATTCGGTTCGTTTAGGGAGAGTAGCCGGAAGGGCACGCGATTAAATAACGTATCTCTGCGTATAAATAGAATTATCCTGACAGCCTGCGAGTTCTCGCACCTTTATTTACCGTTGTGTTCTCTTCATTGGGATATCAAAAAAAAAAAAAAGGAATTTTTGAGAGAAAAGGAAAGTCTTCGTTACTCGAGAATCGTAAAAAAATTTTGTTAAAACTAACTAACGCGTTTCTTTCAAGAGCTTTGTTCGAAAGAGTATAACTCAAATAAAAAAAAAATCTCGTAAAATAGATAAGAGAGAGAGAGGGGGGGGGGAAAGAGAGAGAAAGAAGAGGGAGAGAGGGAGAAAGAGGGGAAAGAAAAAAGATAGAAAGAAAGAAAAAGGAAGTATTATTCGAGAATTTAATGGATATACGCGAAACGCTAAGTTTATCCTTATATATGTATCTACTTGCTTGTAATCATTCGCTATGTATGTAAATGCCATTGTACTGGACGATAAGGGAAACCGATAGTTCTCTCTCTCTCTCTCTCTCTCTCTCTCTCTCTCTCTCTCTCTCTCCCTGTCTCTCTTTGAAATTATAAAGTAAGGATAAAGATAGAAACGATCGATGATTCGTATCTACGAGAATCCTCTCTTTTACGTGAACTTTGAGACAATTTGTGACAACGCGTTTTGATGACGCGTTTCTAAACTCGATCAAGTATTCTTACGCCTATAGAAACGTCATTATAACGTGGCAGTCGTTCGTATACGTAGGTATGTACATATCTATAGTACGTGGATGTTGACCTTTCGAATCGGACGGACGTTATGCATATTAGCTGTTCTCGTTTGTTCGGACTTCCCCTTCTCTCTCTCTCTCTCTTTCTCTCTCTCTTTCTCTCTTTTTTTATCTTCTTCTGTCTTCCCTTTTTTTCTCGCTTTTTTGTTTCAGTTGCTTCAATTGTTTTCATTCTTTTTTTCCCTCTCCTACTCTCTCTCTCTCTCTCTCTCTCTCTCTCTCTCTCTCTCTCTCTCTCTCTCTTCTCCTCTCTTTCTCTTTCTCTCTTGTCGACATAACGACCGACTAAACTTTTCACGAGGAACACCAACGTACATCGAGTTTCTGTATGCGAAATTTCAAACAAATTATATCTGCTAGAGTGAAACGCAGTCGGTGAGGTCACGAGGATTCAGGCAGGCACCGGCGGTTGTGGTCGAATAAAGCTTGCATAAGAGGGAAATAGAAATCGTTACGAATTACCAGACCAGAAACGAATTGATTATTTCTCGTTATATTAACAACCATGTCATGCGATATAAATAAAATAGAATATTTTCGATAAGGTTTTCTCATGGCGCTTGAATATTGTTATTTTATTTTCTTTTGTTCGTTTACTTTTGCTCTTTCTATATTTAATATCTGTTTCTTTTTTTTTCGCTCAATTACGATAGGATAACAAGAAATTCGACATTCGGGGATGAGGAAACGAATAGAAGAGATATGGTGTAAGAGAATGGAATTCATTCGTTATACAAATTTTTCTTTGATAATTTTGTTTCTTCTCAAAAAGAGATTTGCAATCGTATCGCCGTTTATTGTATGCCAAACAACGAATGAATTTACGAGAGTATGTCATATCATCTTTTCTATAGGTTTATTCCACCGACATCTCGTTACTTTCTTTCGAAATCTTCTCGTGAGGTTTTTTTTCCTCCGGATAGTTAACGATTTTTATATAACGACCCCAGTCGTTAAATGTTTTCTAACCCTTCAATGCGAAATTTTTATTTCGCTCGGTGAAATGAGAAAACTCGAAAAGAGAAAGAGAACTACGGAAAAAGGACAGAGAGGAAAAGAAAAATAGCAGCGGGAGATAGGCTATCGTAAACGTATTAATAGAAAATGACATTTAAACGAGGTCATTTCTTTCGTGAGACGACAATTCAAGTACTTAGTTAGTTACTTCGGAACGGTCTTGGTCTTGAGAGATAGAAGATCGTGCTGTTATCTCGTTCCGTATAATTAACAAGAAGTGTATAAGGTAAGAAGTTCGGACCGGTCCTTAAGAGCGATTAAGGGAGCGATCGGTTGGTCGGTCGAAGAGCTAAAAGTCGCGACTTTACGGGTAATTCGATTCTATTGTAGTTTTAAGTAGTAAATTTCAAGTATGCCAAGAAAGAGGAACGAGGTAAGAGAAGGCACTTGGTGATCGCACGAATTTACTTTACTCCTTTAATAAACGCGTTTCTTCGCTTTATCCTTGTTTTCTTCGTTGAATTTGATGTTGTAAGAAAATAATGTATGTTTACGTTGACAATAGAATTTTATTTTATCTTTTATAAAGTTAATAGATTGAGGATTGAAAATGTATGTACATTTGACGAATCGGTTCGATCGGTATGATCGTTTTCATTACTGACAGATTAGTATTTATGTATATTTAATGTAGTTAAAGCAGTTTCGGACCTTAATTTTCCTTATTTTTTGTAAACAATGGAGTTTTATTGGACGTTTCTCTATTAAGATAATCGTGTAGAATTGATAGAGAGACCGTAATAAACGTTAATAACGTCTATACGACAGGACGCCTATAACATAGATGAGTTTTCATATTCATAGATGAACTAATTTACTCGGATTGTATATTGTGCATCGACACTCATGATCTCTCGCGTACTCTCTGGTTCGATTCGAAGTAGCCTTTGGAATATCCATCAGTCGAAACATCAACGGTAGAACCGGCAGCACCCTCAATCGGAAACAGAACATTAAGTACAATCAATGATCTCGTATTCCGAACATTTCGAATGGACGATCAATTATGCAAATGATCGTTTCGGACGTGACCCATGGCGGTCGACACGAAACGTTGCGTCAGGTGGTACGAAATGTATGGCATATGCTAGTAATGTTCTTCCCGTTTGATTCCTTACACGACTTACGACTCTGTCTATTCGTTCAGATCACTATCTTTACATCCATCTATCATTTTTGATTTTATTTTCATTCACTGACTCCAATTTGTATTTTATATACACTCGTTGCATCCATCGTTCCGGAACGTTCTCAATCTTTGAGAAAACAAATTAATCACTGGAATTATATTAAACTATTAGGAATATCGAACATGGAGATTTCTAAAGTGAGTCGACTAAGCTATTAGAAAAGCTTTCTCGAGTGTTTCCAACAACAACGCGTAGTAGTTATCTTCTTCAAACGAACCGCTAATCGGTAATCAACAAAACGCTCGCTCGATACCAAACACTGCCTTAAACGTTTCAGAAACAAGCTCCGTCGTGCGTGAAACCCGTTCCGAGCTGTAGCACGTGCGTTGGGTTAAATAAGTTTTCATTCGAAATAGGTTAGGCGTTATCTCAAGTAGGAAGTGAGTCTTTTGGGGAAAGCTTTAAAGATTTCGTCCTCGGTTAACTACTGTTTCTCTTTCTCTCTCTCTCTCTCTCTCTCTCTCTCTTTCTCTTTCTCTTAAGATTTCTTGAGAGAGAGAGAGAGAGAGAGAGAGAGAGAGAGAGAGAGAGAAATAATAAAAAAAGGAAGAAAGAAAAAGAAAAATAGGAAAGAAATGACAAAAGAATGAGGACAGTTTATTCGAAGGAATATTCTCGAGATTGAGAGGGAAGGAGTAAATGGAGGGGGTAGAAAGGGGAGGAAGTAAAAACGATATCTCAAGGACCGTCGAGAATTTACTCGGGCGATCATTTGAAAAGGATGCAAGTGGATTATCCACGTTCTCACTAGAACGATCGTCGATCGTTCAATGTCCGAACTAACCCCCGGAGCTGGCGGCAGTGTGCAATTAATTATGCCAATTGATCGAGTGGGTATCGGTCCCGTACGGCCATGCATGTTAATGTGCGAAAGGACATCTGTTTCCCTTCCCCGTTTACCCCTCATCTAGGAATCTTCTCAATACGCGACGTTTACACGAGTGTGCACACGCACATGTAAACCTATTGGGAGGGGACGGAACATAGGCGTCCATTTTTCGTTACGTCGAAGTTACCGACCTTTTTTTGTTTCTTTTTCCATCCCTTTTTTTTCTAGTTATATTGTTCCGGATTGAAAACAAGGACGGTCAAATTGATGGCGCACGGTGTTTCTTTCAAATGAATTCGTAACGCGTTTAAAAAAAGAATTTCGAGAACCATAGAGAGAAAGAGAGAGAGAGAGAGAGAGAGAGAGAGAGAGAGAGAAAGAGAAAGATCGAATGAAAATAGGGATTCGATCGATAGACGAGAGTTGTAAATTTAAATGATTCTTTTTTCCCTCGAGGATCATTCGAACGACGATTATTTATTACGTCGTATACGATAACGTCGCGTCGTCCCTTCATTGATCGTTGCGTATCGATTTAGACTTATAAGAAAACCGAATCAGGTACTTACGTTAACTTGGAAGAAATTGAAGAAATTGTAAGGCATTAAAATTATGATAATTAGAATCTACGTTTAACCGCGAACATATGCTAACATATCTTTGGCAATTCCGAATCGTTCCCACTGAAACGACATATCCGTATAGTACCATGGAACGCGCGAGCGCGGGTTAGCACGTGGCACGTTTACACGATTTGTCGTACTGCACACGTTAATGGGGGTATATATATATATATATATACATACATGTGCATAAACGCATACATACGTATGTATTACATAGATACGTATGTACGGTGCAAGAGGAGATCAGGTGGATTCACAATGGCCTCTGTGGGGTGGATCAGGATGTTCCCGAGGTTCAGGGACATATGCTGTGAATTTTTCCGGGGAACCTTCGCGTTGCATCCACGTCCCTTTCCTCTTCCCCTTCTCTCTCTCTCTCTCTCTCTCTCTCTCTCTCTCTCTCTCTCTCTCTCTCTATTCCCCGCTGTTCACCCTCTCTCTGACGCGAGTCGCGAAGCACATGTGCCAAAAGCATACATGCGAGCCCGGCAACCGCCCAGCTCCTGGCCTTCCACGTCGTGTCCTATTGTGCGTTCGATGCTGGACGACTCGCGTCGAGACGCGGGATCATCAGTGCTCATTGTCAACGACTAATCGAATCTGACACCGACCGAATCACCGAACGCCAACGACCACGCTCCCGCACTACCCGTCTATATCTCCTCTACCCCTATTTGGCCCTGCAGAGGGCGAACGATATTACCGATGCATTGGCGTACTCTTCGGCTACACTTTTCCCAACGAAATTTTACTTTTCCTTTTTTTTACCCCTCCTTGAATTTCCGTCCTCCATCGTAATCCTTTTTACTGATGGTATCTCGTTTTAACGTAATATTTGTATTATCTCTCATCGCTGAGATTTTTCTTTTTTTTTTTTTTTTTCTTATGAAATTGACAAATTTCATGCGAGAAAACTCTAACGAGTATCGAATTATTTTTAGTTGTAGACTGATTCGACTCGTAGGGGAAAAGAAAAAAAGTGGATTAAGTGAAATATTTTGTAGATTAACATTGTATATTTTACGAGGGTTATCCATTCCGTTGAAAGACGTAACGATAAATGTTTTATATGGTCGACACAATAAAATTTAATTTTTTAATTGCATGGTGATCAATTTAAAGCGAGAGAGAGAGAGAGAGAGAGAGAGAGAGAGAGAGAGAGAGAGAGAGAGAGAGAGAGAGAGAGAGAGAGAGAGAGAGCAGATACTGCAAATTTAATATTATACTTGCTGCTACACACATGTTTAATAAGTTTCGTTTACATTTATGTGCTCTATTATATTTAAAAAATAACTAATGTTCAAATAGGCTAGTATGAATAATATGTGAAAATGATTCGGTGTTAATTTACACGTACCATACATTTGTTAATTGCGTAGATTGATATTATTACGTTTGTACTTGTCAAAACAGAATATCGAGCTATTCTAGAGAGATATTAGACCAGACAGAGAGAGAGAGAGAGAGAGAGAGAGAGAGAGAGAGAGAGAGAGAGAGAGAGAGAGAGAGAGAGAGAGAGAGAGAATAGCGAATACATATTATAAAATTACTATTTATGACTTGATATCTCAAAATATGATATTGGAAAATATTATCATTTATATAATCGTTTTGTAGCGTAGGATTTTGTTATGGTTTTTTGGAATTAGAACATCTCGTTTGTGCTAACAATTTATCCAATTATATATTTATTCGATCGAATTCTTGCTTCGGGTTACATAACGACATCATTCGTCGGCTATTGGATTAATGAATAATATTATGTAAATAATGCATTATATTAAGCGAACGGGCCGTTGAGTGCTTCTCGTTAACTCGTACGGTTTAAGGTCACCAAACAATATTAAATTTAATTGTTAATTATTATTACCCGACATTGATATCATTTTCGGGACTTTTATCATATATAATTCGTTATTAGTACGCAATTATCTCTTGACATCTTATGTTTTCTGGTAGTAATTATAACAAGCTAGTTATGATTTTCATTGATAATTATATAGATACATTTCGATCATATCCAAATAGAGTAGTGCAATTTTATGTAAATAATTGTGCTTTTCGTAAATTGTACTTTTAAGTGATTTAAATTTGAAATAATTTCAACAATTAAATAATCACATTATCAAGCAATATTTTTAATGTTTCTTACAGTTTAAAAATAAAATTAAAACAAGGAAAAAAAAGGCAAAAAAGAAAATATTTCTTTCTTTTCCTTTCTTTTTTTCTTTTTTTATAATTTAAAAAATAAGCTACGTCGATGATCGTTGAAAGAAGACTAAAGTTAAATAGAAAGCATATAGAGAACACGGGGAATGTTAATAAGGAAGTGAAATGGTTAAAGATGATCCATAGGAGGTCGCTCGTTTCGATTTTTACGTGATCACACAACGAAGCCATCTTCTGAAGGTTGTACAACCCTCTTCTCTTTCCCTCTTTCTGCTTCGATTTTCTCTCTATACACGTAATCAACCGCTCGGTTCCTTTATGGAATATCTATGAATGAAAACTATGGGACTCCACGGAGGGCTTTAACAAGCTTGATCTCGACACACGTTCTAGTTCACCTTGGGGCCAATCTTAAGAACCGTTTTTAGTACACCGTAAACGTGAAAATTTACTTAAAAAATTTTCTGTCACTATCACATATGTATATATTTACCAATATGAATTCTCTTTTTCTTGACTTTTAGTCGTCTTAAATTCTCTCTGTCTGTCTTTGTCTTCCTTTCTCTCTTTCTCTCTCTCTTCTTTGAAAAAATTTCATCATATAAGTACCTAAGTAAATGTGAGTGTGTGTTGAAGTAATGTACATAAGGCTCGTTGTCCTGTCTCTAGGAAGCATTCTTAATGCTAAAGGTTGCCATATTCCACGGGAGGAAGGTTGTTTCTCTCGTATAATACACAACGACGTCGTATAATGCTCTTCCGCATGCAGTAGCTATTAAATGACCGGTTACATGGACCGATAGGCGGTACTATGATGGTGCTACGCTGGTACCATGATCCTGTCATGGTCACTTCCTCGAGATAGAACACCCGTGTGATTTTCTCTCTCTCTCTCTCTCTCTCTCTCTCTCTCCCTCTTTCCCCTTCTCTCCTCGCGAAAGAGATGGCGTTCTCCTTCTTTTAGGAAATCGAATCGATATGGTTTTCACATGGAAATTGTGATTTGAAGATGATAAGGTAAATGTCATGTTTCTACTCTAGTTGATTTTATTGTATAATTAAACTTATCATCCTAATGTGCTGGTAAAGGGAATATATGATCGGTATCGTAATCGAATATTCACCATAGAATTTTCTTTCTTTCTTTTGTTTTCTCTCTCTTTTTTTCTTTTTCTTATCTTCTATCTTTTCAAAAATAAGCGATAATATTGAAAGCGGAAGGAGAAAAAGTTTCCGCTCGCTCCTTTCGAAACTCTTCCTAGATTTCTTATATGGTAAGTCGCGCGTTAGCAAGCTAGCCGATAAGATTCTATACAGGAGGTACATGTTCCGAGTACTCGTTATCTTTGTTAATTGGTGGATACGGTTCATTGAATGTAGATTTTTTCTATTTCTTTTCTTTTCTTTTCTTTTGTTGCTTTTTTTTTCTTTCTTTTTCCCTTCTTTACAACATTGTGTGAATAGGGACCGTAAGGGGATTCTACTTTGCGGCAACCGGTTTTATGCTCTGGTAGACACGTAACCGTTCCTACCTGCTGTGGATAGAAAATCTAAAGGTACTTTTTTTCTCTTCTCTCTCTCGCTCTCTCTCTCTCTCTCTCTCTCTCTCTCTCTTTCTCTCTCTCTCTCTCTCTCTCTCTTTTTCTCATGGGGTTTCATTCTCGATCCAAAATCACGAAGTAGATGAATATCATTCGATAGGTCAAGAATTCTTTTCTTCTCTCACTCCGAATTTTTTTCTCCTTTAACGTAGCCGCCATGGAAATGGAATATTCAATAAATTTTTTGAGAGAATGGAAAAAGAAGTTGTAGCATTTTTTCAAAAGGTCCAGACAGTTGTAACCGTCGTGCGTGAAAAGCTTTGTAAAATTTGCAAGTTATTTTTTAATGAGGATTCGTATAGGAAACGATCGATTAAACTTATTATTGTTTCACATGAAATGATATAAGCAGGCAAGTAAAAGTAATAGTAAATATTCTAAAATATAACTTCGTATATGATGTTTATTTATGAATCATTAGAAATCAAGATTTAATGTACTCTTTCTTTCAAGAAACCGCGATCGTTGCGATGAGATACATACATACATACATACATACATACATACATACACACACACACACACACACACACACACACATATATATATATATATATATATATATATATATATATCAGGATACAAGGGAAGGAGTAAAAGGGAAAAGAAGATAGTAACAGTGTCTACCATCGCGTCTATTTTTCTTCTTATCCTTTCTTCCTTAACAAAACTTATCTGAACGTAGCATCTCTCGTCGAAGAAACGTTTCCGAATCTCGAGTGGCTTCCTTCTCTTACCCTGAAAACTTATCTTTCTCACTTTTTCTTTCTCTCACTCTCTCTCTCTCTCTCTCTCTCTCTTTCTCTCTCTCTCTCTCTCTCTTACTTCGGCATACATCCCTTCCCCATCTTTCTTCTCTCTTCTTTCACAAAAACGTGCTGATTTTATCAGATAAAACTCCTTTTATCCCTCGTCAAGAAATTCGACTCACGTATATTCGCCGTCTTGGTTAACGGGTCCTCCTCCTCCTCCTCTCTCTCTCTCTCTCTCTCTCTCTCTTTCTTTTACACATATACGCATTCTCGTTAGCTCAATCGCGAACTATCCTTTCCATAGCTTTTACTATTTATCGACTGGCTTAGGGACGCTCGAGATTTTCTTGGATGATTATATTCGACGTGGATGACACTCTTCCTAGAACCATCTCTTTTCTTACGTTACGATCGAAAAATTTGGAGAAGGTTTAAGGAAACGATCGGTAGAACATCGAATGGGAAATTTCTTACAAATCCTTTCAAATTCCTTACGTATCCTTATAACAACAACAACAAAATTCGAACTCATTCTTATCGATGATATTTACGTTGCGTGTCTCGTTGAAAGATATTTATTACGTTTTCTTTTTCATTTCGTTTTTCGTTCGTTCCCGAGGAACTAACGAGAAACGAGCGTTACTAACTTCGAAATTTCCCTTAGGGCTTTGAAAGGAAGATGGAGAAGGATCGATTTTCGTTTCACTTTCTAGTAAAGATAATTTCGGGGTATTGCATCGAAACGAACAACGCGTTGCAATTGTATAAATTGAGTAGAAATCTCTCAATAGGGATTTTATTCTTTTTTTTTTTTTATTTGTTTATTGAGTAGTACCGAGTCTCAAAAGAGAAAGAGATCACGAGTGATACACGGCCGAAAGGCGTGCGTGTCTTGCCAAAGCGAAAATGATATTCCGGTAGGCGTTCAATCCTCTTTTCCTACCCTTCCCTTCCCTTCCCTTCCCTCTTTCACCCTTCCTTTTTTCTCCCTACGAATCGAGATAAGCTATGGTTTTGCTTAGGAGGGTGTGACTCTTAGATATACTGGATATCCCAGTTTCTCTTTAATCGAGCCATTAAGAAGACGATTTCGAAAGATTTTATCGAGCTTTTACGATTAACTTAGGGCGCTGCCGATAAAATACGGCAAAGGAAATGCTATTACCTAAAACTCGATATTCGTAATAACGTGAATTATAACAGAATTAGATCGATTATATTTAAATCGTTGCTTCTCATCGAGACATGATGAAGTTCCAAAGAAACTTTTTATCCGTTCATATTACGATGTTCCACTTAGAAATAATAATAATATGATTATAAGAGAAAGATTATAATAACAAAAAATAGGAAAAGAAGAAAGATCTATCCGATGAAATTAATCGACACAACGTTAACGTTTCAGTATAACTGCAAAATTAGTTCTTTTCTTTTGTACTTTATTTTTCCACCACGTATAGTTTCGGTATTCTTCAATATATCTTTCTCAAATCTTTTGTTCAGTTTACGATATCTCCACTACTAGACACTCTTCATCCCCCCATTGCAAATTTCCCTTCGCCAAAATATATTATTTTCGAGGATACGCTTCTTCGTATTATACTCGAAGAAAATGCAGTTGTATCTCTCTTCTAAGGTAAAATATAAACGAGGTGGTCCTAGTGTCTCAGCATCATCGAATTATGGAAATGTTCTTGATACCTATTCTAATTCTTTTTTATTATTTCCCAGAAGAGTTTTCTCGCCATTTCTATGATAATGCGCAACGGAGAATTTTTCCATTCAACGTGTTCGAAGTTGCACGCGAAAAAGGTCAAATGTCGACGACGACGACGACAACGACGACGATGACAATGACGACAACGATGATGACAATGACAACGATGAGGGAGTATAAAGTAAGGGATAAAAGTGAGTGAGAGAGAGAGAGAGAGAGAAAGAGAGAGAGAGAGAGAGAGAGATAGAAGGAGAGAGATAAAGAAGAGAAAAAAGAAATTCGCTTCTGTTTCAAACATTCTTCCTGGATGTATTATTCTTGACATTGTGCTACATCCACCGTTTTCTGATATACCTATCTCCTTCCTTTCGTATAGATGCATACGAAATAGCATAGATTTCTGATACCTCGGATCGCAGTATCTTTTTATCCGATGCGAGAATATCACCACCCGATTCTTTTCCGGTGATGCGAGGACTGCCCTTTTCGAAAAGGGAAAAACGAAAGCGTGGAGAAACGAACGTAGAGAATATAGAAGAACGTGATGGTTGGTATAGTTTGTGCTTGGATAATCGTCAAGTACGATACCTTTTTTCATTTTTTATTATTTCCTTTCCGATGCGACACATCTCTTCGCTTCTTTTCTTTTTTCTTTCTTTCTTTTTTTATTTTTCCCTACCCTCTTTCCACTCCCGACCATGATCTCAGCGAAGTTTTTCAGCGCGAGTGAAGGAACACGACTTACGAGCTCGTTCCACGCATTGATTTTCACTCTGCGCATCGCGTTTGCCAGTTTCTCTTATAGTTCGATCATCGTAGGAAAAATAAAGCGTCTGAGCGTGTAGGAAAGTTACATGGAAAGTAGAGAGAGAGAGAGAGAGAGAGAGAGAACCAAGCATTCTTAAAATCTTTGTGTCTTCATTTTGTGAATCTTTATCCTCATATAACGAAGATTATAAGATGATAACGATCTTACATTTCGTAAAAAAATATATAAACTTTTTATAATCGTATAAAAGATACCGTTCGACCGTCATAGAATACTTTTAATTGTCATAATCATTTATATTCGTCTTCCGAATAATTTCGAAAAAAAAATTCAATTTCCATTTCGACAAAATATCGATTCTATTCAACTTTCGACGTTAGCTTCAATAATTGTTTTCAATTGTAATCTCGTTGAATATCAAAGGGCAAACATTTCTTTGATCACTCCTTTAAGTATCGCTGACAACATTTTTATACATTGTTTGGTCTCTATTTTCTTTCTTTCTTTTTTTTTTTATTTCAATTTTTTCTTTTTTCTTTCCCCTCCCTCTCCCCTCTCCCTCCCCTCCCCCCTCTACTTCCCGTATGATCTTTCGATTCCTGCAGATTTCCTTGAAACGTGCGCGCAACGAGTAGCACGTAGTACAGAATAGAGAAGGGTTCGATGGTATGGGTAGAAATGACGGGAGGTGGAGAGAGAGAGAGAGGACGATACATCACGGTCTCGCTATTGATGGCTGTCTCCTGCAATTGACGTGCGTTCTCTATGCGAGTACACACAATCTACCGGCGTCGCACCGCCATCGTCACCTCCATCGGCCCGACGCACGACCACGCATCTCATCTACGTGTTCCTCTTCGCGTATTCACAGATACATACGTGTATATATATATATATATATATATATATATATATATATATATAGGAACGATTTCGAAGTACTAGAAGGAAGGGAGAAATGATATTATCCGTGATGGATGCACCATCCGTCAGATGTCGAGACGGATATCTTACGACTCACGTACCAAAATCGGGCCCTCCTACAAACAGCTCTTCTTCAACTCCCGTTTCCTTTTCCTCTTCGAGAAAGAGACCTTACATCAGCAGACCCATGACTTTAGTGAAACTTGATTTGCTCATGATTTAACGTCGCCGTGAAGGACTTTCCCGATATCGATCCATGGCCATTCTAACTTTGTTCAGTTCTATTCAATGGTCTTTCCGTGGTTGCTTGAAACTTGGACCGAGTCCGATAGTTTTTAGATTTTGTTTGTTTCTTCTCTTTATCTTCTTTTTTTTTTTTTTTTTTTTCTTTAAACGAATTTTTCCAAGCTTTTTTCTTACCTTTTTTCTTACCTATTTTCTTTTTTTTTTCTTTTCTTTTTCATTTTTTCGATGAATCCATGTTGAATGTCTTCTAAATGTTAATATCTTATTGAATGGATCGTCTTTTATATTTTAACAGAGTGTTAGATAATTATGTCCACTAAATATGAAATGCTAATACGTTTACTAATTAGAATATTCATGCTTGGAACAAGTATAGCCAATTCTGCAGTAGCATTAAGCGTCGACGTAAGCCATGTCGACCACCATTCTCCATGGGCCAATTCCTACCTTCCTCAAAACAAAGTTTTATCGTTTGTATCTCAGGATGCCCGTAAACGTGCAAGGTTTAATCTCGACGTTTCTGCCTGCCTTTAAGAATTGCATTATTCCATTTATTTCGTAGGAATTTTATCAAGAACGATAATGCGAACAATTTAATGGATCATCGAGTGGGGTGATGCTAAAATATTGGAAAATTAGCGTCGCGACGAAAATGACTGTGTAACAAATTACATTCAAGATTTATTACTCAATTAATGGCTAAATATATTCAGTAATATTTTGAATTATTTCTTTGTGTGTACGCGCACATGAATAAATTTATATATCGTATATAAAATAAATACACACACACATATGCAACCTCATATATATATATATATATATATATATATATATATATATATATATAATATATAGATGAGGTTACATTCGATATTGGTAGATCGAATCTACCGTCTGTTCGGTGGTTAAGGGGCTCGCTCAGTTCCAATGCTGGACCAGGGAGGCACTCCCACCCCTTGCGGGATGTTCCACCAGTGATATATCAAATTATTGTCAAACCGATAATGTTATTATCGTACTTAACGATAATCGATGGATTAACGACGACTATTAGCGTAATGTCCGATACCCTATGGTCTGCGATCGTAAAGTCACTTCCATCTCGCAATTTGTATAAAAGAAAAATATTACTCTGACGGGTCGAACTTTCAATCGAATCGACACATTCATATTTCGTATGATCCGATATATTCAATATAGATACGTAAATAATTATATAATTAAAAAGAAAGTATCTATGTCTCGATCTGAAGATAATAAAAGATAAAGATTAGCTATGTATGGATCATTTTGATAACGTGCAAATCCATCGTCTGCGTATCCATATACATGTGCATAAATAGATGATTTATTATGATGGAACATAATGATGGTTTTGATCGAAATGATTCATAGTTTGACCCGTTGAAAATTTCTCCGTAGTCTTGGTTGTTGTGTGGTAGGAAAACGCCTCTAGGGTTCAGCTGCCTCGAATACCTGATATTCGTTGAACATCCCTTCGTCCGCGCGAACAATTTGCCAGAAGTTGCACGCGGCTATCAGAATTTTGCCGTCGTGAAACTTCAACGAGGAGTGGAAGAGGATGGATAGGATAGGCAGGAGAGTTGGGAGTACGGTGAAGGATATATTCAATTAGTATGAGCGCGAAACGTTACTCCATACTTTTTATGAGCTTTATTTTTTAAGGCGAACCTTTATTTTTTTTCTTTTCTTCAAAATGAAAAACGCTCGAATCGGGGTAGGTAACGGTACGTGTACCTTAATACCCCTCGTTTGCATAATAATAATTTTGAGGGAACTTGATCAAGCGGTAAAGTTTGCTCGTATAAAACTTGGCGCCGGCCAAGTTCCTAGCACGCGACCGATCCTTTCGCATCGAATAGATGGCCGCAAGGAGCTTAGAAACTTAGACCGAATTATTAACTTTGTTGGAATTGATCTTCGAAATACGTGAGGCACGGTCATACCTTTCCTCTCTTCAATCGAAAAGATAATAAGTGCGAGAGTTTTGATCGAGCGGAAGGAATAACGACGATTAACCTTAAGAACTGGTCTGAAAATTAGAAGGTTCTAACGATCATGCGTTCAGTATCTTTTAATCGCATCGTTACTCACATCCTTTTATACTAGGAAATTGTTGGGAAACTAGGTTGTAAGATAAATTAACCGACAACGAATTACCATACATTACCATTTATTTGTAAAGTTACTACCTCTGTTATTATCAGTATCTTTTTTCTCTCTCCTTCTCCTTCTCTCTTTCTCCCTCCCTCTCCCTCTCCCTCCCTCTCTCTCTCTCTCTCTCTCTCTCTCTCTCTTTCTCTCACCTATTTTTCTTTTTCACCGCAACTACAATACTTTACAACAAAATCTTTCTTCAAGTTATTTCCAACAAGTGCTCCTCCACTCCATCTTCATCATCGTCGCGTTTTATAGCGAAAACACTATTCCTTCTCCTCTTTTTAAAATGCCGCATACTTTCTCATTAATTCTACACGAATGCAGCTTTTCATCGACTTCAGGGTGATGGTAGGGAGAGGGGCTTTAGGAGAAAAAAAGCGGAAATTTACTTCGGGCGGCAATGCTAGCAAACTTATATTACTTTTCCGCCTCCCTCGACGACCCACTTTGCAGTCATCTCTCTCTCTCTCTCTCTCTCTCTCTCTCTCTCTCTCTCTCTTCTTCTTCTTCTTCCTTCTATCCTATATGAATCTTTACGAGTACCTTTATTAGGTAAAAGTGAGTCGATCTCATCGTTAGAATTATTTCATTACTTTAGAATTGTTTAAGACACGTATATAAAAACAAAGTACAATTCGTAATGTGATACTATTTTTCTTATTTAAGTTTTATTCAAGCTCGTTTGATGCGACAATTGTGAACGGCTTTTCTCGACGAGGATTACGGAAAATCATTGGAATTCTCCTTCAGCAATGTATATCGACATTTTCTCTCTCTCTCTCTCTCTCTCTCTCTCTCTCTCTCTTTTCCTTTTTCTCGTTCTCTTTCTCACTCTGTTTTTCTTTTTCTCATTCTTGCAGTAAACTTTATGTTGCTGTTTCCGATAACTGTCAAGGTAATAGCTGCTACCTACCGTCGATATATATACAAGCTATTACTTCGTAAGAAGTCTGTACGACGTAGAACAGTATCGACGTCGTTACAAAAGAAAAGAAGAGTTCCGTGAAATGAAATGACTATTAATTTTGATAAAACGAGTAGAGAATAGCATATGTAAATCGTAAAACAATAAAAAAGAAAAATAAAACAAAGAAAATAGTAGTAGTAATGGCAGTTGTAGTAATAGTAGTAATATGAAAGTGTGAACTAGCGTAACGATATATTTAGAAAGATCGATCAACAATGTTTGGTCGTTGTTGCTTCACAAATATTTGTATATAAAATTTACGATAGATTATAGCGTTTGTAAATGAAATAAATGACATAGCCTTGATTAACATAAATTGTGAAGGTAGGTAGTATTTTCGTTAATAATAACATAAAATTTCAACGGTTTTAGTATAATGTAAAACAATTTGCAAGGTGGGGTATAACATTTATCGTGAAAATGACTATAAAATATGCGTTACACTTCTAAAATTACGATTAAAATAACTAAGGCTGCACGTGAGCTGTTATTTAACAGAAGGGATAAGTACAATATGAATTTTGAAATAGACCCAGTAATATTAGATTAAATCAGATGTATGAAATTACGACTACAGGTAGTGAGTAGTGGAGAAAGACAGAGAACGTGTACGAGGGAAGGAGAGAAAAATAGAGAGAGAGAGAGAGAGAGAGAGAGAGAGAGAGAGAGAGAGGGAGAGAGAGAGGGAGTGAGAGATGGAAACAGTGAAATGCACAGTTGGAAATCGCACAGGATGTAAATACATGGATGTGTAAAGAGCCAACTCGATGCACGACGATGTTCACCCTCTCTTCCTGTTTCTCACTCTCTCTCTCTCTCTCTCTCTCTCTCTCTCTCTCTCTCTCTCTTGCTCTCGGATATGGGGTGACGGCCTCCCGGGGGAAACTATTTATGCAGAGAACTTTCGAAACGACGTGCAGTCTCAGCGGGAATGCGCAGATATTGAATTCTCTTTCGATGCGTCGTTGCAAGCGATTGGTGGGAGAAAGAGAGAACATCAATGCACTTTACACTTGGCCGCAATGTCGACACACTTGAGGAAGGAGAAGAAGAAGAAGTAGTAGAAGAGGTCGCGGATACGCGATTATTTCCATCTTGGAATACGGATCGTATCTTAAATGCAGTAAAAGATATATATATATATTTTTCTAGCGTATATATTTTTATATATATTTAATATATAATTTTTATATTTTTATATATATTTAATATATATATATATATTTATATTATATATATTTAATATATATATATTTTTCTCTCGATTTCTCTTATTTTACGTTTTTCGAGATTAGAAAGGATACTTTTCTTTTAACGAATGATCTATTGCGTTTTAGTTGTTTATTTTTTTAGCGAGATATTTCAGATCTACGATAAATCACGATATTCTTCTTCTTTCTCTTTCTCTTTCTTTTTTAGTTATACAAAAGTCCTGAACAATATAACGATATAAATCCTTCAAATAAAATGTCGATTGATGAGATACTTTTTCGTAAAAAAATAAAGCTTTAGAACTTATAGACTTATGTTCGAGAATACTCTTGCATGATAAAATCAGAGGTGAATAGCCGAGAGAAAGAGGAAGGCTAACGACACAGTTAAAAGTCTGATACTCTTGGCAGATTTCTACAGTGGAATTAAAAAAAAAAGGGAGAAAAAACACAAAGAGAAAAAAGAAAAAAAAAAGAAAGAGAGAAAGATAAAGAGAAAGAGAAAGAGTCTCGGCGTTAATAGCCGAATGCTATGCGAGTGTCGGTTGGTGGATAATTAGGGAGTGGAAAGACGAATTCTCCGGAACTAACGAGCGGTTTCGCCGTCGTCACGCACGATATTTGTAGTACGCTCTTTCAGATTTCTCTTGACTATCGAAAAGATGAGCAGTCGGAGCAAACACGATGAACGCGTGGGAGGTAAAGAGCGAAAGAGATAGAAAAAACGCGAGAAAGGGAGTCTCGTTGGAAGGAAGTTTCGGTGTAGGATGGGGAAGGGGCGTAGAGGAGCGGTGGTGATGGGATGAGAGGAAGGGAATGTAATAGGGACTTCTTGGACGTTTTTACGTTGGTATGGCAAACCAACCGAAGCGAACGAGCCGATTTACGCGCTTTTTTATCTTGACTCTCTTACCCTCTCCCTTTTTTATTTTTGTTTCGATGCCGCATTAAGAACACGTCTCTCTTTCTTGCGATCTTTCGTTTTCCTTTTATGTATATCTCGCATTTATCATCCGTTCCATTTTCTTTTCTCTTTTTATTTTTTTTTTCTTATTTAATGTTTTATCATCAAGACGTATATTTCATTGTTTATTCGTTATTAAGGAAAACCGCAATTAAATGTATATCATCTGTAGTAATTAGAGAGGTAAAACAAACAATTTCGATGTTACCAACGTAAACATTGATGTTTTAAAAGTACGATGATGAATAGCATCTTGTTTAAGCATCTCCTGTCTCTATTTCTTTCTTATACATCGATACACGTATACATATGCACGCACGCACACACATACACACTCCGTCTCAAGTTTGCTCAAAATATAGGTATTCCGTGATACGGTTAGACAGAGAAGAGAGACGATTCGGTGACGGTGGTTACGTTCTCGGTAAACTTTCGTCGAGATGCCAAAGAAAGTTGGGATGTATCCAGTTAATGAGCCGAAACCATGTAATGCGATCCAGTCTTATACCTTGGTATGGTATCTTAATAAGACCGGCTATCCAAGACGACTTGCACACGAAAAGACGACGACCAGGAGGAAACACAGTAAGCAACGCCAAGGACTACGACGCTAATCCGTATCTGGGCAACTTCAGTTTTTGCATCATTTACTCGGCTTCTCATCGACGATCCTACGCTCTAGTTCTTTCGTTGTCATTAGGACAAACTTTAGGGAAATTCGTGAGAAAAGGTAGAGATTGGTTCATTTAAAAAATCGATCTCGGTCTTTTTCAAATTGATATTATGATACTTCCTTTTATATTTTAATAGGGTCGACCAGCGAGAACACTTTCTTTTCTTTTCTTTTTGTTTTGATTTTTTTCTTTTCTTTTTTTTTTTTTTTAATTTTCTGTTCAAGATTTAATTAACGAAGATTCGTACGATATTATCATGATTAATTGCTTCATATATAATACATATATAACGTTAGATAGAATAATAGATTCAAAATAATAGATCAAAAGATTATTTTATTTTCTAAGAAGATCTCTAAATTGTTTGATCTATCGAAGTACGCATATTAAAAACTATCACGATATTCTCAATATTATTTGACATTGATATCACAATATTATATATGAGCGATCGCATTTGGAACGGAATGAAAATTTTCCACGCTTTCAGCATGGTCCCAAAGTAGTGATGTATAATTCGGCATGAAACGTTTAAACGCGAAGATATTCGGGTACTCGAAAACCGAATAGAAGAGAATGGAACATAAGCCAAAGCGCGGCTGGGTAGATATTAAGATAATAGCTGAGGCTTATGCCGGCTTCTAAGCTTTATTCGAGATTATACGATAACGCGTGACGCTTATAGGGCACCTCTAAAAGCTTTACTAGAGTTACATTCAGTAACGATTTCTTATAATTAGAATGAAACAATGATAGGCATTATGCGGTTACGTGCAAAGGAAATAGAGAAAAGAAAGGGAGAAAAAAACAAGAGAGATAGAAACAGAGAAAGAGAGAAGGAGAGAGAGAGAGAGAGAGAGAGAGAGAGAGAGAGAGAGAGAGAAAAGCATTGGCTGATGTTCAGCTTTTCCTTCGCGATCACGAAACCGAATAGGAACATGTAGCTGTTTACAAAGCTTGAAAAGCGTAGCTGAAAATAACTACAGTGTAGGATACAAGACAGAATAAGAGACGGAGAGAGTTAAAGAGAGAGAGAGAGAGAGACAGAGAGAGAATAGAGTAGGGGGATAACAGGGGTTGAAGAAATGAAAGAGAACGATAGGAAAGATTGGAAGAAACAAAGGAAAGCTTCTTTCGAGGGAGCTAACGTCCAATGTTTCTTCTTCGTCTGTCTTTTTTTTATTCTTATTTCCTCTCTCTCTCTCTCTCTCTCTCTCTCACCCCTTCTCTATCTTTCTCTCTCTCCCTCCCTCTCTCTCTCTCTCTCTCTCTCTCTCTCTCTCTTCTTTTTCTTTCCGTTAAATAAAGCGAAATCGTCAAACGCAAACTTACGAAACCGTTCACGTTTTTCCGTTGGAAAGAAAACGCTTGCTTCCTGTCACCAATCGGAAAGAAATAGGGAGAGAGGGAAGAGAGAGAGAGAGAGAGAGAGAGAGAGAGAGAGAGATAGACAAGAGAAACATAGATCTGAAAAAGAAAGTAGCGAGATGTCGCGATGGCGAAGTGTTTCCGATTATCTCCGTCGTCGTCTTTATCATCGTCGTCTGTTCGAGACCTTCCAGACGATATTAGCCCTCCCCCTCCACGATTCAATCTCTTTTGTCTGATTTTCATTGCACCTTAGATCGATGTAATCGCCGAAGAAAGAAGAAACAGAGAGAAGTAAAAATATCGTATTATTTACTTCTTTTTTTTTTTTATTCTTTTATCTGATACATATATTGACGGGCGATTGACGTGGGATCGATAAAATTTAACAATTTTATTCAGGCGAAGTTTTTATTTTCAAAAAAAGGAATATTTTCTCCTACCTCTCGTGAACATACATACATACGTGCAATCCGATAAAATCGTTCCGATAGAGGACGATAAACTCGAAACGGTTGTTAAGGCACGTGTTAGAAACGAGCCACCAGTTAGTTGGATCGTAGGTTGGTTGGAAGAAATTGGCCAATTGCGTTCATTCGAACACTCACTGGACGCAATTACCGGAGCTCGGGTAAGGGCGGGAAGGGGGTTCGCTTGAAATTAAGCGAACATCTAGCTATTTCTTTTTTGCACATTTTTCAGGAAGTCCGTCCGTTGAAAGAACACAAATCGTATGGGCCCATCTCTCTCTCTCTCTCTCTCTCTCTCTCTCTCTCTCTTTCTCTATCCATCTATCTTTATCACTTTTTATTTTTCACTGTCTCCCTATTTCCTTCTTTTCTCCTTTACTTAATTCGCCTTTAACCTTTTCCGCTTAACTCTTCTTTTTGACACTCGTCTCGTTAAACCTCGCGTGCTTTAGTCGCGCAATTATCCATGCAAAGGGTACCTTGCCACGGCAAAAAGACTTTAATCGCTTTGACTTTTACGTGGTGGAACCACCGAGCAGCTCGGCTACACACATCGTGCAGGGTCGAACAGGCTCGCTTACCAATCGCCAATGTGCCAAAGACGCGATATATCGGAGGGTGGATATTTCGATAGTAAACTAGAACCGACCAGTGAATCCATTAACCTAGCCTCTCTCGTTTTTATAAGAAACGCTCTTTTATCGGCCGCCGATGTTGTTTTTCCTTTTTTCGGTCCGGCGGTACGTTACTCCTGCCCTCAATTTTCCTTCCCTACGTTTAATTAATCGAACGCTTTCTTTGGTAACATCGACCGCTAAGCTTCAACGTTTTTTTTTTTTTTTGGTATCTAATCTATTCAATGATAGAAATTTAAATTTTATCGTCGTAATACGCACAAAATTTCTCTCTTTTATTTCTTTTCTTCTTCTTTCTTTTTACCGTCTAATAAATATCGATTAAAAAGCATTGAATACAAAATTAAATCAAATTTGAGTAATTTACAAGTTCATAGGAGAGCTCAATGATCTCGTTTATTATTATTTTTCTTTCATATTGACAATGCTTAGATTAATAGTGGGGATATCGGGTGATTATATTATTTACACACACTTAATCCAGATTGTACGCAAACGGATTGCCAAGAGAATTATATCTTCTTAGAATTTGACTTAACATCGGTTTTACATAGAACAAAGATATTCGAGGGCAAGGTGAGGATATTCCGAGACCTACACTCGAGGATTTGCAAGATGGTGAATTTGAGTCGAGTCGAGGATATATATATATATATATATATATATATATATATATATATATATATATAGAGAGAGAGAGAGAGAGTACACATAGATGCTGTCTCAGCACGCTCTCTTCTGGCTTCTCTTGTACATTTATGTACAACACACAACACACACACACACACACACACACACACACACTTTGTCTTTCGTCGCTGCAAAAAAGAAACAAGAGAGATACGGAGGAAGAAAAAGAAATAAACAAATCAAAAAGAATAAGAGAAAAGCATCAATCGATTTTAGCGAAGCTTATAGGAGCTCTTCACTGGCTAGTACATTATACCGATTAAGAAAAAAAAAAAAATAACCTGATCGAGAATGTAGATACGATTGTACTCGCAAAGAAATCGTAAAGAATATCAGTATTATACTCTCTGTTTATCGGCAAAGGGGCAAAAAAAAAACAGGGGAAGAAAGATCGGATCATTTTATTACCATCCTACTCACGAACTTCCCATGGAAGGAAGAGAGCCGAACGATAAAATCAAGGGAATTAGACAAATGGATAGATAAATGTGAAAAGGAAAGAGATCGCCGGCTGGTAGGCGACGATTCGACGATCGACAGTGTATTCTCAGTGTAATCTATCTGAGGATTCTTTTTCTATCTTCCATCCTCTTATTCACCCTCTCTCGAACGATTGTCACGGCTTTCCTTTTCTCGGACACACATACATACATAGATGGTATTCCTCGAATGTTCGTCCTTTTCTTCAATCTCCCTCTCTTTCTCTCTCTCTCTCTCTCTCTCTCTTTCTCTCTTTCTCTCTCGTTACCACGTTCGACATCTCGAAGCTACCTCCGGACGTGGTCGAAATCGAAGAAAAAGCAAGAAGGAGAGAGAGAGAGAGAGAGAGAGAGAGAGAGAGAAAGAGGGGGGGGAGAGGTATAGAAGACCGTCCCTTTGGGATTCCTGAGAGGACTCCGGATAATCCTCGTTCCGCTTCGCCTAAGCGCCTCTCACTTATCGGACTTGTATCTCAACTCCTTCCCGACGAGAAGGACACCGGATACCCCCTCGAACCTCGACGATACTACCGGCCTTTAAGACTTTAAGCGCGATACCGTCGCTTCTATAGTGTCACCTACTAGACGAGATACCGAAACGGAGAATCAAAAAAACCCCCTCTCGTTACAGTTCGAACTTTCGAATGGATAGTTTGCGATTAAAGAGATTGTCCATTCGAAGAAAACTGTGGTGAATACGAATCGAGATTTTGACCGATACGTTATGAATTTTTCGCGAGTGTTATTTATTTATTTATTTTTTAATAGTAACGAGACACTAAATCAGTGTCCGAAAGACGCCAACTCGTCAACACTTTGAACTTTCGAATGGATAGTTTATGTTTAAGAGATTATATGATTAAGAGAACAATATCACTGTGGTGAATGCGAATCGAGGTTTTGATCGATACATTTTCAACTTTTCCCGAGTATTCTTTTTTTTTTTTATCGTTCATTGCGATAAAATTTCTTCGTAGCTTTTCCATTTTATTTATTTGATATTATTTGTTTCGAGGATATAACGACTGTATACGTCATAAATTAAATTGATAATATTACTTGTAGTAACATCAAAATCAAATGTATTTTATTATTATTACTAGCTCGATAAAAAATAATTTTTATTTCCCGTATAGAAATGTCCTTTCAATGACGGTACACTTAAAAATGTCAATGGAGTATTTCGATCGTAGTAGAAAAAGAAAATAACGGCAAACGAGCGACGATAAAATGCAAGGTAAAGAGAATAGAAGGGAAGGAGAAGTTCGAAGGTAGGATAAAAAGTCTAATCGGAAAGTTGTGCCGTAAAAGTTTTCATAGGCCTTTTCTTTTAAACATATCAGAGGAATGGTCTAACGAAACGATCTCGCAGCTGCTCGATTTCGTTGAAACAAATGAAACTGGTATAGGTAACACGTAATCCTTAAATTCGTTTTCTCCCCGGATATTAGACCCCTGTTTACTATCGGCCATTGCCTTTGGGAAATAGTACTTAAAATGAAGCGACAATAAGAATGTCGTTGAGCTGCTACTTTAGTCGTCGTCGTCGTCGTCGTCGTCGTCGCTAACATTCGTGTCGAATTTATAAGGGTTGTACGAATGACGAGGAAAAGGAAGGTAGGTGGATGTAATGATAAGAGTGCCCAATGTTTTCCATCTCTTTCTATCTTTTTCTCTTTCAGTTTCTCTTTTACATCTTTTCTTTCTTCTCAACCTCGAACCTTTTCCAAGAACCGAACGTAAAAATACAATCGCGTCTTCGCGCTAGAGCTAGAGCTCCATAGAGAGAGAGAGAGAGAGAGAGAGAGAGAGAGAGAGAGAGAGAGAGAGAGAGAGAGAGAGAGAGAGAGAGAGAGAGAGAGAGAGAGAGAGAGAGAGAGAGAGAGAGAGAAAGGATGGCTCGCGAGGCGTGGTTCTAGAACGCGTGGGTGGAGGAAATGGGAGAAAAAGGGAAAACTGGCGTGGAAATGCGCCAGGTGAGAGACGGGAAAGGAGTCGGATCGTAAACCAGAAGCACCTCCTGGGATTCGTATTATTCTTTTGTGGAAGGTCGTTAGGGAGGCTGGTAGGAAGAGGAGAGAGTGAAGAAGCAAAGGAAGAGGAAGATGTAAGAGGAGGAGGCAGAAGAAGAAGAAGAAGAAGAAGAAGAAGCTGAAGAAGAAGAAGAAGAAGAAGAAGATGAAAAATAAAAATAAAAATAAAAATGATAGTTAGGAAAGATCTGAGTTTCTTTGTCGAGAGGTGTTACGTTGCATTCATTTATACGAGGCGTTAAATTGTCGTAAATTGTTTACTTCGACGAAAATCCTCTTCTCTTTTATACGTATAGAAAAATTGTTTTTCCAATGAATTGGTTTACAAATTATTATTATAATTTTGGGTGAATTTTATGGTTAAACGCGTCCTAAGATTGTTCGATAATAACGATCATTCTCTTGTTTCAATAATTAAAGGGTCGATTAATGAGAAAATTAATATAGTTAAGAAGGATTAAGCAAGCTGTGAATCTAATTTACAGAATAGATTTAGAATAGCTCCATGTAATCGGTGTACTTTAGAATTCCGAGATTCAGAACAATCCGATTTCAAAAAATTCGCATCCAATTCGTACCATTTAAATTAAATATTGTCCCGTAGACGAATGAAATACGAGTATTATATAGGGTGAGAATGACTCTGTTTTTTTTTTTTGTTGAACGAATAATCGTTTCAACCTCGTTATAATATTTAAAAAAATTAAAATTCGTCTTTAACATTTTATGATCTTGTATTGAATCGTACTCGACATTCCATTTCGAATATGAAATAATACATTTTATTATATCTCTGTTTACTTTATTTTTTTTTACCGTAAAATATATATTTGATAGGTATTATTTCAATGCTCATTAAATAAAAATAACGAAATTATGTAAATTATTTTCAATGAAATATCGGAAATATTAAAATATTACAGATCGTGAGTGGTAATGATCGATGCAAATAATTATATATTTAATCTCTCTACGTGTACGTGTTATGAATATTATCGTAAAGAAAACAAAAAGAATATTTCATCTCGTCCCGTCTGTTCGAAACGTTGTATCCAATAGAGTCCAGATGATATTTCAATTAGACAAATCAATCGGAATAGCAAAAGATAAGAAATTTGATGATTAAGAGAACAGGAGAACGAATAAGAATGGGAAAAATTGCCGTAAGAGGTTTCTAAAAATGGTGGTTCTCCTTTATTTATTTATTTAATTTATTTTTTTTTATTTTTTTCATCCTTGAACGATGCTGACTCTATCGGAAGATTCGTCACGATCGAAAGAACACCGAAGATTCCGTAGCAGTGATCTTCAATTTTCGACGATAACTATCGATTGATCCTGCGTCTGGCCCGAACGAGAGCGATTAAATTCTCGGTAATTAATACGTCGTAGACGAAGAGACAGAAACGATCCGGTACCGTCGAAGATTTCAATTAAGTCAGACGATAATCTTTCGACCTCCTCCTCATCCTTCTTCTTCTTCTTCTTCTTCTTCTTCTTCCTGACTTTTATCGCGAAGAGAAGAAGGTTTGCTAACGAGAGGTGGATTCATCCAAGAGAGCGATCTACGTTTCATCCGAGAACGTTAAGAAGAAAATATCCACTTTCTCTCGAGCTTTCTACCCTTTAGATTTGTTTTACTCCTCGCTTTATCCGGCCAATGAATGCAAGGTGTTACTCCGTGGTTTTCGAGGGGCGTGGAGCAAAGAGTTAGGCCATCTCGTTGGAGGAAGAGTATTTTACTTTGGTAAAGGAGAGGGTGCGAACCGGAAGGTACTTAAGTAAGAAGGGGCTGCGCACCCTTCCGCGATATTCCTTCCACCCTTCTTTTCGTTCTTTAATCGAGACAGACTGAGATCCGTGGGCTCATTGAAAGCTTCGATAGAATGCTTCGGTAAAAAAAAAAAAGTACTACCTTTCGTTCGTTCGTTCGTTTCTCGCGTCACGTAGATGGATAAAAAGAGGAAGGTGAGGAAGAAGAAGAAGGTAGGAAAAGTGAAGAAGAGGAAGTGAAAGAGAGAAGAAAAGTAAAAAAGGAATAAAAGGCTGCTGGTGGGTTTGAGAATTCACGAAAAAAGAATCTTGGCTCGTGGCGGGAAGATTTTTCTCGGTGGATCATTCGTTAGACGTTTCCCTCCTCTTTAAATTCGCAAAGGATTCTTTCCTTGGTATACTGTACGTGTACGTGTATGTGTACGTGTATGTGTACGTGTACGTGTATGTGTACGTGTACGTGTACGTGTATGTGTACGTGTACGTGTACGTGTATGTGTATGTGTATGTGTACGTGTGTACGCGCGCGCGTGTGTGTGTGTGTGTGAAGGATCACAGAAGAGAAAGAGAGAGAGAGAGAGAGAGAGAGAGAGAGAGAGAGAGAGAGAGAGAGAGAGAGAGAGAGAGAGAGAGAGAGAGAGAAGAATAAAGCATGAGTGAATAAGAGCTAGCTTCGGTTCTCAACTTTCTACGAATTCCATTCATCGATCTTCCGATGGGTCACCGATCGTAACTATTGGTGAAAAATGAATCGAAGAGAATCGTGGTGATAAGGATTGAGACCCTGAGAGCTGATTTTCGTTTTCGCCAAAAGCCTGTCGTCCCGTTTTATCAAAGGATTTGCAAATGCGTTCGTCTATGCAGTAATGCAAATACGATTTGTAGAAAGTAGAGGATAAATGTTTTATATGATCGTCCTGTTTTCCACCCTTGTGAATTATCGTTACTTTTTCAAATAATTCATAATTATTATAACATTAGACGAAACGGAGGTATGTGTGTACATCGGTGAATGATAGTAACAAAACAAATTTACTTTTCGTTCGATTGTAACAAACACGTTGTCGAATGGAAAAAGTAGAAATAAACAAACAAAAAAAAAAAAGAAAAAAGAAACGAACAAAAGGTAGAGCATAAAGAGAAAACACGAACTGAACATACAAATTTTTGTTCGTTATTAAAAGAGTCATCTACTTCAGACCGATGAATAACTTTTAATTTAATTTAAAGAGACGTATCCGAGAAAGCTTTCCCATTGAAATGCAGAATAACATTTATTTGCCGTCGAGAGAATATTTATTAATTGCTCTAAAACGTTGAAACGTCACTTCTAAATGAAAGGGGATTTCTTTCAGAGCGTGTTACGCGAATGTAAAGTGATTAAAGCCAATTGTAGGCAGCTTTCTCTCTCCCTCCCCCCCCCCTCTCTCTCTCTTTATCTCCCTTTTTTTTAACTTTATTCGTTCGTTTCGATAATGTCCACTCGATCATTGTAGATATTTATTCATTATCTACTCATTGCCTCACGGTTCGCAAAAATCAAATAGAAGATCAAAAGGTTACATTTAATGCGCTCATTCCGAAATACAAATCCATTAAGGGAAATGCACGACTTGGATTTGAGTATTGGAGTATTCGAAAAAAATCGCGAAATTTTTGTTTGTAACGCTTATAAAAAGTTTCCCTCGCTAAATCACGATCTACGATTTTCGTTGAATTAATCTTGCTTCGTGAATTCGTTCATACGAATTAATCCTTTCGGAAAATAGCCGTATTGAATAATCTGATATATTATAAAATAAGTTTTTCTTTTTTACTTTTATAAAAATTCTTTTTTCTTTCTATTATTCTCTCTCTCTCTCTCTCTCTCTCTCTCTCTCTCTCTCTCTATTTCTCTCTCTCCCTCATTCTCTTTCTATTTATCCTATTCTTTCTCTTTCTTCTTCTGATCACCGTTGGAAAATTTCTGGATCATCTTATGAATCGTGTTCCCTTTTCTCTTCGTAAATTGCAATATGATTTAGGTAAGCGCGAGGAGAGCAACGACGGCCTGAACTTACTGGTGGTTGGAATTCAATTAAGTCTTAAGTGTATTTGGGAGCTATCGCTCGAGGGACCTCGACGCCGATGCTTGTTCGGTGACTGGACCAACCTTCTACAACAGGAAGATAGAGAGGGATATATATATATATATATATATATATATATATATATAGAGAGAGAGAGAGAGAGAGGAGAGTGAGAGAGAGAATCTACGTACATTCGCAATTAGGATCCATACCTGTCCACGGCTATCTAAGCATATAAGCGTGTATGCTTACGTGTCTATATATATATATATATATATATATATATATATATATATATATGTCGTATATATATATGTGTTGTATGTATGTATATGTGCTTACCTCTCTCTCTCTCTCTCTCTCTCTCTATCTATCTATCTATCTACATAGAATAACATAATCTCATTTACCTGCATATACGAACACACGTGAATTAGTACACACGCGAGTGTTCTCGTGCGCGTGCGTATATGTGTATATGTGTACATCTAATTGCACGCGATATGCATATCGTGATATATGTATTTGCATTCATATGCATAATATACATACAAGCGTATATATATATTCACATACGTGCACGTGTAAAAGCATAGTGCGAAGAGATATTCGATTAAACGGTTTTAGAAGAAGATTATAGATTTGGAAAATTTCTAGTGTCTAAGACAGAGAGACAAGAGAGAGAGAGAGAGAAAGAGAGAGAGAGAGAGAGACAGACAAACAGACAAACAGAAAATACAAAATCAAAAACTTGTAGATTCATCACTCGCAGAAAGAATCGAATCTACGTCGTAGTCGATGATGCGTAAGAACGTTCGAAATTTGCGAAAAATCGATAAGGTTCCAGCATTCGAGCATGATCGTAATAACGTCGTTCGGAGAATTCCTTGGTACATACATACATACATAGATACATACATAGATACATACAAGATAGTAGAATGGCGAATGGGGTATGTACACTCTAGGGACGATGCACAGGCCAAGACGTTAGAAATGGTTACGTGATTCTATTACCGTCGTTAGGGATTATGCGCACTTCGCTGATCATGCCTGAATCGAACGTTTTTCTCTGAACGTGTAGGATCGCCACATCTACCTTTTTCCTCTCTCTCTCTCTCTCTCTCTCTCTCTCTCTCTCTCTTTCTCTTTATCTTTCTTTATTTCTTTGTCTTTTTTCAATCTCTATTTTTCTCTCTTGGGAAATACGCGAACGAAATCATACGGATTCGCGAAAAATGTCTGTGTAATACGTGAACGAGCTTAGATCTGACTTTTTTGAAACGTTCGATTCATCATCAGATTATTCGTCTCGTCCCCCTTTTTTGCGCTCTCGATTTCGATGAATTATCCTTAAGGGAACGAGATTCTAAAGAACTTGTTTGAGCTTTCTGCCTGCTTAAGCTCTCTCTCTCTCTCTCTCTCTCTCTCTCTCTCTCTCTCTCTCTCTTTCTCTCTGTCTCTTTCTCTCCGTTCCTTTGTCTTGCTTTTTCTACCATTGTCGAGAAAAAGAGCTATAGTGAAGATAAAGAGCTCAAGTAGAATTTTATTTGCACGGCGGAGCCACGTGGCAAGCCGAAAGATCGATTACGTCGTTATCCACCTTCTTCTTTTACTTTTACTTCCCTTCTTCCCCTTTTTTTTCTTCTTCCTTTACTTTCTCTTATTTCCTCCCCTTTAATATTCTTTTACCTTTTTTATTTAGTTATTTTTTTTTTCTTACTTCGGTCGTTCCTTCGAAGCTTTTAAGTAAAACGAGCGACTAATAAGCTGACGCATACATCAATTATCCCGAGAAAAGCTTGGCTTTCGCATTCGTTACATTCATTTTTCTACGTTCACAAAATCATGAAACTTATCGTAATAAAAAAAGAAGATAACTATATCGGCTGGTATGCCAATAGAAAAGAGAAGAAAAGAAACGGAAGGGAAGGAAGAAAGACAACAAAAATAAGAAAAAACAGAAAAATGGAAAGAACAGAAAATGGAGGGAAATTTTCTAGGCATATGAGGGGAAAGAAAATGGCCAGGGATTGCTCGAGTTGTGATTTCATTTTGCTTCTAAAGCAGGAAAAGAGAGTGGCACGCAATATTACAAGAGAGCATACTAGCAGCTTTTCTTCGGTGCCTTTTATAGGAGGTATAAGAACACGGTATACAGGGAGTAATTGGGAAACCCTACTACATTCTGGTATGCTTTGACTCCCACGTGGAGTCAACGAATGAAAAGAAAAACGATATATATATATATATATATATATATATATATATATATATTCCTTGTGGTTGTACAAAAAAGCTTTATAGACTCGATAGATAGATAATATCATTCGTAATAATAAATTATTTCGAAATTAAATCGCGAACAATCAAATATCGATGACGTAAACAGGTCTGTAGTATCGATTGAACGTTGGTAAATGAGATTTGGTACAAATTTACGATTTGTCTCGACCTATCAGCACAGAACAAAAATCAAGCTCCATTTAAGGACATAGCATTGATCTTTATTTAAAAACAAAAATGTGATCTTAAAGCGAAAGATCGTGCGATTACTATACCTGTTACACCGAATCGAATATATTTTTCTTTTTTGAAATTTTTCTTTATCGATAGTATGTATTTACATATTTCATTTTTATTTAAAATATGAGATAAATAAAAAAAGAAGGAAGCGGTTAACGAGAGAGAGAGAGAGAGAGAGAGAGAGAGAGAGAGAGAGAGAGACAAAAGGGTTGAAGGTTAGGAAAAGTGAAAAAAAAGATGAAATGGAGTGATGAGGAGGAGAGTGAAGGAAAAAAGAGATATGGTAGAAAGAGATAAAGAGAAAAGTGAGTGAAGAACGAACGATAAAAGCAGAGAATCTGCGAGCCTCGTTACCTGCGGTAATCGGTCCGTTATCCCTTATCGAATCGAATTAGCTCCGATACAGACGCTGTAACTTCCACCCTTATATACCTTCGATGCAACTACACACACAAGCTTACGCATATATGTTTTATTCTCGTACACAGTCTTCTGAAGGCTTTACGCGTCGAGAACCGTTCAAAGTGGTAAAATGGATCAAAGAAAGAGAGAGAGAGAGAGAGGGAGAGAAAGAGAGAGAGAGAGAGAGAGAGAGAGAGAGAGAAAGTCGGCGAATTCTTCGATTGTATAGCATCGCCAACAGCCACTCGTTCCTACCTCCAAGAGATTTTCAAGGCGAGTCGAGAAGAGTCCGACCGTGAAGAAGAGATAAAAGCAAAGAAGCCATCTTGGAGAAGGAGCCGAAAATTTCACCGTAAACTTTCTCTACGAACCACTGACGAATTTTCCTTTAACATTGAACGAAAGGTTTTGTTTTTGATCCGTACTTCTTTTTTTCTTTCTTTCTTTCGTTTTTTCTTTTTTTTCTCTTTTCCTTTCAACCCTCGTCTGATTTTACGCATCTCAAAATTATGGACCAATAAAAAAGATAAGATCGAAAAGAATTAAAACGTGTCCGCTCTATTTTCGTATATCATTCGATCAGTGTACGTTGAGATTTGTTGATTCATAAGAGTGTAAATAAAGTCGCTTATCGGCACTGGGTTAGGGTGGGTCAATAAAACGTGAGATTTTACCAACTGTGTTTACACAATAAGATCGAACATAAGATCGAGCAAGGGACATGAAAGTTATGTATGGTTCAGTCATCGATGGGAGTTTCGCAAGAGCAGAGGTAAGTTCTATGTAGATCATGGATCATAAGATCTTTTCGTATTAGAATCGGCGTATCGTTTGGTAATATTTTTGTTAATTTTCTAATCTGTTTTACTTGTAAATTTTTTTTCTTTTTTTTTTTTTTTTAGGTTAGGTCGTTCTATTCATACTTACTTTGTAAAAGATCACTTTTGACGTGCGTCGGTCGATTCGCATAATTTGCCTTCCTTGCTTATTCAGATCGTCGAGTGTCGTTGTGATGTTGTTACATCTCTGTCTCTCACTCTTTCTCTTTCATTATCGCTCTCGTTCCCTTTACTACCCTTTTCTAACTAGGCGTTCGCGATACTACTCACCTGTAATAAAAAGAGAATACAGAGAATAATGATGGTGCAAGCGTCGAGAGTAAAAATAGAGGTATGACAAGGAAGGCTTTGGTGGTCTAAGAGGTAGGATATAAAATGCATTCATAGAAGAGCGTTCGCGTTACACTCTTTTCTCTTTCATTCTTTCTTTCCTCTTTCTATTTCACTCTTTCATTCAAAAACAGATAACAAATTTCGTGCATGCATTAAAATAATTTCGTACTCGTTGAAAGAACATGTTCCATTTATATAAGAATCTAGGGTAAAACATCTCAATTTTCTTTTTCTTTTAGCATTGGACAGCATTCTAATATTTTTAGTTAATATTCTAATGTTTACAGTTTCATTAATTTCTTAAAAAATTTTAACATTTCGTTTTGTTTTTCGTTACAAATGGAAAGCTGTAATGAATGTAATTTATTACGTATTGATACTGTTGTAATTAATACTAATTTAATGTATCTAACACACACATACACACAGACGTTGTGTTTTTTATTTTTCTTTCACTTTTTCTTTTGTCGTTTTGTTGTTTTATTTTATTTTATTTTTTTATTATTTTTAATATTTTAAAATATTTTTCATCATGGTACTCTCAGCCTGATAGAAACAGGGATTAAAAACTCGATGATACTCGATTTCGAAACGAACTTTTCCATCCCACATCGTTTTAAATCTCCATTAAACTAAACGTAAATGCGATTTACGTTCGAAACGAAACGAAACGAAAAATTTCGTACGAGGCATCAACGTACGCATCGCCGAGTCATATGAATAAAATCAAATATTGAATGATACAAATCGAAAATTATAGTGTAATATGAACTACTTATTCGGTATAAAATGTTTAAACGTTCGCATTTCGATTCGCAAAAGCGACATCGAAATTCATAGATAACACGATCTCTTTCTTTCTTTCTTTGTTTTGTTTAGTTCTGTTTTGTTTTGTTTTTCTTTTATCCGTAGCGAAACCAAGGTCGTTTGCATAAATTAATATAGATATGGGAATGAAAACATATTGCGCCATAAGGCTTCATTATAAGTTTTTTCCTTCCGCATTCGAATTTGTCTTCTTACGTTAATACGACTGTAGGATAGTTTTAGCCTTTGGAGGCACATTCGTTTATATACTACTATATAAACTGAATATTCATATTGTTAGAAGAACAGTTAACCTTTAAAATTCATAACGGGACAGTAGGTAGCTTTCTGTTGCCGAGTTAATTTTGGCATTTACACGAGGAATTTTCAATGAATTTCAAAGAGAGGACTCGTAGAAATGCATCGCGTTAGAGGCCGACGACCGTTCTCGGCCTCTTCTCTTTCCCTTAAACTGCACGAGCCGTTGGAAAATGGAAAATGCGGAAAATTTAATTGCGAAGAACGTCGAAGTTTTCGGTGGGAAAAGCGTCGGACGTTGCCACGGACGTGGCTATGGCCGTTTTAGGTGCCATTAAATACGAATCTCCGCTTTGGAGCTCTAGTAATAACTAAAGTTTCTTAACTTTCATGGGGAAACTTGGTTGACTCTTTGTTACGGTGTGTAGCATTCCGCGAGATTATGTACGGTAGTAACGTTAATTCGGCTCCTATAATGCACCTATCCTTTCGACGTTATCTTTTTGTTTGGCTTTATTACTTTCTTGCGATCGGCGTATCATTGCGTAAGATATTTTTTTAAGAACAATTTTCGAAAAGTTCTTTGTGATTGTGATACTTTACGTGTCATTTGAATCAAATGGCATTGTAATAAATAAGAATTTTTTTTGTCCTTTTTTTGTATATAAACAACTCAACAGTTTTTCTCTTTCTACTTGTCATCTCTGTAAATGATCATGTTTGTGCGACACGACGAAGAAGTGAGTACATAGATGTTAACGGACTACAGAGACTATTCTTTTATAAAAAATATTTTATTTTATGTTAGTAGATGCGTTTGTGTATGTGTATGTGTATATGTATATATCTGTAGATAAATTTTTCCTTTTTTCTTTTTATTTTTTTTTTCGATTATAAATGTAAAATGTCATGACTATGGCGAACGGAAAGAGTTAAATGTACAGAGCAAATTCAAATTTTCACATGAAAGTAGCACAATTTAAAGTGAAATTGTCTAAGTCTTTCGTTTTTACTCTATGACGGATCACACGTAAACGGGAATTAATTAATAAATATGAAAAAACGCCTCTGTGTTTTGTACGAATGCGATGCGTGACCTCGGTCGTTTTATTGGACTAATGGAATTTTTGAGCAAACATACGTATAAATTACTTCGCGTATTCGTTTTCAGAGGAATAACATGAGCGAGTAGAGAACAAAGTTGGCTTCTGCATACGTTCCACGTGGTCCAGTTTGAATTTTCAAGCAAACACTGGCTGTAAATTACATGCCGTGTTTGTCTTTTCCATCCAGCGTATACAGAACACAATAGTGAAGCCGTTTATACGAAAAAGCTTACCTCCTCCTCCTCCTCCTCCTCCTCCTCTTTGTTTCGTCTTCTTTCTACTATAAAGTCAAAATAATTTTGTTCATTCTTCCTCTCTTTCTCTCTCTCTCTCTCTCACACACTTCTTATTAATCACTATTACGTCACACATCACTGAGTTTTCATTATGAGAAATTTTTAATAAAGGGATTATTTAATGATTCTAAATAAAGGAATAATAATAATTTAATAATTTAATAATTTTAAATAAAGGAATAATTGTAACTTATTTTTTCCATATTTTGCGTCAATTTCGAATTAATTTGAAAACGTGTAATTTATTATACATATACGTGTAATTTATTATATATAATATATGCTATCTGCATATATTACTTCTCATTATTATAGTCGAGTCAATATATATTAAATGAGTAAAAAAGAAAAAAACGCACAAAAAGAAAAAGAAAATCCTATATCCAATAGCCAATCGTAAAACGAATCTGTTATGAAAGATTTTTCTCGGCGAAACAAGAACGAGATATGTATTATGATTTCGTGTTATGACAGAATGTTTCGAGGATAGTCATTTCTCTTCGTTCTTCGCTTTACTAGAGAAGGAGAAAAAGAGAGAGAGAGAGAGAGAGAGAAAGAGAGAGAGAGAAAGAGAGAGAGAGAGAGTGTACATACTTACTTGAAACGAAAACGGTAGAGTATCAACCTTCCGTCCTTCAAGAACGGAATTCAATTTCTTTAAAACGAGCTCATGCAACCTCCGTTCAATCTTCGCTTTTCTTACTCTCTTCCTCGGCAAAGGTTCTAAAGTGGTTGATGTCAGCTAAGCTACAGCGAAAACAGTGCGAACTTTGCTTCGCATCTTTGCCATTGCCGTTGCCGTTTGGTAAAGTGAATTTCCATTTGGCGAAAGTTACGCACGTACGATCGTGTTAGAGCACGATAACTCACCAAACTGAGTATTTATTTTTCTAGATATCTTAGGGAGATCCGATGTTCTTTTCCCCCGTCGAAAATTCTACCTTTACGAAGTATGTAAGTAAGTTTCATAAGTGAGCTGGAAAAAAATGTAATAACTCGTCATCAATCTTCCTTGTTGAAATGTTTCACATCGTACATATCGAAAAGAAAATGGAGCAATATAATTTTGACGATGAATTTAAAAATGATCGTTGAACGAGCAACGTCCTTTGGATCTTCAATTCCTCTCGTTCTTTTTGATCGATAAGAATATAACGAAGCTTATCAAGATTGACTTATTCGACGACAACTGTATACTTTTAGAGTAAAATGCTTTAACATGTAAATTATTTTCTTCCGTAAGCCGTATCGTTTACTCTAATCTTCTCTTTTCTATTTCTTCATCATCATCATCAACATCATCATCATCTTCTTCTTCTTCTTATTTTCTTGTTCAAAGTAAATGCGTGATGTACGACTGAAGAACGCGTAAAAGTTCGAAGAGCGAGTTGAGTGGTGCTGCTTTTCTATGTGCATACTTTATCGGTTAGCTGCATCGTCGTGATGTTCGTAAAACTCATCCCTTCTTCTTTTTCTTTCTCCCCTCCCCTCTTCTCTTCATCCCTTTCTACAAGAAGAATCTTAAACGACGTTTATATAAGTCTGTAAAACGAGTCTCGTTCCCGTAATAAAGATTAATCGTTTCCACGTCGCATCTTCTACCCCTTTGCTTTTTTTCGCTCTCTTTCCTTTCAATATTCCTTCTCTCTTTCTTTCATAGAGAGAGACAAAGAGAGAGAGAGAGAGAGAGAGAGAGAGAGAGGAGATAGAGAGAGAAAGAGAGGTTACTTCTTCGTCCTCTAGACTCTAGAAATGGAATTTCGTAATAGACGAAAAAACGAATTAGTTTGATTGTCCGACTAACTTCTACGTTTAATGTCCCGTTTTATTTGCGACCTTCTGTGATGTAATATTTTCGTATATTTCCCCTCACAGCGTCACTTATACTAGAAGAAAGTCAATTTGATTTGGAATAGTTACCTTGAAATTTTACACAAGAGATAAAATATTGAACGTTGTGGTATTAATTCTCCGACAGTTCAATCAATCATCTTGTTTCCTTTTCTTTCGTTTTTTTTTTTTTTCTAACTTACGTTCTTCCGAAAGAAGTCATATATAATAGAATATTTTCAAGAAGTTAAAATGGAGGTAATTAAGTTAGTAATTCTCTAGAGCGACTAATTACACTCTCCTGGGAGTTTAATATAAACGCTATTACGCTGGTACGAAGTGCAATTTTTCATTTTCCCCTAATGAAAACGTATTACCTAGCTACCCATATTTTCTAGCCCTACTTCGTAATCTACGTGGCTTTTGTAACAATCTTCTCTATCTTTGAAGGAACATGTAAGACATCTGCAACGTTCTCGATTTGTATATACAACGGGTTCACACTTTTAATTCGATTAACGTAATTCAATCGAAGGATCGACCAGGAAGCAATGTTCGTAAGTCACGAACCTTCCCTTCTCTCTCTCTCTCTCTCTCTCTCTCTCTCTCTCTCTCTCTTGTCTCTCTTCCCAAGTAGTTCAACAGAAACGTTAATAATTCATTTTGAAGCCGGCAAGATTCGAGAGGTTAATCGCATCTTACGATTCGGGTCTCGTTCAAGTCGACACTTTTAGAAATTCCGAAAACGTTTCGCGTGAACGATGACTAAACGGTGAACCGTGCCGCAGTAGTCAGGAGCAGCCAAGCAGCTAGCAATGTTCCGTATCGTCGTCGTCGTTCTCGGATCGGAAACGCTCGGAGAAAGCCGTAACTATCGCGCGAAACTTTCTCTTCGACGGAAGACAATGGAATTCCGTAGCGAACTCGCAGCTTCCTTCCTTTCGTCCTTTTCTTCCTTTTATTATTGACTTCTCTCTCTCTCTCTCTCTCTCTCTCTCTCTCTCTCTCTCTCTCTCTCTCTCTCTCTCTCTGTCTTTCTCTGTCTCTTTCTCTCTCTATGTCTCTATCTCTTTGTCTTCTTTCTCGATACGCGAAATGTATCGATATCGGTAGACACATGCAGACAGTTTTCTTTTACCCGAAGAAAAAAATTAAAATGATATTTTATCGAAAGCTGAATGTATCTCGTTATTTATTTTTATGTACTTACGTACATAGATCCATTATTGTTCTATTATTTATATGTAACTATCCGTAAATTAAAAGTGTTCTTATCACGGACGGTTATCATTTGAATTCACAATTGTTTTTATAATTTTTGTATTAAAGACATTTGCAACCAAGTATACTTTCTTTCTCGATGGCTCTCGAGAGAATCGAGATAAAGTGGATTCGAACGTGGGCCACGATGAGTGGCCTCGCTTTTATTTCGAATTAATGAATGCAAATTCAACAACGGAATATCTTTTCTATAGAAAATTTGTTTTCTCGATTCCATATTGTTTCGAATCAATGAATCGTAATCTCGTATAGCGAGAAGAATATCATATCAAAGAATAACTAAAAAAAGTATCAAGATTCTGATAGAAATTCGTTATCAATCTTATTTGTAACATTTCAAACCTTGGATTATCCGAAGACAGAGTTCTGAAGTCGTGCTCTATATACGTAAGTAGTTTAGATCGTCGGCAACGAGGTCAGTAATTTTTCAGAGTTAAAGTTTCCTCATGCTAGTGCTAAGAAGAAAAAAAAATAGAGGAAAGGAAGGAATCAAAGTGTAGTAGAGAGTGGGATAAAGAATATTTCTCTCTTTCTCTGTTATTTTGAAATGCCCTAGTACTGAAGATGTTCTTTCTGGTGAAATTTCGAAGCGCGAGGTAACGAGGTACAACGAGATATTCTCTCTTTCTCTTCTTTTCTATCTCTTTTTCTTTTTTATCCCCTTCTTTCTAGTCGCAAAATTCGTAGAGAACGAAATCCGTCGAAAGAAAGTCTACGAGTTTACTTGGAGCAAATTCAGGCGATCGTTCGTCCGGTGCATCGACTCTCCTCCTCCCCCCCCCTCTCTCTCTCTCTTGCTCTTTCGCTCTCTGTCTTTATCCCTTCTCTATGGTTTTTCCAAAGACTCTTCCAATTTCCCGGTTACATACTCCCTTTCGTGTCCCGGACAGAAGGCTCTGTGCGAGATGGTCCGGAAATAACGCGGCCAATCACAAACGAAAGTCTCCAATGGCGGATCCAAACGACGTTTTCTACTTTCCTTTGCTTCATCGCGCCAAGCCAACTTCCGATTTCGTCGTCTCTATCTCTCCCTTTCCCGTTTTGCCACTTTTTAGATATCCTTTCTCGAATTCGACCTTTTTCACTACCGAATTAGCTTTCGTGTCGTACGATATAGATACACCTCATTTATATAATATAGTATTTATTATGACGCCTTTCTCGTATTTTTGTTTCGTTTTGTTTTTTTCCTCTTTTTTTCCATTCTTCGTTCGATGGAATCGTAATTGTTGGTTACATTACTTTTCTTTTTTAATCATATGTCCTGTAATACCAATAATGGCTATATAAGGTCGTATATAAGGTAAGCTATATAACGTAGAAACGTATACACAAGACATGATAGCACTTCCATTCTTTTATCTTATTTAACATACGTTATACATACGTACGTATATGAGTATGGCATGAAACAAGTACCCCATATGTTATACGTTTCAGTTAGGATCAATTACGATGCTTTCGACATTGAAAATATTGAATTTATTGTCGCGTATCGACGTTCATTCAGGATGACTACGACAAATGGTTCGCCTCCGATTTCCTATTTAAAAATCAATGATTCGACTGCGTCCTCGAGAGTCGACAAAACGAAAGACAGTTCGAAATTCACGCGCGTATCTCGCGCGTATGAGAGTGAAACGGGAGCAACGCGTACGGCCGTTGTTGTTGACAAATGGCGAACAATTATTGCTGGTTTAAAGCGGCGCGACTATGCGTATGTATGTATGTATGTACGTGTTCGTATACATGTACGTGCGCACGTGTAGATGGTTAGAACGAGAACTCTCACTCTCTCTCTCTCTCTCTTTTTCGTATATATGTGTGTATGCGTCGCTCTTTGAATTATTGCCTGTAGCGTGACAAATTATACGAGGATGACGCGCATCATTGGCTTTCGTACGTTACGATAGCCGTTGACGTGACGAACGATGATGCCAGCAAATCTTGTCGTTCATTACCATTATATCCGTTAAGCATAAATCTCACTCACTCTCTCTCTCTCTCTCTCACTCTCTCTCTCTCTCTCTCTTTCTCACTCTATCCCTCTCATTAGGACCCTAATTCCTAACACCCTACAAAATTACCTTCACGAATTAGCAAGCGACGACTGGGATATATTCTCTTCCTTTCAATTTCTCTCTCTCTCTCTCTCTCTCTCTCTCTCTCTCTCTCTCTCTTTCTGTTTCTCTCTCTTCTTACTTTAAACTCTTATTACGTACTCGATAAATTCGTTATATGTATTTCATATTATTTTCCGTATATATACTTCGAGGAACATTATTATAAACAAATCTATCTGTTTCTGTTTATACGCATACATGCACATACGTCTATACACACATGCGCTCGCACTGAGCGTTTTCTAAGGAAGACAAAAGTTTTCCCAGAACTATACTCGTCGAATTTTGTTGGCTAATTAAAGAACCCTCGAGCTTAAGAAAGTTTATCTCTCTTTTATTTTTTTCCTTTTTTCTTTCTTCTGCGACTTTCTCCTGCGATTTCTGTCCCCCGTCCGCCTCCGTTCTACCCCCATGGAATCGTTGACCTCCGAATTTTCGCACCTCTGTTCACTCAAGCGGATCGTTATCGCTCGGCGAAGCGATTGGTATTCATAGTCTAGTGCGGGTTTATACGTGTACGATTATTTGCAATTTAATCGGGGAAGTTTAGTCTATGGATTCAACTCGATCGGAAGCCTCGGTAGGATAATAATCATCGTTCATCGATATATCATACAGCCTGTATTTCGTTGTCGCGCGAGTAGGGAGGAGAAATATCATTGAATGTTCGAAACGTGTAGAATCAAACTTTTCGTTTCGTATTTGGAAACAGAAGATTAATTATTCAATGTTGTTTCCTCCGAGAATATCCCAGAAATTTCATTTAATGTTTGTTAGTCGTCGAGTTACGAGCGAGAAGAATAGAAGGATGGAAAGAAAGAGACGGTGGAAAAGGATGAAATACGTAATGAAATACGGATGAATAACGTAATTTAAATCAATAGTGTTGAATAGATACAGTCGAAAGCTGCGAGTTATATGATTTGATAATACTTAATGAGATATAATAAATTTAATGTAGGTACGTACGCGGTGGGTGAAAGAAAAAAAAGTTAGAAAAACAGAGAAGAGAGAGAGAGAGAGAGAGAAAGAGGGGGTGGGGGTAGGGAGTAAAAGTTTAAAGAAGAGGGTGGTAAAAGGGTGGCGAAAGAGCGACGCACGTGCAACTTGTGACAACGCATTAGCTCCGGCAGACAGGCGTGTCAGTCTTCTTCTTCTTCTATCTTGCTTCAGTCTTCTCACTCTTTCTACAACGTTTACAGCATCCTCGTCCTCATCCGCGTCCCGTGGCTTTTCGACCTCGTGCCATCTCCCGTGTCACTGTCTTGTCAGCCGCGGCGGACTTTATAACGACATTATATTTAGAAACATGATGGTAAGACGCCTCGCGTCGGGAAGCTGTCGATCTAGATGGAATACCGCGAAAACGTCTGCCGATTTTTTATTTTTTGTTTATTTTCTCTCTTCTTCGCTTTTTTGTTTCTTTTTTTATCCATCGAAATCGTTTCTGTCGAAGTAACTTCGTGGATAAGTCGTTGAACGACGAGATGGCTGAGAGCTTGTTGAAGGTTCCTCGAAACAGTTGCTTGAGATTAAATCTACCATCTTTGTATTTCATGTTAACGAATTAAAACAAAAGGGAAAGTGTTTGAAACCGAGCTGAAACTTTATTTCGCATTATAAATATATTTCTGATATGATAAATATTTAATTTGGATAATATGCGATAAAGAAAATCGTAATAAACTCTTGTACGATATATGTATTTATACTTATTAAAATTAATAATAATGATTCCATTTTCTCTCTTTCGTAATCATAACAACAATTTTATTATATCAGTAACTTCGTTAACGTATATAAAATGAACGGTTTATTTTTAATTAATTTACGATAATGAAATTAAAGAGACGAATTTTGATCGGAATAAATCTTTTGACAAAAAAAAAAAGGAATGATGCATCGGGGAATCGTAAGTGAATGGCACGAGTAGATCATTTCGATCGAAGTAAAAGTGTTCTAAACGGTTGTAGACTCGCGTGTTGCTTCCTGTACCGTAGAACCTTTAAATTTACGACAAGTAATGCTGAATATATAGGGGATGTATGGTGCCGGAACGAGCGACGTCAGCGAATAATCTGGTATACGACGGAAGTAGGGCATAAAATTTCGATTCGGCATAAAGTGTCATAAAATGGCCGAGGGTCAAGGAATTCCATTTCGTAAGATTCTTAGGAGTCGATGCTTCCATCTAGCTGCCCTTACCCTCTCAACCCCTCCTGGCCAACCCACTATCCTTTCCTATGATTTCCGCTCTTAGGGGCAATACGTAAGGCGTGGGTTACGTCGGACATCGAATCTATAAATTCTGATACTTATTTACAGCCTGTACGTTCCGTATACGTTTTTACGGCGCGATACTATTTTCTAGTACGAGCGAGAAGAAAAGAGAGAAAGAGAGAAGTTCGGTAGGAAGCTACAACTCGCGATTTAGAAGCTACGATTATATACGAATTCCTGAATGTGTTCGATGGATGTGGGAAAACTTTTGAAGGAAAAAAAGGTCTTCAGGTGTCAATCGTATATTATATCGTATCGTTTGGTTTACATTTTCATCATTTCTGTACGTGAAAAATTATACAAATGTACCTGTATTATTATAGAATTTTAATGACGATAATCATTCTTATTATTATTATTGCTATTATTATTAATCGATAAAATATTGGTAGGAATGATTATTGAATTTGTATTGGTTTTGAATTTACAAATGAACGTTATTCGGCTGTTATTCTTTGATTATATATATTTACGTTATATCGTGTATGAAAGTACGTTCTACGTAGATGTATTTATTATTGCGTGATTCGTTTACTATCATTTATTTTGTTATCGCGTAAATTTTGAAAAATTCTTTCGCGCATTCTCAGTGAATGCCATTAGCAATATTTAATTAAACTGAATAATTCAACGAGTTAGATCGTTGATTGCAATTAAGCGACTTTGCGAACGTATTTTATCGTTTTCCCGTTCGACGAACGATCGAATGAGCTTTTAACGTTATTTGTACACGTAGAAAGACATGGCGTGTAGCTAGCGATGAACAGAGACACAGGAAAGGACAAGGAGGGTCTTCCTTCCGCTTCATTTCTCGGCGATGGTCACAAGAACGTCGTTAGTTTCTCTGAGTTGGCAGAAGGCGCCAGATTTCGACGAGTTTCTTCTTCGTGATATCACGTTGTTCGTGCCAAGAGTTTCGTACGAGCTGTCGACGGACGAACACGACGATTAGGCTTTCTCGTGTAAATAAAAAAAACGAAAAATAAATGAGTTTAACGGAGAGGCAAGGAACTTAAGAAAAAAGGAATATGAAATCGTAGTTAACACATATTTATAAATAATAAAAAGTTTGCTTTTTATTCGCGAAAGCACTTGCTTTTTCTTAAAACGCTTATTTAGCTTGTGTGTGTGTGTGTTTGTGCGCGCGCATGTGTACGGAGTAGGCCAAAAGTTCTTAGATGATTATAAAAATCAATTTCTCTTTATCGAGACTTTATGGGCTAACTTTTTCTTTTAAATTGTAAAATTACTATAATCTAAATATAACACAAGTACATATGCGGATTTCTACATTATATAATTTTTCTGCCCATGATAAATGTTTAAATCAATCCGTAAACTATTATTATTTTATCGACATTCGATAATACTACTTCGAAACTAAAAACGATCGAATCTTTTTTATTGATCGAATCCATGAAATTTACACGATACAGTGAACTTTTTCTCTCTCTTTCTCTCTCTCATTCTTTCTTTCTGACGTGCATCTATACTGAAGAAGCATGTTTTTAGATTCGTATTTGAAAAAAAAAAATCTTAGGATAAGAAATATACGATTAAAGAAAAGTAATAGGCTCGATTATTTATTTCCTTGAAATCTGAGTTATATCGCGTGATGAAAGTTAAATGCTTCCTCGAACAAGTTGAAAGATGCGTGCTTACATTAAAGTATCGTCGCTTTATTATCCGAAACGGATTGCACGCGAAGTAGCAAATGAGCGATCAAAGACGTCCGCATTGCATTCTGAAGGAAGAACTGGGTGGGCAGGATTGGATATGTACGAACGTTCAGGCGCTTCTTAGAATCCGAGCATCGAAGCAAATATTTGTACGAATACAATTTGCGAGAAGAAGGACGACGGAGGAAAGTGAGGGACCAAACGAAGAGAAGGAGATGGAGGAAGGATAGATAGAGATGTAAAAGGTGGTCCTGTACTTCGTGTAATAGCATTTCGATGTCGTGCCAGTTCTCCAGAATAAACGTTGTTTGCAATTACTTCCACCGGTAGTTTCTTGCATAATGTATTATGCGAGAATCGTCATAGTACGACTCTTGCCGTTTGTAAGAGTTTACTAGACCTGATATTCGTCTACTAAACTGTCAATTTCAATATTCTATGAAAAAGCAGTAATTTTTTTATTTCTTTGTTCTTCTTTTCTTTTTTTTCTTTTCTTTTCATTGTAGTACAACGCAACGATTAGTTCATTAATAATAAGATGTCACATTAGTCTTATAATAAATTCGAAAAGAATCAAAGTCCATCCTTCTCAATTGTTCACGAAATATGAGGAATCTGCGTTGAATATCAGATAACATTAGACACTGAGTATAATAACGACATGGTCTCGAGATATGTAGCTACGTTTCATAATCGTAATTATGACAAGATTAATTCGAAACTATGATATTACAGATTTAACGCGTAAACCTTTATAGCTTAAATACGATCAATACTCAAACTAGTTGTTAGTTCGATCTTAGATCCGATAATTAAATTTCTATTTCGTTAATAATAAAATTATATCGATAGATCGTTCGAAAGGGATAAGGCTTCGAGGTAATAGCTTTATATCGTCGACTAGAGAAGGTATTTTCCTTCTCACAAATATCCGAAGCAAGAGAAGTCTATGAAGGATATTAAGCTTTTTCTTTTACGACATCGCTGAGACACGTGGCGAACTTAACGCCCAGCCTCGTGTCCTTTACAACGTTGCTTGTCTTTACCGTAAATCCTTCGATCCTGGAGGAGTCGATTGACTTTCTCAACGGATTACGATCCAGCAAGGATCTACGTGTATAACCTTTTCTTTAACGTACCAAACATTTTATGGTCTTCGTCGATTACCTTTAATTTTTTTTTCTTCCTTTTCCTCTTTGCATTTTATTCTCCATTAATGTGCACGTTTCTCTCTCTCTCCTTCTCGCTCCCTCTCTGTTTCTATTTCTCTCTTTATACTTACCGATACTTCTTCTAAATTAACTCGCTCCCCTGTTTGATTATCGAAGAACGCGAACCATTCCACTTCTTCTTCGCTCCCCCTTCCTCACGGTTCTTCGATGTACAATCGAGCTTAGTAATTTCATTCGTGGCGCTTCTTCGGAAAGGCTTTTCCTCTCCCCCCCCCCCCCTTCTCCTCATCCTACTCCCTTTTATTACTCGCAAACGTGTGTCTCGGGAATTTAAATGCTTTTGCAACTATCTACGTAGAACGGTAGCCGAAGTGTAAAGTAATTTGTTTGGAACTCGTGAACGGCATTTAAGTTAATTAAATCTTAGAGAATATACACTTGGTTGTTTATTAATGGAATACAAAGTTTGACGACTGACACATTACGTTCGAAAGAGAGGAAGAGAGAAAGAGAGAGAGAGAGAGAGAGAGAGAGAGAGAGAGAGAGAGACAGTGAAAATTGTGAGACGATGTGACGCGGTACTATACATTCCCTGTAAATTATTTTATAAAATACATTCAGCAAGCGGTGAGAATATGTATGTGTGTATGTATGTGTATTTGCAAGAGAGAGAGAGAGAGAGAGAGAGAGAGAGAGAGAGAGAGAGAGAGAGAGAAATTCGTATGTTCGATGGCATAATGAGCGCCACGTTTATTAAATCGGCTTTTATTAAATGTTATGCATTTTAATAGAATCAGTCGGGTCATTCGCGTTCACGGTACAAAACACAATATTCAGTATCGTTAAAACGTCGATAGACGTGACAATTTAAATTACTCCATTACACGTACCCTATGTTATTCGGCAAACGAAATATATATGTATGTGCGACGGTTCGCTCTTATTGTACCATCGGTGCTCGTCTCGTCTGAACAAAATCGTTAGCAAGGTTTAAATAAATGTATAAGCTGTATTAATATACTTTATTCAGCCTATGTTTCTACTGGAGTGCGTCGATACTTCTTTATTTCTTTTTTCTTTTTCTTTAAAACTGACCTAATTAAGTGTCTCACAGGCCAAGAATAATATTTCATCATTTGAAAGATAGCCATGTCCGTTGAAGAATATTTTCAACGTGCACGATCGCAATAAACAAATTTTTTTTTCATATGAATAATCGATTATATGATCATGTAACGAACGTTTACGATAATTCGTAATGAGATTGTCATCGTGAGTGGAAGTCGACTGTAATAATTTCTGACAGAATTATAATAATATAATCTTGCAATGATAAGCATTTAAAATATTAAATATCAGGATAAATTAAAAGAGCAAGGAGGAGGGTAAAAAGAGAAAAAAGCAAGTCAGAAGCATGGTGAACGTTGGTAAAGAAGAAGCGGGAAGTAAGAGCGATAAAGGTAGAAGATAAATGCATATATACATCAGCGTCGTTCATTGCGCAAATAAGTTTCTCCGGTGCAATTTCGCATCCGAAATCAGTATCTTTCTCGAGTCTGAAACGACGTGTCGGCCATTTGTACGGCTCGTGCGAGTCGCCTCGGACTTTTTTGCCGTTTCTCGCGTTTCCGGGACGTCGTCGAAAACGAAGGTAAAGAAAGAAGGGAGCTCGAGGAACGAGAAGAGGAAGAAGGGGAGAAGGAGGTGAAGGAGGAGAAGAGAGGGAGGAGGAATATATTCGAGAGAAGGCGTTCCAGGGAGGGTGGACAGGAGCGTATTTCCTGTGTTATAGCGGCTGTAAATTTCATATGTGCATTCCATCTCGGTCTAACTTCGAGTCACAGCTCGCATATACGCCTTGCTAGCATATACTTCTGCAATTCGTCGAGCCGTTGACTTTTGAGTTTAAACAGCGGCTTGTAAAGGAATAAGTGTCTTTAAACGCTGGCATTTTCATTGGTACTTACGTAGGATCAAGAATGCTTGAATTAATTTTTTGCGAATATTACGAATGATATATCTTGAATCCACTAAAAAGAGAGGGAGAGAGAGAGAGAGAGAGAGAGAGAGAGAGAGAGAGAGGAGCGGACAAAGGAAATCTATTTAAATATATTTTTAAAAAGAGTTAAGATTTTATATCGTATCGAAGGTATAGTGTTTGATTTTTATTTTCGATTTACTTCGGTTTACTTTTAAGAGCTGTAACACGATGAAATGTGATCGTATAGTTTTTAAATAGAATTACAGCTAGTAACAAAATTATCGTTCGAGGTTGTCTCGAAATTGTACGGGATTCGAATCATATACGACAAAATATTGATAATTTTCATTTCATTTCGTTTCCTTTTTTGTTTCCCACGAAGAAAAACATGCTCGTATTTAACAGATATTGTGCGAGAAACGAATCGACGTCTTTTCCACCTTACCTTTTGTTCCACATATCCAAACATTTGCGTGCCTGCAGAAGCATGAGTCGTTACAATTACTTAGACTCTCTCTCTCTCTCTCTCTCTCTCTCTCTCTCTCTCTCGGAGTTCATCGCCTAGCCTAGGGCGATACTCGAACTCCTTATTTTAGGCCAAGTATTTCGACACGAGCGAAACTTGCCTCTCTTCCGAAACTTCCGAGTCTCTTTTCTTTTTTACTTTTTGTTTTGTCCCTTTTTTGTCATATGACTATTTCGGCTAGGTTTAGGTATAACACCTGCGTTTTCGGACGTAGAAGATAGAAAAAGAAAAAAAAAACAATTTAATTCAAAATGTAACAGAGATATAATACAAAAGTAACTATACATGTATGCCGTTATAACTATATATCATCAACGATTTCAATTTTAATTAATTCGAATAGACGATTCGATTAAGCAGTTCCGTAAAAGAAAATGTCGAACCCGTGACGCATATCATGCGCACAGAGTTAATTTTTAATTTTCTACTCCTTCTTTTTTCCTCTTCACCCTCTCTCATATTGTACCATAATCCTACGCACGGCACGGGCCAGATTCGGCACGCACGAACATTCGTTCTAATCCCTTGGGTAACGAATTGTCGTTGAAAGAGAGAGAAAGAAAAAGAGAGAGAGAGAGAGAGAAGTTTGGTAGTGGCGAAGGAAAGAGTAGAGAAGAGAACGGCAACAATAGAAGCTCGGGTTAGATCCATAAATTAGGGTCTCCCGCGAAAATTTTCGGATGGTGTTGCGCCACGTGGGGTGCTACCGTCGAGCGAGTTTTCATTTCCTCGGTACGCCACTACCACCACTACCACAATCATCACCATCACTACCACTAACACCAACACCAACACCAACTTCGCCACCCAAGACTAACACCAATACCACCTTGGCCTACCATTGCTGTGGATAACGAAAAATTCTCCCTGGCTTTTTATTCCCTAGAATTTCACCCCTCTATGCGCGATAGTTTATACGGGAGAGAGCTGCCTTTGGAAAAAGTTCCCTCATTCGACTTTCCGCCTGCAAACGGAACGAATTTTGTTATTATTCGTTCAGCCGTTGCAACTCATAATGCGCAACCATTGAGAACTTGCTACTTTCAAATAAATTATATAAATTCAAATTTGGATAATACAAGGAATACGGAAATGATATCGCAACTATGAAGAGAGACGAAATAGTGTCGTTACTCGTCGAAACTGTGCATTAGAGAAATAGAGAAATAGATGAATATGATATATACATACGTACATACATACATACATACATACATACATACATACATACATACATACATACATACATACACACTTACATATATATATATATATATATATATATATATATATATACATACATACATATATTCGTTATATATGTACGCACGCAAATACAGGCGTGCATACATATACACATGTTTCTACGAACGGATCTTTATTCCCGTCGGTTTTCACACCTGCGTGCACGAGAAGGAAAGAGAAAGCGTATCCTACCATTGCTATCGCCCTAGAAGAGAAACTCGTGGAAAATGCAGACGGGAAGGAAGAAAAAGAAAAATGGCAAAATACGAGAACCCAGGCCGTTGCCCGAAACGATCGTAAAATTTGCGAGGACTTTTCCTCGTCCACCTACTACGACCATTGGTCCCGTTTTTCTTTTTTATATCTTTTTTTATTTATTTATTTTTTTATTTTTTACTCCTCTTTTACTCTCTCTCTCTCTCTCTCTCTCTCTCTCTCTATATATATATATATATATATATATATATATATATATATATATATATATATATATAGTATATAATCGATCGACGTTGGCTTATAACCGGAACGATATAGACCAAACATTTTTTTGAATATTTTTCTCGTACCGAGGCCATTGCCCTTCCTCTCTCTCTCTCTTTTTCTCTCTTTCTCTCTCTTTATCTCTTCTATAAAGTTAAAAAGAAATAGAGAATTTTCCTTTTCCTGCAGCAACTTCCAACATCAGCATCGGAAGATCGTATTCGTTGTATTTCAAGTTCGAGGAAAGTCATTTCTCACTCCTCCTCCTCCTCCATCTCTTCCTCTTCCTCCTCTTCCTTCTCTTTTTCTCTTTCGCACTAAAAGGAAAGCACTCGCGCGGGAATTCGGCGAGAGTAACTCCGGGACACGCGCGATACGAAGAATCTTTTCTATTTTCGCGTCGACTTCGTCTCCTTACGATTTTCTTATCGTCGACGGTAAAACGAGTTGGATAAAGATAGAAGGATAGAGATAGAAAAAGGAAGAGAGAGAGAGAGAGAGGAGAGAGAGAGAGAGAGAGAGAGAGAGAGAAAGAGAGAGGGAGAGAGAGAAAGAGAGAAAGTAGGTCTGATGTTTTCACTTTTATTGCGCTATCTTATTCCTCGTGCTAGAGCTTTTATCGTTTCTCCATTCGGAGTTTACAACGGGTTGTGCTACTGCCAAGAGGTATTACAGAGAGTATTACGTTGTATACAGTAAGTCAGTATCGTTAGTAGAAGCTATTATATTATATACGAGACTACCACCTTACCTTCAATCCTATCAGTCCATGATCGTAAAGATAGACTTTTCGTCGGAGTAACGAAAAAAAAAAAAAAACAAAACAAAAAAGGAGAAAAAAGAAGATAGAAAAAGACAATAGTCTGGTATGGTTTCTGCTGGAGCATTCGGGCAGGTAAAGGCTCACGCTCGTATAACCGTTACTATAACGCGGTTCTTTTTTAAGAGATACTTCTATCTGACCATGTCGTTTTACCTAGGCAAATTCTGTTGCTGAAACTACCCACTTCGTTGCCGAGCATATAGCGAGTGATCTTTTTTAACGATAAAAAGTGAGAGAAAAGAGAGAGAGAGAGAGAGAGAGAGAGAGAGAGAGAGAGAGAGAGAGAGAGAGAGAAAGAAAGTAATAATTAGAAACGTAATTCGAATGATTCTATCTATTTTAAGTTCAACCATTAACATTGTCTCGCTTAAACGTGCTTTCTCTCTCCCTCTCTCTCTCTCTCTCTCTCTCTCTCTCTCTCTCTGTAATGTATACTTCCCATACCAAAGGAATATTATAATTCTGTTTTGAGGACGCAACATAAGCGGTGTCATTGTTATAAGGATTCATGGACGGTTATACAATGAGCAAATTTTCAAGACTTTTCTGCGATTTATTTAACCATATTTCCTACTCGTCTGCTTGTGAAAATAGTCGGAAGGAGAGAGAGAGAGAGAGAGAGAGAGAGAGAGAGAGAGAGAGGGGAAAGGTTGCACTCTCGATATCGAACATAAACGAATTCGATGGCAGGATTCGAAAGTGACGATTCGTCACTACTACGAACGATCTATCGAATAGACCAAAGTAATTTCAATCTGTTCGATGGACCATACCGATGGAGGGAGATGCTGCGATCGTCGAAGAAGATCGTAGTAGTGAGAAACGTTACGTCTGCCCGAGGAGAGAAGAAGTTGAAGTTGCTGGATCTTCACGAGAACCGAAGAAGTGGGAGAGATGCTCGTTACAGCTCCGGAGGTTCGTCTATTAGAAGAGTCGTAACGACCGAAAGTGTCTCCCATGGTGACTCTTTCTATCGCTGCTTCTCTCACTCTCTCTATCTCTCTCCCTCTTTCCTTCTCTCCTCTCTTCTCTTTCTTTTGCAATCTGGATCGGTCCGTCCCAGGTACTTCGCACGTAGAGCACGAACATGCAGCGGAACTGAGGAGTGCCGAGGAGCCATCATTACTTCGCGTAGCGGCAGCCGTGATCGCGTATAACTAGCCCGTACGAATTATGCTCGGCGACGCGATCACGACAAGACGATAATTCCTGCCGTCTGAGAAGTTTAATCGAAATGTAGTGCCGCAACGGTTCCGTCTCTCTCTCTCTCTCTCTCTCTCTCTCTCTCTCTCACACTCTCTCTCTCTCTCGCGGTCTCTGTCTCTGTCTCTGTCTATTCTCTCGGCATATGCAACCTTCCTCTTCTCGATCTTCTCTTATGCACGTGCTGCTTTAACTACCGTTTCGTCTCTCTCCTCATCTCCTCTCTTACAATCTCCGATTTCCTTCCCTATTTCCAGCAATCCTTAAGCTAAGACATATTGTCTCCCATCCTCCCTTCCTTCGTTTTACTCACCCTCGCTAAACGAATTACTACTCTCCTTTTCCAAATACCATGGGTACCTTTCTACCTCTCTGTCGAAAGTTCTTTCCTTCTCTCTCTCTCTCTCTCTCTCTCTCTCTCTCTTTCTCTCTCTCTCTCTCTCTCACATACACTCTCTCATTTTGTCTGTCTCTGTCTTTCTTTCTTTTTCGCACTTTACCTTCGCGTTTACCGTTCTACCATTCGGCCGACTAATTATACCAACGCGTAAACTTTACTCGCTTCTCGCTCGTGCGTATTAGACGCAAACCAGGTACTTTTCGTTTCGCACGAAAGAAATTAGAAAGAGAAGGAGGAGAAAGAGGAGTAGGAAGAAGAAGGGACTTTCCTCATGTAATCGGTGAGATAAAATTAAAGTGAGAGTTCACTTCTCGTTCGTTCGTTCTCTCCAGAGAATCGAAATGGAGCCATTTTTGCAAGAATATTGCTTACTTTAAATGAAATAGCGGATGCAAAGTTTCTATGTGTATATATATACATATATAAATGCTCCTTGTGAAATTTTAATAAAATACCCGGTAACTTACACGGCTAATTTGTTTGCCCTTGTTTTCTTTTTCTTTTTCTTTGTGCTCTTATTTTTCTTTTCTGTCGTATACTTTCTTTTTCCCATGAAAATATTCTCGAGCTCGTCGAGAGTATCTAATTAATTAACAAATTAAATGTATGTTAAAACGTTTCATAGAGTTGGCGAAATTTTGAAGGAAGAGGAAGAGTCGAGAATTCTATTGGTACGGTCAAACTATGTTGAGAAGAAGCTCATAAGGCAAGTACATATAATTTAAGCTTCACTGCGGTCGAGCATCCGTCTACTTTCGTAATAGTGAGGAAGAGAGGGACAGAGAAAGAGAGAGAGAGAGAGAGAGTGAGAGAGAGAGAGAGATAGAGAGGAAGAGAGGAAGAGAGGAAGAGGGAAGATAGGAGTTTAGTTTGTAATAGTGTAGGAAGATCCCTTAGGTATGGAATTACATTGAGTAATTCATGAGTATAACTGATTTTAATTATACATACCTAACTAAGATATATAGGATATAAAATACAATATATACATACATACATATATATATATATATATGTATATATATATATATATATATATATATATATATATATACATATATATGGAAATATATATATACATATATACGTATATATAAATATTTACAGAAATATCTAATATAAAATTATAAAGAAACAAAAAAAAAGATAAACGTAAGGTGCAGTTTTAAGATAAATGAAAATTTAAACCAATTCGAATATAATAATGGTACTTTTGTGATAGAGCGTCAATACAATTTCAAAGTGAGATATTTAATAAGGAGCGACAGATTGAGAATAAAAGATGTAACGAGAACTTTTTTTCAAGTAACTCACGAAACTTTTATCAAGGATAAATCGAATTTATAACGAATTCGAAATTGCGAGGGAGTAGTGTGTAAATATATATACGTAAAACTAGTAAGAGATATTATCCGTGTACGGATTCACGAGTCTTTTCGTTCTCCAACCCGTCAAGAAGAATGAGAAAATGATTTCATCGATTGAAAAAGGAACAAATAGAGAGAGAGAGAGAGGGAGAGAGAGAAAGAGAGAGAGAGAGAGAGAGAGAGAGAGAGGGAGAGAGAGAACACATTTTGCCGACAAATCACTTCGTAAATGATCCATCTCTCGTTTCTATTTATTCCTTTCTTTCTTTTTTCATCTCGCGTGTTTTGTCGCCTAAAAAATGTCGATTTGCTTCGTTCTTGTTGGACCAAATAAATCATGACATTCAAAAATTCTTTCGTACGTCGAAATATTTCTTACATCTAATCGCTAATGTTCTGTTTCGTATGCCCTTTTCATTTTCTTCCAATTTAAAATGTCACGTCATTTATCAAACGTGAGGAAATTAAAAATTTTTGAATATTTATTTTTAACAATTATAATTAGCAAGGTATATTAGCATAAAAAGTCTTATTTACATATAACTTTTTCCCTATGACTTTTTCGTATGCAAAATATAAAGTCAAGTGAGTAAGTATAATAGGGGTGGGGGAGAGGAAATGTTATATTCGAATAAGTAAAACTGCGCAACTTTACGAACTGATTACTATTTGGCTTCAAAGAGCTAGCCAGCTTAATTATTGTTTCGCATTACTCAACACGCATGTATATGCATGCGCAGACTATATAAATTTAAAAAAGGCTCTGGTGCTTCTGACAGACATAGGCGAAGTTACGGAAAAGTGTATAGCGGTTACTTTGTTTCTTCTTTTTTCCTTTCTCTATCGCTACTTCTTCTTCTTCTCTCTCTCTCTCTCTCTTTCTCTCTCTCTCTCTCTCTTTATCTTTCTCTCTTTCGTTTTTTTTTCTTTTTCTTTTTTTCTTCCTTCATAGTAATGCATTTGCAGATACACATGTAAATGAGATAGAATGCTACGCGGGTACTCGTTGAAACATTGCCGTTTCTCTCTCTTTTTCTCTCTCTCTCTCTCTCTCCCCCTCTCTCTCTCTCTCTCTCTCGTCAACTGTTACTATTCGAAGAGAAAAATAGAAAATAGAATGGAGAGACGAAACGTAGAAGGACAAAGACAAAAAACAAGAGAAAGAAAGAAAGAAAGACAAAAAAAAAGAATGAGGAAGAGGCTGAGGAATAACGGAGACGTAGGACAATTTCGAGTGAGACTGATGAGAAACAATGAATGGCAAGAGTAAAAAAGACATGGAAACTGGATGGAAAGAGAGAAATGAATAATGTTACCTTTAAAATTTCTCTTCTCCTATTGATAAAAGGAGGAAGAAGTTACGTATAGGATCGTCCAAGTTATGTTTTACTAACATTTCTTCTCTGGAATGATTAAAGGCATCATATTATATTTTTTTCTCATTAAATTAAATGCAAATAATGAAAAATCCGTTAGATATAGGACTTTGGTAGATTTTCTCGTTTCTTTTGAAAATTTATGTATCCTTACATTGCTCTACGAAATGAAAAAATAAAAAAATTTCCCTCCCCACCAAAACTACATACATCCTTAAACAATCAACCATCCGTGTTATAATTGATTTACAAAAAAAAAAAAAAAAAAAGAAAAAAAAATAATTCGAATGACCGTTTTTAATAATTTAAAATAACACACGTAAGGGTTTATTTGGTTCACCCTGTATATAAACCTCTGTACATATGTGCTCGTATATGAAGTACATACGAGTCGTTCGGTAAAGTGGATGGAGGATGAATTTTCGCGTGTACATCGTCGAGTGCTCATTCTTGTAGATCTCTCTTCCGTGTTCCTCACGTGTGTGCTACGTTACAACGACGATCCTCCTACTCATTTTCTACATTTTACTCTTCCTACTTCTCCTCGTAGCCAGTTGGCAGGACTACGACAAGTGGAAAAGAGGTAAACCGACTTGGTTGGACGGGCTAAGAGCGTCCAGAATGAACGGACACGCGTTTCAGAATCTCCAACTTGTTTCTCACTCTCTCTCTCTCTCTTTTTCGTCCTATCCCTTGCCCGTGGACCTCCCTTTCACGGTGAAAACGTCCGTCCGACGATTTGTAACTTCTACCGTCGTTTGCCCTTCCCTTTTTTACTCCCTATGCAACCTACTGCGTGTCTTTTGTATCGTTCTACCATCGGCTAAAGGCGTTCAGTACCGGACCGACTATCGAATCGTTTTTTATTCCTCATCTTTTTCTCATCTAGTTTCGTTTTTCGTATCAGTCGATCTTTTTTCTCGAATTTCTTTTCTTTTCTTTTCTCCCTCTCTTTTTGTATCCTACAAAATTAGGGGTTAAAGATCGCGTTTAGCATGGTTCAACGAGATTCTTTCGTTTTGCGTATTATCGTCGTGAAATTTTTATAAGAAAATCAAATGGATATAAAGATGATGTTACAATAAGTTCATCCGATTCGATTTACAGGTGTAAATCTTTTCGGACCAGATTTAATATTTTATTAACACGTTGTTTCTTTTTGTTTGTTACTTCGTTCCTACCATTAAATTAACTTAAAAAACTTCGGCCTTTCTCAAAAGGATATGTACATATCCATGTATATGCATGTATGTATGTATATAGAGAGTTGAGCATTTAAATAGGAATATTTAAAAAGTTTGTTTAAAAGTGAATGATAATCGTATCTAGTTCCCGCATTCTTAGTTAAAAGTTATAATTTTGAAAAGTTGGATACATCGATGCAACAACTTTTCTTTAAAATTATTTTTAACTGAAGACATCTTGTTTGTCGATAAACAACACAAAATATACTGGTGTGTATCGTATAGATTGTTGTACGTGATATATACCAAGTTAAGATGGCTTTAACGCCATTGGTTCACTATTTAGAATAGAATATTTCGACATTTGTCGCATTGCGGCACTCATAAATTACGGTATCGTGACTGTCTTTCGAATGATACTAGGAGAAACAATAACGAAGAGAGTGAAGGAGTAGGGAGTTGGGTGGGTGGGTGGGCGAATCGGATCTAGAATGTTTTCTCCGACTTGTTCGGATTGTCTAACGAAAATGTGATTTTGATAACGAAGTATACTCGTGCGCGCTAATGAAAAGTAGGTCATCGTCAAGACTCTTTTGTATTTTATACGTCGTTGTCTAAGAATGTTAGGTACGATAATGTATGGTACGATAAAACTTAGCGATTTCATTCCGTTTCATCGTTTATTCATGCTCTTCTACGTGTTTGGTTTCGTATCGGAGAAAACAATATCAATGTTTCTACCGAAGATAAAATGTTATGTTAATATTTCTATTGACTTATACACGAATAAAAAGATATACGTGACATTTTTTATAGCATTAGTTTATTGAGAAACATTTTATTATCGATACCTCGTTAATATTCCACGAAGTAATTAGTTCGATTATTTACATTTTTCTATATTTTCATTTTTACTCCCTTTTCTATATGAAATCTTTTTTACGCTTTCTTTTTAATATCTATCGTGATATTTAAAATATATCGTGATATTTAAAGAAAAAAAGAAGTCGGATATCTCAAATTATTTTGAACATAACTATTAGTTATTTCAAGACCATAAGGAATTCCCTGCAGTTATGTCTAAAAATAAAATATTTATGTGTATATATATATATATATATATATATATATATATATATAAATATGTATATATGTATACGTGTATTTTGCATACACAGGAAACGAATGTCGTACTGATGCATCGGTCGATGTATGTATGTATGTATACTCATAACTCGTCCTGAGTTCACTGACATCGAACAAACACTGGTTTCTATGTGAGTATCGTGTGCTTCGAAACGACGGCGAATATATATTTATTCGACTGATTATTCATTCATTTATGTGTTGGTAGGTCTGCCGATGATTTTCATCCGTAACGAAGGGCAGATCGTATGACACGTTTTGGTCATGGGGGAATAATAATTATTTTCCTCGTCGCATCGACGTGTTTTTGTTTCCTGCGAAATTATTTATCACTTTTTATTCAAAAAGAGAGAAAAAGGGAAAGAGATAGAGATAGAGATAGAGAGAGATAGAGAGAGAGAGAGAGAAAGAGAAAACAGTAAAAATATTAAAAAGTGATAAAAATGTTAAAATTTAGATTAAGAATTGTAATTATATAATCGTGTAATGAACCAACAATGAATCTGTCGATACTGATTTGATAAAAGGTTTACGAACGTTGGAAAGCTATTTTCGTCGAGAAAATAGGAAGAATACACACACACACACACACACGTAAGTGTTAGAAGGAAAACAATAGATGGATTGCTTGGATTATTTGTAGACGTTTTCGGACGTCGGATCTGTTCGTCAGACATTTCGTTTGCGTAATCGGTTTATCGTCGTGCGAGATGCAGAAAATTCAATACAGTCTAATATTTCATGATATTCCGTATACGGTAATAGTCGATATCTAACACGTACATATATATACTAATGTACTTACATAGAAACGAAATACCAATTTATCGTTAATTGATCGTTAATGATCCCTAATTGAATATTAAATAGCTTAATAAGCTCGTATTTCTTGTAACACCAAATTATATTTCCTACAAAACGATGAATTAATACCCAGGGAATAATCAAATATTACGATTTTTTTTTTTTTTTTTAATTGAAATACGTAAAAATTGATCTAAATTTGACGTTTGTGCATATTTCAAGATACGTCATATTCAATTTACGTACATACGTTCGTTCGTTCTTTCATTTGTAAATCACTTTGATTGGAATTATACGTTCGAGATTTTTCAGATTAACTAAATATCCGAAGTCTTATCTCCCGTTTGTAAACGCATTATCATATCCAATATAGAAGATGCGAGATGATTCCATTACCGTTAGCCGAAGTTTCGAATCTCGTCGGAAAAGACGAGCTACGTTGAATTTCGTTACCGTCTGGATGAATCCTATTCACGTTATTACTGTTCTAGTTTTGGTTAGAATCAAGATTGCCGATATCAACTATACAGTTATGTCACGAACGCTCTCTCATTAACATCGGAGCCGTTGTCGTTACGGTCATTGATCGTATTTCGCGCGCGTCATCTGTTGTAATTGACGTTATGTTATCCCAAAGGAGTAATCACGGACTAGCAAGACTACAAGTTGCACGTTTTTGTCATGGTCCGTCGTGTTTGTTCGTTTCATGGCTTTCTTTCAACGGATAGCCGATAACCGGGCAACGAGTTTTCCGGCAGGCGACGTTCGAAACTCGCGATCACGTGGCCGGCACCTGTCGTCCTCGTCTTTTTCTTTTTTTTTTTCGTGTTCTCTCTGTGTTCGTTCGTTTCTATTTATTTTTTGTCATTTTTGTTTTTCTTTTCTTTTTCGTTTTTTTCTTTTTTCGTCGTTTTAATTTCTTTTTGTCCCTTTTCCCCCCATCCGACGCGGTTCAACGGTTAAAACGCGTTTTTTTTTCTTTCTTTTTTGGTTAACTCTTTTTCTTTTTTCTTTCTCTCTTTCACCCGTTATCCTGTCATCGACGTAAAACCGCATACCTTTGGCTCTCGTGGACTTCAGCAAGGAACTATAGAAAATAAAAGTTTTCCATTTGGTATAACTGATGCAACGTCGAATTTGTCGGAATGCCTTATACAATGTAGCTGCCACCGTTAGGAAGGAGAACAGGAAACTGCGGTTTTACAAGAGGAGAATGAGGTGGCCAAGAATGACAATCTTTCGTAGCATTTGTTAGCCCCACCTCCGCCCCTCCCACGCACGACATTATTTATTTCGTTTGTTGCACATACAATCGAATATGTCGTATTGTCGCTGGGTATTATCGTGTCAATCAAAATATATAAAGCTTTTATTTTAGTAGAAATAACGAGACAATTTACAAAGGATGTGAATAAGCAAGCATTATTCGTAGAGACGTTTCTATGATAATTATCTTTTTTTTGTGTTTATTATTTTATTTTTATTGTTATGATTTATTCCTTTTTGTTTTTCTTATCTTATTTATTTCGAGTAGAAATAGTCGAATAAAGTATTAAAAGAAATCTTTCATGGTTTCATTCAAGAACACATTAAAGAATCGGTAGGGTAACCGTTCCGGCAGATACACGTAATGTCCCGTTGCTCAGACGGGGAGAAGAAGAATGTGGACAGCGACGGGAGGAGCAAGGGGTGGGGGAAAGGGATAATTCAGAAAAAGAGTGGTAAACAAAAAGAAACTTCAGAGCGTTATTCACGACTTGTTTATCGACAGACATTGCATACAGATGATGATGGATACGTTTTATTTCGGGCTTGGTGTTTTTTATCGTTCTTTTTTTTTTTATTTAACTTCTTCGACCTTTCACTTACTAAAAAAGAAAGTGAGTAAAAGATAGATACAGGGAGAGAAAGAAAGAAAGGGAGAGAAAGAAAGAGAGAGAGAGAGAGAGAGCGGTTGAGGTCTGCCGTGATGGATTGGGCCGGGCCAATCACCTCGTTTGTATCCATTTGCCGCGAATATTGTTCCCTCCGCCTTGACTTGCACCCTTTTCCGTCTTGGCAACCGAGGGAGTTCTGTGATTCATCTTATCCCTCCAAAGTAAGTCTGGATGCAAAGTGTGTAAGACAAATTTCGTATCCTTTATACGACGTTAATTAAATGCCACTCGTGCCGGTGAATTTATTCCGCGTTCGCGAAAAGTAAGCCGTGATTTACCGTTTATAATTTATCGGATTCTTTCTCTCTCTCTCCCTCTCTCTCTCCTCTCTCTCTCTCTCTCTCTCTCTCTCTCTCTCTCTCTCTCTCTGTGTCCCTCTCATTTCCTTCTATTTTCTTCATTTTTTTTTTAAATAAATATCCTTCTTCATTTAAAGCTAAAATAAGGATATTAATCTGTGATGTAACCGTGTAAGGATGTGCGAACGCGATACCAATCGGTTTCCCTCATGCTACCCAATAACGATCTCTTACATCGTACACTTGCGATTTATTCCTCCTTTTCCTTTCTCATGGGCAACGTCATCCTCTTTTACGAAGATAAAACTCTCCGTTGAGATTACCAACGGGGCGTTCTATAATCATCAGGTTCAACTCTAAGATACGATCTCGCTTAATTCTCGACGGTTTTATGTTCCAATAAAAGCTACGAACGCACGATTCGAACGTTTCGCGAAGAATCGTAAGATTTAAACGAAATTTTAATTCACTTTTCATTGTACCCATCGCTCTCTCTTTCTCTTTCTCTTTTTCCTTCTCTTTCTATTTCTTTCTTTCGTCTTTCTCACTGCGTATTCATATCGAGATATTGTTGGACTAATAGGCAATCAACGAGTCGATTTCATCCCACCTTTCTCGTCCTTTGTCTTCGTATACGTTGAAAAGAGAAAACGTAGATTAAAAAGAAAAGGAAGAAAGATATATTTTTTAACAGAAAATATCAATTTTCAATTAGAAAAAAAAAAAGATAAGGAAATATCTATATACAGGTGAAGGGTTAAAAAGACAAGCGTGTGTGTGTATGTGTGTATATATATATGTGTATATATATATATATATATATATATATATATATATATATATAAAATTATAGAATAAAAGTTTTATATCATTATTTGTTTTGCATTATGGTTGCTATTACTCACGATTTATCCACGTATTATCATCAACACCATTATATTTTCTCGTTAGATTATATTTCAGATTAGAGTAAGAAGGATTAGCAAGTAAAAGATTTAGCATGAGAAAGAGAGATGGAGAGCGAAAAGAGGGCTCGAGTTGCGTCCTGTTAGTCGAAGATCGTCGTTTTAGCGAGGAGAAGGAGGTTCTTGAGGAAGGGTGCGAAGAGAAGGTAAATAGGAGAATACAAGATGTCTCGCTGCCGAAGAAGAGGTATAAAGAGAGAGAGAGAGAGAGAGAGAGAAAGAGAGAGAGAGGGAGAGAGATAGAGGAAGATAGAGGGAGATGCTACAAATGGAAATAACGCGACGGAATGCAGGCGGAAAGAGGTCTCTCTTCTAGTTACCGGTTAACGAGGCGACTGATTGTCTATAAAACTTGCTAACAAACTCGCGCTCACTCACTCTTTCGGCGTCGTCTTTCTGGGGGATCCCCTTATCCTTCATCCTTCTTCACTTATAGTCATCTTTTACCATTCTAACTACCGTTCCAGGGAGGACCCTTATCTCTACGGTTCACTGCGAGGAGGCCTTGAGCGCGACTTTTCGAACGACGAGCTCGGCAACAACTTTTAACAAATTGGAAAATATAAAATAGAAAGTTATCCGCGATTACCGGCCTCTATTTCACCTCATCTCTTTTTCTTCCCCCTTTTTTCCCCATTCTCTTTCTCTTTTTTTTTTTCAAGAATCTAGCCTTGAAAGTTGAGAATGTAACTCCGATGAAAAGAAATAGTATCGTCGATTTTTTCTGAAAATAAATTGAGACAATCAAGTTTCTTCCCACTGCCCGCCCTTTTCTTTCGCCTTTTTTTCCCAATGAAATACAAGAAAATTATTCTTCGTCACATTTAAATAAAAGTCAAATTTCTACACTCTTCAATGCAAGTTTTATATATATATGTGTGTATATGTAAATATATATATACCCCCAATTTTATTTTATTAAACTTCCCTTAAGAATTTTACGGATATAAAAATTCGCAGATAATCGAGTCGAATGTATTATGTAAGAGGACAAGGAGCGTTCGCACATTCGGAAGTTGGAATATGGAATGCAGTTAACAAAAAAAAAAGGGAAAGAGAAAGAAAAAGAAGAAAAAATAAAAGAAAATAGAAAAAGAAAAAGTATGAGAGAACGAAGATATTGCTCTTTGTGTCTCGGTGGTAAACGCAAAGCTTCAAGAACGCGTGAAAATTCACTTATTCTACGCCGTAGGAAGGCGAGGGATGAGAACGAAGTGAGACGATTCGACGTGTCGACAGTTCAAACCCTTTCTCTCTCTCTCTCTCTCTCTCTCTCTCTCTCTCGTTCTCTTTTACTCTCTTCTTCTCTCCCTCTTCACTGACGTGATTTCATGTAAAGTACTGCTTTCACGGTGCGGTAATTTCATTTTCAAAACGAACTTACAGCCCCATCCTCCTTTTCCGTCTCTTCATCGACCCTACCCTTCTTCCCTTCGTACAATCCCTTCTTCCTCTTTCTTCTCTTTCCTTTTCCCGCTTCTACTTTTACGCTCCTCTTTTCTTCTCACGGTATCGCTCTAAACGTATACTCTCATTTACGCGTTTTGTTACTCGACACGATGCGAGATCGAATCCACCCCTCGAGCGAGCACGCATGAATCGAGTTATCTTCTTGCTGATCTTTGCCCGATCAAACCCCTTTTATCCTTCTTGCTTTCTCTGTTCGTGCTTGTTTTCATATGAGAAATTGCTTTTATATACAACGACGACGATGACGACGACGACGGCGATGACGACGACGACGACGACGACGAGAACGACGACAATACCAAAGTCTCTTAGTTCTGCTTCGTGATATTGTGAGATGCAAATTGCTCTTCGTCGAGTCGAGCGCACTCGAATAATTCTCTTTGCTTTCTTTTTTTATTTTTTGTATGCCTGTTACTTTTTGTTTTGTTTTCTCGTGTTTTTCTTTTCGCTTTTCTTTAAGTACTTTTCGCACGACAAAGCTAATTTCTTATTCGTTCTTTTAAAAATTCTTTTTTTTTTTTTTCATTGCGTTTATATATTTGTGAACGATGATATTATTACTATATTTTGTTAGAAACATTAATTAAATTTCGTCCATCGGCGCTGTTTTTGTGTACATCGACGAGTTCTTAAATACGTTTACCGTAATTAACTGATGTCGTATCATTGAAATTAATTAGTGAATAACGTAGCGTTAAACTATGCAAATTTATACGTGTAAATTATGTTTGTCTGTTGGTGTGTATGTGTGTATTTCGAGCGCGTTCGAGCATAAGCACAATCGTGACGAAATGTGGCGAAGTGTGTGGGCTGACGACGGTTTGATCGGGTGTAGAGAAGGAGCAAATGAAATTCATGGAAACGACTATATATTCAATTTGTGCCACGATGCTACTCGTAACCATTTGAGGTCGGTGGTGAGGTAGGGTGGTGGAGAAGGGGAGGAAAAGAAGGGAAGTGGTTGGAACAAGGGAACGGGGTTTATAATACTAAGCGAAAAGTCGAGATATTGGAAGAAGGTGTGTTCAGATCTTCTCTCGCGAATTCTATCGGAACAGCAAAGTTTATAACGTATTCCGATGGTATAAGAACGGATTTATCGTGGAATTCCGATCGTTCGTTCGTTCCGGTTACACGCTCGCGAAACACGATATCCCTATGAAGGAAGGAAGGACGAACGAACGAACGAATCGTCGATCGGCGATGTGTGATATATTTTATATATCCGAACTTTGACAAATATGCAATACCATCGTTCTCGGTCACTTCGTTTTCGGGCCGGCAGTTCGTAGACGAGGAAATATTTCTGGATATTCAAATTTACGTGAAATATGCGTTGAAATTATGCGTTCAGGGTAAAATTGCGGTTTAATAGAAGGATTCACAAACGGATGAAAGTGGTTTAAGGTTTAATAACAACACAAAAGAAGAGGGAATTATCATTGGATAACGTTATTTATCACGCGATAGATAATTAAAGTAAATAGCACATTGCGTCCGTATGTTGCTTCGGACACGTTTATTCAAGATAAATTATTTCAATGCAATCGTGTATGCACTTAACATGCATACATTGAATCGTATCATTACGATAATATACGCGCCGTAACATCTTGCGTATCTCTATCTCTTCGAATAGGCAATGAAGTGGCCACAAAAGCACCACTTTGTGAGGTGAAAATTGGTCTGTACTGGATAACTCGATGGGGAGGAAAAAAAAGAATAGAAAAGAAAAGAAAAGAAAAGGGAAAAAAGCGAAAAAAAGAAAGAAAGACAAGGAAAAAAGGAATGAGAGAGAGAGAGAGAGAGAGAGAGAGAGAGAGAGAGAATGAGATGGAAAGAGGATAGCGTAAAATGCACGTGAGATCTAAAGAACCATGCTCGACACAAAGCCACACGCTCATTGGTAACATCCTAGCTTCATCTTTCTCTTCTTTTACCTTCTTCCGCTTTACATGCTAATTCTTCCTAATGAACGTTCGAAATAACCACTAGTTTTCTCATGTTAGACAAGTTGTTAGACTCGCTCCTCTCTTTCTTTCTCTATTTCATCTTTTTTTTTTCTTCCTTTTTTCTGTCTGCATCTGTAAGGTATTATAATTCCCTGGGGAAATATAAACGCAGAGAAAAATCGTAAGTATCGGAGTTAAAATAAAAAAAGAAAAAAATAAATGTTTATGAAGCAAATTAATCGAATTGGATAATTCTACTTGGAAACAATTATTGCGATCTAAATTGCCTCGAGGCTGTAATGTTAATAATAACCAAATTACATGCTATTATATATACATATACATACATATATATATATATATATATATATATATATATATATATATTCTCGTAAATATCCTATCGCTAAATACAATGTTTCCTCTTTCCTCTATTAATAACCTCTACCAACAAAGATAAACTTTCTTCCGCTTAACTAAGCGCAAAGGAATGTATTTGATCTCGATAGAATAACATAAAGAAGAATTAAAATTGTAAGCGCTAAAATCATCTTTGATTTGACCGAATTTTATATTATCCGAACGTTATCGTGCAACATGTTTTCTGGTGCAATTTTTCGAACGTTGTCATATTAAATCAAAGTTAATAGTTTAACGCGATGCCAGAACGACGTTAATGACTCAACGAGCGACGATCGTCGTCTCCTCCTCGAGCTACGGACGATTATCCAACGAAATGTCGAGAGTCTACGAATAATTAAGGTCAGTCATCCTCTTCCTTTATTTGCGCAACCACCCACCCGAGAATGAAAGAGAAAGAGAGAGAGAGAGAGAGAGAGAGAGAGAGAGAGAGAGAGAGAGAGGGAGAGAGGAAGAGAAACAGAGATAGGTTACGTCGAAGCAGATCCATTAAATCCCAACGTCTCGCGTTCCTCTTCCCTGCGGTGTCTAATGGAAGTTAAATCTTTTACCAAAACACCATCTCCCGCTTGTAGGAATGTACATATGTACGTGAGTTAGGCGGTGTAACACAAAGAGAGAGAGAGAGAGAGAGAGAGAGAGAGAGAGAGAGAGAGAGAGAGAGAGTGAGTGGGGGTTAAAGGTAAGAGTGGTGGTGGATAGGTTGGAAGGTCTCGGTAGAGGATGAACGTCGGGTTAATTCCCCACGATATTGTGCAGGAGTGTAAAGTTGGCGGTTACTCATCAAGTATGCACCATCCCGCGCGCACGGCTGACACCTCATCCGCGATGGAATGGCACTGAATGAGAGAGAGAGAGAGAGAGAGAGAGAGAGAGAGAAATATTATGATAGGATACTTGAGAAATCCTTGGGAAAGATCAATAATTTTAACGTCGGTAAAATTTGTTCGAGAATTCTCTTTTTTTGTTTCTTTCTTAATTTCCCATTTTAATATTCATCAGCTTATATTCTCTCTCTCTCTCTTTCTCTCTCTCTCTCTCTCTCTCTCTCTCTCTCTCTCTCTCTCTCTCTCTCTCTCTCTCTCTCTCTCTCTCTCTCTCTCTTTTATCTATCGTAAGTAGAAATTAGAATTTGTCAGAAATTGTAAACTTATAGCGAAGAAAATGTTTTAAATGGAATAACAATCGTTAGGTGAGAGTAAATTGATAATTAATATAATCTAAAAATGAAATAATGAATTGGTAGAGGGAACGATATTATTTAAGAGATTAATACGTAATTAAATAACAAAAATTATTCGATCATAATTTTACGCCATTTGTATGTATTTTTTTGAAAATAATTTCGTTCGCGGTGGTTTTTATATTGATAGAATTCGTTTGGATTAAGATATCTAAGGTTCTAATATGCTTCAGGAATCATATCCGGCCGATCATCCTTGATTCGACACGACGACTCCTCTCCGTGTAATTCGAAATCACGCAGCGCACGTGTCGGATCAGACAAGGCGATACTACAGTCGGCCATCCAAAAGACAAAAGTTCTGTCATAGTCTCCAGGGAGCGAGAAGGGCCCTAGAACCGGTAAAATCGTGAGGGGAAGTTAATTTGAGAAACCTCTATAAATAATCCGTGGTACCGATGCTTTTCTCTCTCCCTCTCTCTCTCTCTCTCTCTCTCTCTCTCTCTCTTTATTTCTTTGTATTTTTTTGTTCTCTCACACCATCACCACCACCACCACCACCGGTACCATGGTTGCTATTACTACCCTCTTCAACTTCGACGAGGGTAAAAGTAACATCGACGTCTTTTCCGTCTTCTCCCATAGATTATGCCATTTATATTTTCGAGTCTTCAATAGGATCAGTAGGATCATAAAAATAGTAATTTACTATAGAACACCGAAACTTCATTATAAATAATTTTCTATTATCATGTAACCGTAAAATGTTCTTTTTCTTTTTTAATTTTCAAATCAATAACCAATGTACGTGATGATTCTGAAAGTTTTTCGAGTTTGTTAAAAGGAAAAGGGGATGGAAGACGGTGATAAAGCTTATCGAAGGTTACGTTCGTCTCGATAAAGGGATCTTTCAGTTTTTACCCGTTTTAACTTTTTCCGTCGGGCTATCGTATTCTCTAACAAGTTTCGAAGACGGTAAAGATATAAATTATTAATAGAATTAATATATGGGGTTCGATTAATGGTAATAAATTACTAGTTTAAAAATGGGCGTAGGTTTTTTCGGAACTGCTGTCTTTGTGATATTCGACGGAATCGTTAAAACTAATGGGTTAGATCCATCCTTGATATCTTGACGTTTGACATAATCTTACCTCGGAGAATACGACAGTTCTCACTGAACTATTCTGCTTTATCTTAGATTATAATGGAAACTGGTAAGTCTATAAGAGGATTTCAGGCTCTCTATTTCTCTCTCTCTCTCTCTCTCTCTCTCTCTCTCTCTCTCTCACACACACTTTCTCTAATACTGACAATATGTATGTATCTCGAGAGAATAGGCAGAACTTTGATGCGAATAATCCTTCGAAAAGTAGCACGGTTTCTGTCTTCATTGATTTTTAATGAGCGTCCTCTTTTCTTATTTCGATATATATATATATATATATATATATATATATATATATATATATATATATATATACCTAATACGATGGTCGATGGAAGGCACAAGGGAAAGTGCTTTTAAATAATAACAAAGAAAAAGAATGAATTAAAGAGGCGAAAAACGATCGAACGTGAAAAAGAAAATTAATAAAAGCTAATGGACGTTCGTCCTCGAATAATAATAATCTGGAGTACTAGATCTCGTCTCAATTAGTAAGTAATAATCATTCATGGTGAGTTATTCTCAGCGTCGCGTTCGACATTAAAAAGAAAGGAAAAGAAGAGGAAGAACCAGAAGAAGAAAAGGGAAGGGAAGGGTAGGGACGAAAATGGAGTTGCCAAGGTAAAAGTGAGGGTCATCCGTACTCGAGAAATGCCAGTCAGGTGATCGGATCTCAGGCCTGAGGGTGACATTGATTATTCGATAAGAGAAAAAAAAAGAAGAGATAGAGAAGAAAAAGGAGGTAGAACTACGTTTTATGAGATAATCCATGAGGCCCTACGGAAACTGCTATTGCACGGGGTGGAAGAAGCTGTCATAGAAAGAAGAAGAAAAGAGAGAGAGAGAGAGAGAGAGAGAGAGAGAGAGAGAGAGAGCAAAGAAAGGGACAATATCATAAGCGATTCGAAGCACGCCACCCCCTCTGGTTTGCCCTGACTCACCCCTCTCTCTCTCCCTCAGTGACGTTATATGTCGGAGAACGCGTCCGTTCTCTTTCCTTTATCCTTTGCTCTTAATTCTATGAAGGCTTCCTTTTCCTCCCTCTCTTAGATCCGTAACTTCTATTTCTCTTTTTAATAAATACATAAGTAGCTAACTCTCTGACTGTGGATCCAATGATTGCTGACACGAGATATTTTTTGTTTTAATGCAATCTAAGACAGACTCCATAAAATCACGATAAAATAACTCAAAAGCAAGAAGATGCACTTAAGCAGCACATTTCCTCTTTTAAAGAAAAATCTATGTATGTATGTATGTATGCTTGTATGTACGTACGTATATATTAAAAGCGAGTAAATGCATCGTATTTTCAATATTTTGTTTCATTTTCCTCTTTCTTTCTTCCTTTTCTTTTCTCCTTTCTTTTCCCTTTTCTTTATCCCAACGAACCCTCCGCTTTCGAAAAAAATTCCTTCGAGAGACGTACGGATACGAGAATGCTGTTACGCCGACGTTCTTTAAAAAAAGGGAGATGGTTATTGAATTTAAACGAAAATCGTCGGTTGACGGGAGGGATAAAAACAATCGAAATGGTTTTCGATATTTTTTCGAAAACAAAAATAACGTATATATATGGATAAAGTGAAAGGAATTGTGAAATGTCGCGATTCAATTAATATCTGCACCTTCGGATCGTTTTTTTTTTTTTTTAAATCGAGAGAATACTTATAAATAATTGATGAACTCGTTCGATTGCCTTCTTCGAACAATCTCGTCGATTGGATCACACACCAACACACACACACACACACACACACACACATCTTGTTTTCTCTCTCGTCTCTTCTTCTTCGTCGATTGAAATTCGTTCTTGATAACATAAGTAAGTGCACACGTGATATCGAAAAATAAAATTCGTCTACTTTCCTTTTCTCTCTCCTTCACTCGTTCCACTCCCACCTACCCCATCTTAGTCGATAAATAAAATATATGAGAGGATGATTAAATCGCACCACGTGCTATTTCAACCCAGGAATATTTTATTATTTCAAATGAAAGGAGACTCAATTGGATACGAGGAAGAAGAAGAAAAAGAAGCAGAACCAGAAGGAGAAGAAAAAATAAAAAGAAGAAGAAGCAGGAAAGAACTTTTTTCGAGGATATCCGGCTTGTCACGTTCATGCAATCGCATTACGAATGTGTCTTCCGAACTTTCACGAACGGTCGCCAAGAGCAAACGTGGCGAATACTTGCCCTATCCTTTCTCCCTTTCTCTTTCCTCTCGGCTTCATAAATGGTAGTGATCCTCTTGCACGAATAGCGCCGGGCAACGAGAGTCAAGAAAATTTCGGCGGAATTTCGCCGGTGGATACACGTGGCGTTCCCAATATCAGCTTGTTTCGGCACGTCCGAATGGAAGAACGTCCGAAAAGCAGACGCTTCGACGAACAGAAAATACACACACACACACACACTCACACACATGCGCGCTCATATGTACACATACAAACACATTTGGTGGCACCTCACATGGAAAAGGAATGATACGCGTAATATGTGTACATGCATATATGTATGTACGTATGTATGAACGTCTTATTGAACGACGTACTTACTTTCTTTCGTTCTTCATTTGTATCTCTGTCTCCTTATTTCAATCTATATATTTGTATCCTTTATCTCGCGGTAAACCTATACGCTATAACTCCCTGTGTTTGCCCTTTGTTTCGCAACGTGTCCTCTCTTTTTGCGTACGACGTCTTTATGTATATGTGTGCGTCTATGACCCGCATATATCCACCAGAAAAGAAGGTACAAAAATAGTTATGTAGAGGGTGTGACGAACTCGTAAAAAGGACTCGTATATACACGATGCTGGATAGAAGATCTCTTCGTGCGATCGCGCACGAAGTTTGGCTTTTATTTCCAACAGCGGGACTCTTTCCCACTAGTAAGTATATAACACATACACACACACACTCTCAGATAGGGTGCTACCCGTTTTATTCCATGTTTCCACTTCGTTGCTCTTGTTCGGGCGAACGAAGCAAATGAGAAAGGATATATAAAATATTTACAAAAACATCGACGTCTTTTTCTAACGAAAATTTTCAACAGACATTTTGTCAAACTCGTCGTATCACTTAAGGATCTATTTGGATCTCGAAAATAAAATCTTGCGATTTCGTAGTATCGATAGATCCTAAGCTTGATACGTACGTCTGATATTTCATAGAATGGAGAGAGAGAGAGAGAGAGAGAGAGAGAGAGAGAGAGAGAGAGATGATATCGAAGGGTACAAAAATATTATACGATATATCTTATCAACGATCAAGAAGGAGTTTCTTTTTTTCCATAGATTAACGATTGATGTTTTATACAAATCCTTCAGAAGTCTCTTTCCTCTTATCTCCTTTTTCTTCTTTCTTTGCCTCTTCTTTTCCTTTTCCTTTTTCTTTTTCCCTATCCCCATCCCATCGTCTCGATTTGTTATTCAAATTTTACCTCTTAAGGAATTCGATATTCTCGTCGCGGTTAAATGAAATTTTCGTTAGCCCGAGTATATACATTCGTAGGCATCCGTGCGATTCAAATCCCCGTGCGAGCGCGCGATCGAGAGAGAGAGAGAGAGAGAGAGAGAGAGAGAGAGAGAGAGAGAGAGAGAGAAAAGAGAGGATGAAGAGGAAGCGATAGAAGAAAGGGTGGGGGAGAGGGGGGTGGTTAGAGAGGGTATCGTCGCACGAGCGACGATAGGAAAAGTAAGAAGAAAAAAGAATAGCAAGAGGAAGGCAATATCGCGGCTTCCTGGCATATCCCAGGACGGATAGAAGATCGCTTTATCCGTTCGACGAGAGACTCGATTTGCATAAGTTGCACGTAAATTCATTATCGAGAGGCCACGTTGCTTCGGATTTCAGATAGCGAGAGAGAGAGAGAGAGAGAGAGAGAGAGAGAGAGAGAAACAGAGAGAAACTGCATCGGTCGTATCTTACGCGGTACAGCTGGGATGCGCGTGATTCGATATACCGGATGAGATTTTGCAAATTGCTTTGTACGGAGAATAGTGTGCATAGCTCGTTTCTCTTCTCAAAGTGTGCCGTGCGTGTATGTATATATGTATGTACGTGTAATGATTTCTTCAAAAGTGAGTGAGAGTGAGTAAGAGTGAGAGAGGGAGGGCGGGGGAGAGAAGCAACGCATGTAAAACGGCTTCGTGTGCGCGTATAATGCGTTGGAAACGCAGAGCGAAGCTTATATGCTAACGCATGGGGTTGGGCTGATGCAACGTCCTTCGAATATGCTTGTAGTGAATGTAGATACTCAAGGATAATCGTGTGTGTGTGTGTGTGTGTGTGTGTGTGTGTGTGTGTGTGTGTGTGTGTGTGTGTGTGTGTGTGTGTGTGTGTGTGTGTGTGTGTGTGTGTGTGTGTGTGTGTGTGTGTGTGTGTGTACAAATACTTACGCAGATATAACATATGCAAATCCTTCTATAAGGCACGCGATGCATCTCGAAAGATACGAGTTTCGATCCCGCCTCTTATTATAGACATACTCATAGACACGCTTTATTATGGCTTAGGTTAGACCCATAAGACCTTGAGAATAGGTATGGAATCTGAAAGGGATAACGTGTTGCTGGCTCTTCGTTGGCCATGGGAAAAGTCACACGTCGAATGTTTTTATTAGCCTCGTATACGTAAGAATACGTTTCCTAAGGAATTGAAATTCGTTGGACGTTTCACGGAACATTAAACGATGCAAGAGAGATTTTCTAAATGGGTCTATGTTGTGCCGATTTTACGATCGAATTTAGTGGTGTACGTACAATCGCGAAAAGAGCTTTGTCGTGGATTCTTGATTACTCGAGATACTCAGTATATAGTTTTTTCTCATCTCTCTCTCTCTCTCTCTCTCTCTCTCTCTCTATCTCTCTCTCTCTCTCTCTTTCTCTCTCTTTTTCTTTTGTGTAATGAACGAAAAATATCAATGTTACAATCTAGTAAATCGATTTTGTTCTCGTAGAACTAGGACGAATGCAAGCAAATAAAACTGCGGTGTTACGATAAAAATGCGGAGAAAAAAAATGAATAACCTTATTTTTAAAAAGCGGATAATCAACGATGCTTACATAAGATAAATAAAATGAAATTTCTCTCTCTCTCTCTCTCTCTCTCTCTCTTTCTCTCTTTCTTTCTCTCTCTCTCGAGAAAGAGAGATATCGTTAATGAAATTCGAGTGATTATCATCTTGATATAAATATTATTAGAAATTATAATTCTACAAATTTTGTCAGAACTTTTGATGGAAATATTTTTTCTGAAGAGACTAAAAGGACTACTTGACTACAAATAGTTGACCTAGATGAAAATTTTCTGTCTTGCGATGAAAGCTATAGTCAAAGATATCGAAAGTATAGAAAAGTTTTGAAGTATCGAAACACATCATATATTTGGTGAGAGAAGTAAAGGAAGAGAGAGAGAGAGAGAGAGAGAGAGAGAGAGAGAGAGAGAGAGAGAGAAAGAAAGAAAGAAAGAGGGAAAGATACATAAAAGGAAGCGCGATAATAGCGGGGAAATGGAGCGAGTCGGAAAAGGATTGAATGTGGAAAAATAGTAAGGTTATAGGCCACGAGTCTGACGTTTAGAAAAGCTAAAACATTGTCTCGAAGTATGTATGTACGTATATACATTATACATATGTACACGGAAAAGCAAAGCTTCGAATCTAGAGTTAGATAAATATCAGAAATAGCTGATATTTTTGAACTGTCGACGTTTCGATACGATTCGAACGATATATTTCGTCGCTTATATCTTATATTTTTCTTCCCATTTTCGTTTCAGTATTAAACAGGCACCGGGTAAGTGTCTGACTAATCGTCGATCTAAATATATCGTTATGCGTGACTAATACGGTTGCTGGGAGTCATTGACTCTTGTCTCTGAATAAATTTTGCGAGATTTAAGAAATATATTTTCGGAGTACTTATTCCTTTTCTTTTTCTCTCTCTCTCTCTCTCTCTCTCTCTCTTTCTCTCTCTCTTGTATTTTTATTCGACGATTCAAACAAAATGCATCAATTGGAGAAATTAAAGAGAAAAAGAAGATATAAATTATTCAGAGTACAAACGAAATGTTTACAGTTCGATCGTATAAGAAAATCGTGATAAACGATAAACCCTTTTTAGAATCTATCTCTTAATCTTATCTCTCGGTAGAAAATCTTGCTGGCACGTGAAGTCGAAAGGGGTAAACGTAGACGCGTTCTTAGTAGTCCTTAAAGAGTAGTAAGGGTTAGAACGTCTGGGTAACGTCTGGATTCTCGTGTGGTTTCCTATGTTCCATCTTGTCCGTACTTCTGCAATTGTCGAAGGAAGGAAAGGTAAAAGAAAGGGGAGAACAAAAATAGAAAGAGAAAGAGAGAAGGAGAGAGAGAGAGAGAGAGAGAGAGAGAGAGAGAGAAGGTACACGTTGGTATTGTCTTAAACATCGAAGCATATCGCCAGTATAATCCAGGAAGACAAAAGGATAGGGCGTTCGTGGGATCTCCCAAGGGAAGATGACGGTGAGCGTCCGGAAGAAAAACGTAAGTGAGAGAGAGAGAAAGAGAGGGAGGAAGAGAGATAGAGAGAGAGAGAGAGAGAGAGAGAGAGAACACATGGGCAGCAAAGAGACGACGAGGGTCCAAAAACGTCGGAGAAGGAGAAGGAAGACGAGTGGTAGCAAAATGGGGAGGAAAAGAGGCGAAGGAAGAAGAAAAAAAGAAGAATAAAAAGAGGAAAGGAGAAAAAGGGTGAGGGTGAGGGGCTCGGCTATGGAAGTTAAAGGGACGAGATACGGAGACTCTCTCCCGTGGGTCGACGCTGAGGTGGGAGTACTCATAAAACCAGGAACATGTGATTTCCCCCAGGAGGGGAAAGTCGGAATGCCGCCGTTTTCTTCTTCTTCTTCTTCTTCTTCTTCTTCTTCTCCTCCTCTTTTTCCTCTCTTCTTCCTTTTCATTTTCTTCTTCTTCTTCTCCTCCTTTCCCTCATCTCATCTCTTCTCTTTCTCCCCTCTTTTCATCATTCCTTCTTACCTTCCTACATTCCTTAGGTACCTACCTACGGAATGGAAGCCCTACGCGTAGGTGGTTACTCGCCCTTCTTGCCTCGTCGAATATGTATGGAGAGTATGTCTGAGACGCGCTGGCCATTACTACTTGTCAAGGTAGTTAGCGTACTCCTCTGGATTCTGCCACGCCGTAAACTTCTCCTCTCGTTCTTTTCTCAACGACATTCAGCCCTTCGTAATATATTTACGACCATGTGCAATTTTTTCTTTTTGAGTTTTTTTTTTCCTCGTTCTTTTTTCTCGTCCTACTTCTCTCTCTCTCTCTCTCTCTCTCTCTCTCTCTCTCTCTCTCTCTCTCTCTCTCTCTCTCTCTCCTTTTTCTCTGTTGTACATTTCACAAAAACGTACGATCGTTTTATCGCATTCTATTATATACATACATACATACATACATACATATATACATATACATATATATATATATATATATATATATATATATATATATATATATCTGCAATTTTAATAACAAAGATTCGTCTTATATTTTCTCTTTGAAGAAGCTTCCCTTTTCAGAGAAAGGAACACGAGAAATTTCTCTTAAGAATGGAAGCTACGATTGAAGGAAGCTTCGAGGTTTTACGATGAACGACATTATTCGGTGATTTCCTTGGTAGGAATCAACGAACGAATTGTGTATAATCACAAAGTCTGACGATGAGAGTAAAGGAAGAAAGGATTAAAGGAGAAGCCGACACAATCGCTATATTTAGAAGACAAGTGAACGAATCAGTTTGTGGACAAATTCGACGTTAGATTCTTACGGAAATGAGAGTACCTATGTACGCGTTCGTTGGATTTGGATATTGATGAGAGATAAACAAACAAGAGAAAAGAAGTAAAATTAAAAAAAGGAACGAATCGTTCGAAGATGCAACGCAAAAGAATTGTTATAAAAAGGACTGCGAAACGAATCATCGCGCCTTCTTCGCGTTTGTCTTTTCGCTATGATAAAGAGTTAAATACAGTTAGTATAGCCGAGAGCCATTTTACGATGGAGTATATATTTTCTAGGGGTAAGTACTTGCCAGCGAATCGAGCGTTCAACGGTTCGAGCACGAACTCGCTTTTAACATCGATAAAACCTCGCGCAGATGTAACGATTTTCTCTCTTTCTCTCTCTCTCTCTCTCTCTCTCTCTCTCTCTCTCTCTCTCTCTCTCTTGCTTACATTACTTCGAAGTTTTACCTACTTCCACGAATCTCTACCTGGCTCTTCTGCGAATTACAATCGATTTCACACTTCCTCGCCCTCGCTTCCCTCTCTTTCTTTTTATCTCTACCTTTCCCAACTTCACGTAGTACTAATATTACTATCCAATCTAACAAATCAATCGAGTTTTATGCTAATACGAACAACCGCGATAATACAAACGAATCCTTAAAATGCGATTCTACCGTCTGACAATTTTCTTCTTTATAATTTTATCTCTCTTTTGGACTTTCGTGCGTTCAGTCCTTTTGAGGAGCAAAAAAGAAAACAAAAAGAGAAGTCCACGAGGCAAAAGTTCGAAGAAAACTTTGTGAAACTAATGCATCAAAAACGCTTTTTTCTATTTCCTTTCTTTTTCCATTTCCTTCCTCTCTCTCTCTCTCTCTCTCTCTCTCTCTCTCTCTCTCTCTCTCTCTCTCTCTACCCCCATTCCTTTCCCCGTTTGAGAAAAATTGTTGAACCAACGTTAATGTTTTAGTTGGAGTTGTTAGTTGATCCATCTCTCTCTCTCTCTCTCTCTTTTGCGTTCGATAAAAATCGATTAACGCGAGATCCTTCGGTGGATAGGTAAAAAGGTGAGCCAGACGGATTGCAAAGTTAAAGGAGAGAAAAAAGGCGGGCGAGTAGAGAGAGGAGGGGATGTGGGGTGGGGGGCGGAGGTGAGGAGTGCAAAGGGAGAAAAGGAATCTCGTTACCAACGCGGCGTAACGCCTCGAAACCGTGAAATGCGCGGCGCTACCTGAATCGCCGCAATGTTTGCAATTAAAGCCGATTAAGCGCTCCCTCTTTTCTACTCGATTCCAGAAGTCTACCCTCAAAAAGTGGCTGGCTGGTTGGCTGGTTGGCTCGCTGGTTGGTTGGTTGGATGGTTGGTTGGTTGGTTGGTTGGTAGATAGGTAGGTAGGTAGGTAGGTAGGTAGGTAGGTAGGTAGGTAGGTTGGTTGGCTCGTTGCCTTATTCACTAACTCACCAACGTATACTATCTAAAAAAGGATACAAATTTACTGTTGTATATAACCCTTGCCTTTCTCAAAACCAAACGCAAACAAGCTTTACGCTTTAACTTACGTTATACGAGTGAAACATATCAATTATCGACAATGCCACACACGTAGGCTGGTAGTTTATCTAACAACTTTTCATTAACGTTTAAATGTAAATACGCGATATGTTTTCTCTCTGTAACTGTTGCAAATTCTTTATTCGTTGAAACGGCAATACAATTTAACGTCACGGTCGCGTCAAAACGAATGTTTGTACTTCTTTTTCTTTCTTTTTTTTTTTTTTCTTTTATTTTTACTCTCTTGCATTTAGTCGTACTCGTAATGGCGTCGATCCGAAGACAAGTTTTCTGGACGAAACGAACGAAACGTCACTTCAGAATATGAGTAGGTACACAGACAAACACACGCGCTAGCGCGCGCGCGCGTACACACACACAAACGCATATTTATATCGTCAACATATAACCGTTACCTTCAAATTCGAACTTGACAAGTTGTAAGATTGGAGTTTGCGTTAAAACCTTGGTATTATGGCTGTCGCTATACCTTACCTGTTATAGAGTAAGTTGCGCAAATCACCTTGCTTCGAGGAGTTTTAAAGAGTTTCGGAGAATCGAAGAGAGAAAGACAGAGAGCGAGAGAGAGAGAGAGAGAGAGAGAGAGAGAGAGAGAGAGAGAGAGAAGAAAAGAAAGAAAAAAGGAGTAGGGGAGTTAAAGTGCTTGCGGAGCGATTTCGGGACGACGAACTCGGCCGCAAGAGGTTCTCGCTTCGCGATTTTCTCCATCGCTTTACATCGGCTTCGCTTTACGGTGACTTACTTTTTCACGCAGAAAATAAAAGAAGAAGAGTACGAGAATATGTCGAAGCCAGAAAGAGAAAGAGAGAAAGAGAGAGAGAGAGAGAGAGAGAGTGTGGGGGAAAAGAATCTAGTAAATCGATTCGCCATATCCGTGATTCCATAGTCGTCATCCATAGTCAATGCGAGTTTCGAAAGTATCGCGTTGAAAAACTTTTCGAATCGTCCCTTCGCGTGTATCATCCCGCGAGCGATGGATATGGGAAAATCGTTGGTACGACGACGATACGATTTTTAACGAGGACGTTACCGAATCGATCACATGAAATCGAGACTTTCTAATAACGTTAATGGATTCTCGACGTTACTTCGATTTCTCTCTTACGGTATCGAAAATCATTATTAAAAATATGATTCTTTCTTTCTTTTTCTTACTTTTTGTTTTGTCTTCATTATTGTTACAAGCAAAAAATCTTGCTTGTCGTACTATTCGTTCTATTTATTTATTATTTTTTATTTTTTTATTTATTTAATTAATACAAAACCTTCGACGAAAATTATTTATACGATACGTTTTTCCTTTCTATTATATATAATACAATATGTACGTGGACAAAAAAATAATTGAGAGAGACCAAATGAAAATTGATTCTGAAATACATTAGCGGTAGAAGAATAGAAGCTTCCGATCAACGTGGCTTTTATTATATCGATCGGCTCTTAACTTTCGGAAGAACACACCCACGCTTTACGCCCACTTTCTACCTGTCTCTCTCTCTCTCTCTCTCTTTCTTTCTATCTCATGCTCCTTCCCACTATCCAGACCCTTTCTGATTTAATAACGTTTCACGGCACATCGGGCTCTCTCGCTCTTCCTTTTCTACAACTTCTTCCTTTTAGCAGGAAGGAAGGCACGTCCGAGCGTGCAACCATTATGGTCCGGGCGATACGAAAGGACGAAAGGGAAATTCAAGGGAGAGTCCACTATAGGACCTGACGCATTTTCAGGAAGGATGGTACGGGCAAAGTAAGTGCCCTTAAAAGGACATGCCGGGGTCGATAGACGACAGAAGGATGCGCATAAATGTTCTCGAAATCGCGTCTTCCATCTGAAAACCGTCTTCTCGATTATCTTTGCAAAGAGAAAATTGCAATATTCATTGCCAACTTTGCACGATCATTTTCTTTTTCTGTTTTTTTTTTTTTTTGTTTTGTTTTATTTCACTTTGCTACACCAGTGTAATATTTCATAGAAAATTATTATTTTTCAAGGATATGATCTTATTTTTTTCAATGTAATCTATATCGTGCTTTTATTTATATGTGACGAAGTATCGGAATAGATCAATTATATCGTAGAAACGTATAATATCTTATGAAGAATCGTGTGATGCAGTTATATGGTGTTGTATAATATAAAGCGTCCATATGTAACCAAATATGATCATGGTACTGTATTTTATTCCACATATTCTTTCACATAGTTCACATATTTATCTTCTACATTATTTCGGTTAAAACTCTGAGCAATATTAAATGAATGCACGCTTGTGTTCCTCTATAATTTTTTTTTTTTTTAAATTCACTGGACTGGAAACGAAAATTTTCGATCGAATAACTCAAATCGACGTGCTTCTACTCGACCATTCTCATCTTATCGTAGCGTTTATTCGAAATGTCGCAGTGCTCCACCATTCAAAGGCATTCGAGTAGACCTCCCCATGTTCGGAACTCTATACCCCTTCCTCTTCTTCTTTCTTATATCCGCAAGAAATGCACGCAACCGAAAGACCGTTTTATATTTGTACCTCTTCGTTGAAGAAACGCCGTTTCGCTTCTACGAGATGCTTCTTCCGTAATTTCGCCTTTTCGACTTCCGGTATATGTCACCTCTCAAGGAACTATGATGAGGAAGAGTCAAAGTAATATAGAGATCTAGTCGATAGATAAAGAGAGAAAGAGAAAGAGAAAGAGAGAGAGAGAGAGAGAGAGAGAGAGAGAGAGAGAGAGAGAAGATGGATAATAATCATAAGAGTTCTTTTTTGTTTCTTTTTAAACATCTTGCGTTATCCGATATAATATAAAATTAATTTTGTAACAAATCATAACGGATATTAATATCTGACTGAATAAACGAACGGAAGTAAATAATACGAAATACTAATTTAAATTCATCGTAAATAATGTATGTATTTTCGAATAAAATATTTCAACGAGTCATAAAGTTTCGGGATAGTCAGTAACGATCGGATGAGAAAAGTCGTGTATTTATTCGTAGCGGAGTAATAACGAATCATCCATGGAATTACATAACGGACATAAACGTGAACAAGATAGCCCCTTGTAACGAGGAAGGCTTTCATTTGTCGTATCACAATGGTACGAGAACGAACGCGAGTATGTACACAAGCATTATGCACTTGGACCGTTTCAACGGTTCGCTGATACCAAATGTGTCTCTATGTTACGATGTAATACGAAATGTTGCGTATGTCACTATATATATATACGAAATAGAAATAGAGACAGAGAGAGAGAGAGAGAGAGAGAGAGAGAGAGAGAGAGAGAGAGAGAGAGAGAGAGAGAGAGAGCAACGAATATACCACGACTCTATGTAAAAGAATATACCTTGGAGTCTCACAGACGATTTCTCGAGAAGTCGTGCACTGGTTACGTATTCGAATCCCTTGCGACGTCTCGACTTTGTGTTTTCTACTTATGATCTTGTACATTTCCTTCTTTACATGCTTCGAAACATCTTCGTGATCGTATATATGTATGTGCGTTCCCCTGCGTGATAAATATAACTTTCATGTTATTTAAAAAATAATACTTTTCGACTAACAATTGATTTAGTTCTTAGGAAAAAGAAGAAATATATATATATATATTTATATATCGTAATAGGTAAAGATAAAATCATAACACCATTAGTAAGATAATTTATCGAACGTATAATTATTATCGATAAAGATTTAGGTTATTCGAAACGCATTATTATCTTCATTTCTATTAACAGACACTGACCCGTTTAGTTTAAGGTTACAAGGTGCTATTTGGAAAGAAGAAAATTACAGTCTGTAAAGGGGGCGAGGTCGAATGGGTTCTTTGAAAAGAGAACACAATGTTAAAGGATCGAAGGAACGCGTGCAAATCTTAGCCCGGTTAATGGACGTGTAAGTATTTTACGAGGCTTGTCGAGATTTACTATTTACGATTAACCCACGATATCTTCCTCGCGCATTGCCAGGGTGCCAAGAGGAAATACTCAAAAATGTAATAAAACGAGGTTTACGTCTTTTCTCGAATATAATAGTTATTAGTCGAGTTGCTGTGCTATTGCTATTTTTTTTTCTTTGTTTTTTTGTTTCTCTTCAAAGAAGAGAAGAAAAAGTAACCATTCTCCTTTTAAAACGTGAAACGGTCAAGATTTCGCGGGAAAATTGCTATTTTTACCCTCCCTCACCCCCTCCCCTTTCCCCATCGACAGCTTGGAAAGTTGACTTAATGGGTTAAAGTTAAGAGCCGCTTTTCAAAGAAAGATTACCTAGCTACCTACCTACTACTTCGTCGAGAGTTTTCTCGCTTAAGCTTAGAAAAATCAATTGAAGAAGTAGAATTGCGTTATACTTCATATCCGATTAACTCGTCCGTATCGTATTACGTAATTCATATAATTTATTATTCCCTCGACTATTATTCGACGATTTGAAATTTTGTCAAATTATTAAGTCTTAATTATATATCGTCAACTGATATTATAAAATTTATTAATTAAACGAAAATAAATAAAAAACTTAACTCGTAATCCATTTTATTTGTATAATCCGAATAGAATTTAATATCATAGGATAATCTCTATAACAGTTATCTATTATGCAAATAATTGGAATAGATAGATATAATAGATATTAGAAACTTGCGCACGAAATATGAGAATCCTCACGTTGATTGGAGATTGGAGATAATAGCAATACGAATAAGTTTATTCATCCATGGATCGCAGACGGACCTTCTTGGAAGGTTTGGAGGGAGGATATTATCGAAATTCGAGTGCCGATGGTTCCCCTTCTGGCAAGGTACCTATGACGAGCCGATTCTATCCTCTGCTAGACAGGATGGGATTTCATCACGGTTGGATCAGGATAACGATCGTTTCTACGGTACCGAGATGGTCGTATCATAGCCCATCCACACATTCCGCAGTATGGAATGGCGATGACAACGACGATGCCGATGCTACCGTCTCGTTAATAACCGGCCGCAGTACTCGCGGTGAAATGCCTCCAATAATTGGAGCCACTCCGTTGAAACAATCCAATCGAACGGTCCGGACGCTCGAGCGTGACCGTAATGGGATGAATTCAATTTTTGGTTAATATCGCTTGATCCGACGAGTCGCGTAAAACCCGAACGCTCTTTACGATTTCTCTCTCTCTCTCTCTCTCTCTCTCTCTCTCTCTCTCTCTCTATCTATCTATCTATCTTTCTCTCTCGCTCTCTTTCTCTTCTTCTTTCTCTGTCTCTCTTTCTTTTTTCTCTATCTCTCTTTTTTTCGCTCTCGTTTATTTTTTTAATCTCGTCCGATCTCGTAAACTCACCAACGATATTGAAACCGTCTATTTCTCATGAAAACTTTTCCCTTATCACCGTCAATGTATTTTCGTTAAAATGAACGAACTTAAGATGATCCTCGAAAAATGATTATTTGTGAAAATATTCCTTCTATATATATATATATATATATATATATATATATATATATATATATATATATATATATAGAAGGAACTGTCAAATTGTCGAACTTACCAGACGTAATAGAAGTAACGCGTTTTATAATATTAATGGATAAAATTAATGGTTATGTACGAACGGTCGTTTCTTAGCGAGATGTAATAACGCAGGATTGTTATTTCTGCTCGAAGGAGTACGAAGCAGTAAAGAGAGGTAGCTACTCAAGGTAGGAAATCGAGTAACAACCACGTATTACTTGGGGCTTTACGCGAGCATATAATATAGCTCTCGAAGGAAACGAGGACCATCGATAGCACCACGAATGGGGAGGTTTCGAAGCGTCGTTGTTGGAAGGTTCACGTGGTCTTGAGAATGGTCGTTCGACAAGTCGGTTTATAAGGTGAAGGTACGAAGGAAGCTCGAGTAT
>OU964966.1:3077073-3097073 GCA_918808275.2 Dolichovespula sylvestris
GTGATACGAAACATGTATTACTTAAATAATTGTTGTTTGTTCTTTATTATGCGTAATGTATGCTCGCTTCTTCTTTATACGACGTAGCGTGCGATTATTGGAATATTCTTCGAAGAATATAGCATAATTCATGGATATAATTCAACGAGTGGTTTCAACGCACGACGAATACTCGTCCAATATTCGTAGATACGAGTTCGCGTTTTACGAATGCTTCGTTGTAGTTTCGTGCCGTGGTATAATCGTTTAATCCATTACTTCGAATTGCTTGATGGAACGACACGTCGCAACGATTTCCTCCGGTTATCGGCGTTTAATCGATCAATCGATCGATCTATCGTCTCGTTTCTTCGTTTAATTTATCGTAATCCCCCAAACAAGATTATTTCAAAGACAGATAGAAAGCCGAATTTGAAACCATAGTTTACGATTGTATATATTTTTTGTTTTTGATTCGATCGACCTCACGTTGACACGTAAAACGCGCAATTCGTTGACGAGAACCAAAGCCAATGATAGATTTTCGAGTTCACGCCTGGTCGATGCTCCATTTTGGTTTTGCGCGAACGAACGGAAAATGGCTCGATGAAAAATTTGTCGGGGCTCTTTCACGTGGATCTATGGAATCGATCGATCGATCGTATGATCATACAGGCGTCGTTGAGAACAATTGGTTGTAAAACGAAAGTCTCATGGATATCCTCGATAATAATTCATGTGACCACAGTCACTGGTACACGTACGGGAATTCGTGATTTATTAGAGATTTAGTTAATATCGAATGGAGTTTTCGGTCTACGATATCGACCACCAAAAACATCTGGACTCGGTTTGCATAGCGTACAAGAAACACTCATTCGTTATGTTCGACGGAATATTCGATAGAAAATGCATGACTCATGACCATATAACGACAATATCTCGATCATCTTTATTCCGTCGTTAACCGATCGCATTAGAATTTAATACTTTTGATTACACCGAGCAACGTTTAAATACATCCACTGTAAATTTGTTTTCACACTCGGCCCTCCATCAAATACCATTTTTATATTGCACATTTTCATTCATTCCGACACTTACGAATTTCGACGCTTACGTATTTTCGAGGAGTTTACAATTCCTTGTAAATCGTCGGATAAAAGAATTGTCAAAATATCTTTTAGGAACTTTTCCTTTTTTTTTTTTTTTTATTAGAGAAATGGCGTCGATTATGAACGATACGAGATTCGTTTACCCGTTCAAAGCGTCGGACAAAAATGGCAGGACGATGAAAACGGAGTCAGGGAACTTCCCAAATATATCGAAGTAGATATCCTCGTAACGTAAGATCGTGAGTTTGACAAAGGCGAGTCGACGAGGCGAGGGAGAATCGAAGGAGTGGGACAGTACGGTCGGTCGAGGAAAATGTTCAACGGAGTCGATCTCCAAGTTCCTTGCTTGGCATCATCGATATAATATATAAGTTTGGTGGACGTCGATAGGGATAGACGAGTTGCAAGACCGTGCCCGATCACCGGCAGGTAGCTACGGTCCCGCAGGAAACTGGAAAAGCATCGAAGCGTGTGCGTGCCGATATGTATGTGTATAAATGTGTGTACGTGTTCGCGCGTTTATGTGTATGCGCAAGTGTGTGTATATACATATATATATATATATACACACGTATGTACGTACGCGAACGACTGGTCGACGATCGATCGGTCTCGACAAAGTAGCCGGGCGAGGCAATCGCCTATTCCGACGGACCTGACAGGTAATACCCGCGGCGAAACTTATTGCCAAGTCGGCCCGAATTGTAAATCAGCTCGCGTACTACGAAACGTCTCTATTAGAGGACCACCGTCCTCGCTATCCTCTTCGATAGGTACTCGTGAGGAAAGCGATTCTTCGAAGATCGCTAGAATGAAAAGAGAGAAGGGTACTAAACAGACGAGAGAGAGAGAGAGAGAGAGAGAGAACACGTTGTATTTTGTAGAAGAAAAAAAAATGTAGACGAGAAAAGAAGATGAGTTAAATTGATAGGATCTTTTATATATAGAAGAAAAAGAAAAAAAAAAAGAAAAGGAAAAATAAAAAATAAATAGAAAGGAATTCATTTTGATTGAATTTCAAATGAATATTTAATATTAGAACATTATAAAAGTTACCATTCCTTGATCCCTTTAATTTTAATTCCTATCATTTTCGTATCGAAGCCACGTACGATCAAATTTGAAATCCTACTATCTTTCTCCTTCCGGATATAATGGGAGTTTTGTACGAGCCTGCTTGCGCCGACGTGCCATCTCGTGCGATGAGCTATGTGTCTCTTCCCTTTGGCACGTACAGACACGTACGTATGCGCACACCAAGATGATAAAACACGCGTGTAACGTGCCACGCGTCAGCCCGTGTACGTCATTCGATGCACATTAAGCTCTCTCTCTCTCTCTCTCTCTCTCTCTCTCTCTCTCTCTCTCTCTCTCTTTATCCCTCTCTCCCTCTCTACCTATTTCTCTATCTCTATCTCTCTGTCTGTCACACTCACACTTACTCTGTCCTTCTCTCTCTCTCTCTCTCTCTGTCTCTTTCTTCACATACAGGAGATGTAATGCGATTAAGTACGTCGTTCAATGTGGAAACGAGACGAGACGAATTAGTCGACCACCTCCATCCCTCATCAATTCTCCACCCACTCGCTGATTCTCTTTGGAATACCTATATTACTATGCGAGATGGCAAACGCGTTAGGGAATGGATATTACGAAACTCATTTGTGGGATTACGTTAATGATTATTGCGTTTTAAAGAGAACGAACGTGCCAGGCGCGAGCGTTACGTGATAAGAAATCGTTTGGCGGATTTTTAATTGATGCGACGACTTTTTTTCTTTCCCTTCCCCCTACTCTTCTTCCTTTTTTTCACCTTTTTCCTTACACTCGTACCTGCAATTTCTACTTTAATGGAAGAACGTTTTTCTTTATTAGATCAATTTAAAATGGGAATGTAAATTTCGGTCCAGCCTATCCGTCCATTGACATGTTAAATAGTTGAGAATATTTGAGATGGATTCTATTCTAAGGACAGAAGGATTCTATTCTAATAAATAATGCGGATCTAAAAAAAGCTTCGAGACTGTGTACCTTGCATACATAACAAGAAATAGAATTATATCCTTTTAATAGACAGACACGTGCGCTTAATACATGATAATAAAAACGTTACCGCCTTCATGAGACTTCCATTCTTATAGACAGGTACAGGTATATTCATAATAAAAATTACAGGATTAAGAAGTCAAAGGACATTTTCATTCTCTCTCTCTCTCTCTCTCTCTCTCTCTCTCTCTCTCTCTCTCTCTCTCTCTCTCTCTCTCTCTTTCTTTCTTTTTCATGTCCGTACAATGAAGTCCATTAGCTAGGGTCGAACATTTTTCTACGGGCCAGACATTTTCCTCTGTTTAGCCTTGACTAATTATTTCTAGTTAAATAATTCACTTCTTTTTCTTGTACTTCTAACATTTTATATATATATATATATATATATATATATATATATATATATATATCACCACCCTGTCTATTCGATCTCATCGTTTCTATTCGGTACATTACGTATAGGTACGTGACCAAAGTATAATGAAATAAAATTGATTTCGTGGACAGTCGAACATATTCGACGAAAGCAAACCGAACGAAATGAAACGAAACGAAACGAAACGAAACTAAATGTTAATCGGCTTGACCAGACACAGCGGCGCCTTATAATGCTAGGTAATTTCGATTATCGATAACCGCTTCGGCACGTACACGTGCACGCGTAGATACGCCACACAATTGGTTCCAGTAAAACCACCGGTCATTGCAATCGAGCTCGCTATTTCGCGAATTACCCTTTATCTCTGTCTCTCTCTTTTTCTCTATTTCACTTTCTCCGTCTCTCTCTCTCTCTCTCTCTCTCCCTCTCTCTTTCTTTCCTCTCTCTCTCTCTCTCTCTCTCTCTCTCTCTCTCTCTCTCTCTCTCTCTCTCTATTCCTCATACCAGAGGAAAACGTTCGCTGATATTACGCGTGCGGCACTGTGCACAAAAACATATAGGGTGTCTAAAAGGTATATACATACGTATTGCAAACGAATTCGGTATTCGTACAGTTTGCATTGGGTTACGTCGGTAAATTTAAATCTAATTTTTTTTTCTCTTTTAATGAAAAATCCATCAAAGAGAAGGCACTCACATCGCATAATTTTCTTTTTACAAAACAATTAAAATAGATAGATGAGACACCCTTTATGTGCGCGTGTATAGAGAGGGTGCATTAGCTCCCATGTGCCAGCGGCAGGTTTACGCGCGCGCATGTGTTTCATGGAAAGAGGGGGGAGGGAAGGGGGATGGGACGATGGGAGGAAGGGGGAGGAGGGGGAGGGGAGGCTGGGAGGTACGCTCGAGAGCACGGCACGCATCGATGGGCACGTCGAGGTAGGCGAAGCCGAATATGTGGATTTCCTACATCCGGTGCGCGCCAACGGTCGGATCGACCGATAAATTATGCGAGTCCATTTAACCGTCGATTCTCGCACGATTCTGATGGCATCGCCATAGTCAACCTAGGTCGAACGAAAATTCTCTCGTGTGTCTTTCGCCTGATTTCTTTACGATCACATCGACATCGGCGCACGTCTTCTTACAGTTCATCGAGATAGAAACTAGATCGGATCTCCTCTTTCTTTTCTTTCTTCTCTTCTCGACTCGTTATCTTTATTGAAAAAAAGAAAGATGAGTAAACGAAATTTTCAAGTGGATAAACGATGTTTCTTTTAGTTCGAATTTTATACCCTTTTTAACTATATATTTTGCGTGGCATATTTGTCGCTATGACGTTATTACGCTGTTTCGATAAGAAAGATGTATACAAATGATAAAAGTAAGAAGAAAGACAGAGAGAGAAGATAGATAGATAGGTAGATAGATAGAAAGAGAGAGAGTTAGAGAGAGAGAGAGAGAGAGAGAGAGAGAGAGAGAGAGAGAGAGAGAGAGAGAGAGAGAGAGTTAAAGATATATATACAGAAACCAGGAAGCCACGCAATATGGACGATCTTACCACCTGTATTGTATATATTCATTGTATATGATTATATATACGAAGAATGTTGTCGTACGGTACAGAAGACCATAAAGCATAATATTAACGATACAATGTATTCGTGCAACATTCAGAACTTTTCATTCACTGGGAAGAAATGGTTTTACGAACGGTATAAGCATTCATTGTCGGATTATGGTAAGACAAGCATCATCTGTCGAATAATTTCAGTCACGTATTCGTAAATAATCTCTTATAAGTGCTTCGCTCTTGTTGTAAGACAACTCCTATACTCCGTGCATATTGAAACTTATATTCTTGTGTATCTTATTGAACGTATTATATCAAACGATCCGATTCTAGATTATTAAGCTTTAACATATATTATTAGAGATTTATTTTTTACGAATATTGTATTATATTATTATTTGTTTGTTAATATTTATATCACATTAAGGATATTTATACATGTATAGGAAATCAGTAAGATTGAGAGTATAATCGTTACATTTTGATTTTAATACATTATTATATGATCCAATGGTGGAATATGTTTGTATTATATAAGTTTAGATTACTTGTCGCACGTATTACAGGTGTCGAGAAAGGAAATAATAATTTTGTTATTTTTCTAAGATTCGGACGACGATTCTAAGATTCTTCCGATTCTCGTTTTAAGACTTCGTTCGAGCGTTCGAGATGTCGAGCGTAAATAAGCTCTCGCTAAGTGAACGAGTAAACGTGTTGACGTGTATGTTCAAGGATGGGCTCTAGTCTTCTCTCAGGTATCTACGTACGTAGGTACGATTCGAAACGCTATTCGCATTACGTTACCGCGTCGAGCTGCGTCGAGGTGCGCACGGCTTACCGCAACATCGACTGGCAAGCCGCGGTATTAGCATACACAATGTTTACCAGCATAATCCGAACGTCAACAACAGACCCGGAGACATCGAACGCGTAGAACGATGGGACAACGAATACTATGCCGTTGCTAGCTTTCAACGAGTTTCGCTACTCGATCGTGCGTAGAATACAAGCCGAGACTCTGCTCAACTGTCAAACAATATTCTCGAGTTCTCTTCTCCAGTCGAAGATGAGTGAGAATATTTTCGACTCTCTCTATCTTCAACAAGGAGTGATCGTACTGCCATTATCTATCGTGATTATATCGGTATTGCATGATTATTATATCAATTTCGAATCCGGAATAGATAATGATGCGTCTAAGATTAAAAAACAAAACAAAAAAGAAAAGATCTTCCTCTCGTTAAATTCATTTAATTTCGTTATATTATCATGTTATTAGATCATTAATTAGACTTCGTTTCATTCGTATTATCAGATATGTATAATCTGATTGGTGCAATTGAAGCATCTCGTCGATAAGTCGTAGAAATATTTGATGAATAAATAAATGATATATCTAAGCACATATAAATTTATGATCAAAAGTTTTATTACAGTAAGTTGAGTTCAAAGGTTGATACGAAGTTCTTCCTCTCTCTCTCTCTCTCTCTCTCTCTCTCTCTCTCTCTCTTTCTCTTTGTCTATCTCTATCTTTCCTCAAATACAAAGTGTTCGAATGACACCATCCCAGAAGTTGCGTCGACCGACTCGTAATTCTATTTTCTAACGCGTCGCATAACGCAACCCTGACGAACAATGTTCGTTTGACTATTCATAGGTTAAATACATTAAACCTTGAAATACGGTTTAACGGTGGTCGCTAAATAAACGTGAACGAATGTGTGAGTGGAGAAGAATGTGTTCGTGCACGAACGCGTCAAAATACGTGTTCGGTTTTGACGAAAGACCTTCCTCGTCCGTTGTAAATTCGCACAGTCCTATGCTTTAGCAAACTCTCCATGGTCTCTAATTAACTTCGTTTATCAAACGAACCATCCAATGGCGAAAGTACAGCGATAAACTCGCATACTCGAGCGTGTACACACAAGGGAAATTATAAATAAAAGAATTTCACGTTGTTCTTTGTAAGATTCATATTTTTTAATTATTCCTACATTTTAAAGATTAAAAATGATCGAGCAAAATCTTACTTGACTAAATTTAAAAAAATAAACAAAAAATCAATTAATGAAAAGTGATAGAATTATCATTAGAATTGTCATCATTGTTATACTTATCACAAGGATTTACGATGTCGATTAACAAATTGTAATTATCTACAAAAAAAAAAACGAATCGGAGACTTGAAATGCATTTTACTTTTTTTTTTTTTTTTATACATATAAGTATCAACAAACGTTTTTATACATATATTCAACGAAAACAATCGATTGCTCAAAAAGCAGAAGGAGTCAGAAGCGCATCGTTCGATAGGAGTAAAGGAGTATCGAGGAGTTCGGTACGCATCGAATTTGAATTAAACGTAGTTGGGAACTTTATTTCTCCAGAAGCTGTATAAATCGGTCGGTTCCATTTGCGCGATAGAACGGGGGCTTCGGTTTATGTTGGGAAGGAATATGGAAAAGGAGGAAGAGAGAGAGAGAGAGAGAGAGAGAGAGAGAGAGAGAAAGAGGCGGAATGGAGGAGGGGTGTGTGAGGTGGGATTGAGAGAGAAGTAAACGCGTTGACGGTATGCAGTCGATAATCGAGCTTGCACGTTGCAGCCCGATTGCGTCCCGATGGGAACGTCCCGATTCGCGACTACGACTCTATCGAAGCCTGTTGAGTTTCTACAAGTGTACGACCGGATCTATCGATTCGCGGAATGGCAACGTCTACGTTATGCAAGCACGATTCTTCACCCCCTGCCCTCATTTTATTTTACCCTCCTTCTCTCACTCTCCTACTTTTACTTCTCGTCGTTTCTGCATTCGATTCTCGAACTTCTACATCCGGAAGATTCGTCTTACTAGGAGGAATGCATAATTTAAACGTTCTCGCGTCCCAGTTTCTCTTCTCTCCCCTATTCTCCTCTCTCTCTCTCTCTCTCTCTCTCTCTCTCTCTCTCTCTCTCTCTCTCTCTCTCTCCCTCTCACAATCTCTCTCTATCTCTTCCTCTCCCCATATTTCTCTCTCTCTCTCTCTCTCTCTCTCTCTCTCTCTCTCACTCCCTCTCTCTTTGTCTCTTTTCTCTCTTTACTCAGTAAATCTGTGATTACAGGTTAAATCCTCCATTATAGATCTTCGCACTTCCGTTTCGTAAACGCATGCTTCGTATATCGAGAAAGTTTTGAATATATGCATAATATTTTTTCTTTTTCTTCTTTTTTTTTTCCTAGCCTTCACAGGCATTTCATTCGCATCGGAATATAAGGAATGTGATTGATATTCCTATAGGTAGGATCGTGAATGTCAACGTCATTTCGTCGTTTGCTTAATAGCATAAAAAATATCTTTCGAGGTATGTCGAGTCATTGATAATTAACGTCGGGGGATAAATTTCTTTTTGACGATGAACGACGTCGGCGACCGGTAAATATAAACGAAAGAGAATACTTTTCGATTTGGGACGAAGAAGAAGTAGATTTTGCAATTTACGTTATGGGAATGGTTTGTCTTCTTCTTTTTTTTTTTTTTTTTTTTAATATCCAGTGATATCTCAAATTGGATCTCGTCGTTGCAATTAATGTCGTTGCGATCCCGTAAATATTGTCTCGAGAATTATAATGAAATTACGGGAGAAAAATAAAAGCTTTGTAAAGGACAATAAGGAGGAATAGGATCGAAAAAGAGAAAGACAGAGAGATGGAAAAAGAGCTAGAAAGAGAGAAAGAGAAAGAAAGAGATAGGAGAGTATGAGAGAGAGAGAGAGAGAGAGAGAGAGAGTGGATTTTAATTAATTAGCGAGCCTCACGAAACGAATTACGTATCGTCACTTTTAAGGTGAAATTGGCTCGTCGCATACCTTCAAGTGACAAGAGCTTTATTATATGAGGATGAACTCACGGATCGATGGCTCGGTTTAATTAGCTGTCCAATACAAACGAGTCGAACGAACGAGTTTTCTTTCGATGAGTATCGAATAAAAAAAACGAACGATTTTACGCATTTGCGTGGTAGTACGTCGATCGATCCGTCAAAATCACGTTTTCATCTTACGATCATAATTGTCTAATTACATGTATTACATATACATTAACCGTTACCTGTATTCTTCTTTTTTTTTTTTTTTATTCAAATACGATAGCATATTTCAAAGGAGTATATAAAAGAGAAATATATGTTGCAATTGTTGGGATATAATATTCCAGTGCGTAACCACATCGAATTTTATTCGTTGCAAACGTCAAACGGCGGGGAAAACAAAAAGCGACGGTTTGCTAATTAAAATTCATATATCACGTCAACCGAAACAATCTCAACAATCGATTTATTTGAATAACATCGAAAGAAGAATTGAAACAATTGAACTGCACAAATAAACTGAATATTATTTCGGAATATTTATTTTATATTAGCCTTTGCATAGTACTCGCGATTTATCGTAAAAGCAATGAAAAGGTGAAAATTGTATAATTATTGCCTTTTAAACGATCATTCATTGTACCTGTCGGTCAGTCGCGTGATGAAGAGATCGTGATAAAGAAAGAGACGGAATAAAGAATAGTTAGAAGAATAGTCCGACAAGTTGAGAAATTTCTTTCAAAAGCAAAAAGGTTACTATTCTTGATTGTGTTTATCGTGTGACACCTTGCACACATGGCGTGCCCCGGGAATATACATTCTGAATTCGTCCTCTAGAAATACGAACGACCATGAAGTCAGTTAGGTAAGCCGCACCCTTAACAATGGGAAGCCACGCGCCATATGTGGTCCCACATGCCACGCGTGAACGTTCTCTATCTTCTCTCTCTCTCTCTCTCTCTCTCTCTCTCTCTCTCTCTCTCTCTATCTTTGTCTTTCTCTCTTACACTCACGCATGTCGTTTTCCAGACGATCCAAATGCCGCGTCCTGACCCTTCTCTTCTCCCTTTCTCCTCTCGCGTAGGGTTAGAGTGTAAGGGTCTTCGCTCCTTTTTCTTTTTGCCCTTCTTTTTTTCTTTTCTTTTTTTTTAGCACGTGTCTACGCGTACGCGTTTATATGCGTACAGATATATAGTATTATATTATATTATCGAGTTCGAAGGGTGAAGATAATAAAGACCGCAAAAGGCTGCGGCATTCACCCAAGTGATTCATGACTCTCGATACGTAGACGATGTTATCGATTACGTGCTACGAAATCCGTACGAGGACTTACCCTATTCATCCATGAAAAAGAAAATGAAAAAATAAAAAAAAAAGAGAAAGATCGCCATCCACGGGACCCAAAGCCCGTTTTCGAAACGGTCTATGTTCGTTGGGATGCGATCCGTACATAGATATGAGAAGATTTAAAGGGTGGAAGGGGTTGTTACTTCAAAAACGCGTTCTGCGTTAGTTATCGGTACTTCGGAACGGCGGACATCGAAATGGTTATCGATCGGACACGTCTCGGAAAGAGGGACGCGCCCTTTGCTTGCGTTAATGCACGCGACGACGCGTAACATTTACACTTCAATTTGTTTGTATATCTACAAAAAGCGAATAGTTGATAGGAGCGCTTCGAATTTTTTTTTTTTTTACTTTATCTTCGACTAAAAAGTCTTAAGAGAAATGTTAGGAACTTTTATTTCGACAAAACCGGCGGAGATACGTATGTAGTAAATATTTATTTGTTTTTGTTTTTCCTTATTTTTTCCGATTCATTTTCAAGAAGAAGGAACTTGATAAATCTGATCGCAAAAGGTGAAGTAATAAACGTAAGATACGATTCGTAATCGTAAGATTTGATACGAGTTACGGTTTTTAATGTCGGTCAAGGATTCCCCTCTTGAAAGAGAGTCGAGCAACACGAGTCTTTGGGTTCTGATAGGAAGGGTTCTGACAAAAAGAAGGGCGATGTTTCTACGTGGCGTAAATCGGAGGACGAATCTCTTCGTCGAAAGCGAAATCCCGTCGAAACGAATCTAAACCCGTCGATGTATTCATGAGCATACACGACGCGTTGGAAGGAGGGCCAGCGGTGACGAAAAAGAGAGAGATAGATAGATAGAGAGAGAGAGAGAGAGAGAGAGAGAGAGAGAGAGAGGACGAAAAGGGGATGAGGTCGTTCTCTTCATAGTGTTATGTCGCACACTATACAAGGCGTATCTCCGGCGTATGATAAATCTCCCGTCGCGGTTCGAGCCTCTATCGTATCGCCGTGGCTATTTTAATATTTTAAACTTCTACCCTAAATGTGCAGTATATCAAAACTTGTGCCATAAATTCCATATATCTCCCTCTCTCCTATGTAAACATCTATACCCATTTATATACATATCTACTGTCTCTGTCTCACTCCCTTATCGAACATCCACCTGGTCCACTCGTTTCATACTTACCCTTTGCTAGCTATTATATCAACAAAACTCGACTATGTTACCATATAGGTTTCGAAAGAATTAACGACCGTTCGCGAATCGTGAAAGGTCATACGTCGTTATCGCTTGGATCAAGAGCAATGTTCGTTTTAAATTTCTTTTTTCCTTTTTCTTTTTGTTTATATATATGTATGTATATAGAATCTGATCGAGTCTTCGATTCGTACAACGTACGAATAGAAAATATTTGTTTGTTTGACATAATAAATAAAATAGAAAAGAAGGAATATATTCCAGAGAATGAAGAAAGAACGATCAGACGAAATGAGTTGATGTATTATTCATGAGAATTCGCGTAAAAATGAACAATTATGTAAGTACTTGACCGAAAATCCACTTTAATTTTCTTCTCGATGGCACTTATGACTTTTTCAAATATCATCGTTTCTTACGAATGTCTCGTTCGGATAAAAATTACATAAGGTTTATTAACGTTCCCGCTATTAACGAGGATGAAGAAGGAAACGACGAGAGAAGATAGATAAGCAAGAAATGGCGGCCTTTCACTCTTGCCAAGACAGATGTTAATTAGCGAACAACTTTTAATCGTATTTCCTCGACGGGACCGGTCGCTTAGAAGACCCAATGACACGCGAGAAGCATTGAGAATAGTTTGAGTTCAGAATGAATCGAATGTCTCTCTCTCTCTCTCTCTATCTCTATCTTTATCTCTATCTCTATCTCTATCTCTCTTGCTCGTCTTTAAGTGGAACGTGCACGTATTAGCAAACGTCATATTAATTGCCTTAATAACCCGTCGGGTTAACGAGCGTATCTCGACAAAAAACGCATCTGCCAGAACTAGAACGTCGGCGTCTTTGTGCTGCTCTCAAAGGAGATGTGGATTCATTTTCGTCTTTTTCTTCGGCAAGCCACCATCGTCCTTTCTCTCTCTCTCTTTCTCTCCTCTCTCTCTCTCTCTCTCTCTCTCTCTCTCTCTTTCTCGCTATTCCTGTCTCTTGCTCTTCTCTTCGTCCTCTTTTGTCTGTATCTTTCTCTGTCCTTTGTTCTCTTCGGCAACATACTTCAAGCCGATCCCTTTGACTTGCAACGATCAGCGAACCTTGAAGGATAACGATGTTAATCGCGACGATGAAAGTAGAAATTGGGTTTTGTACAAACGAGTTACGTGTCCAGTGATCTTAAACTTTCAAAGTTACTCCTACTTGTCTTGTTGCTTTACGAACGAGATGGTAAAAGATCTTGATAAGTTATTAACAAAAAGAAATATAATAAACATTGGGATCGATTTATATCATATAAAAAAGATTTCCTTCTTTTAAGATTTGTAACTACGAGAAACATTATAAGATATAGAAAAGATCGATGACGTTTAGAATTGAAATTGAATAATTGTGATCAACGTTGAGTTGGTCGATTCGAATTTTATATAAGGTCCGAATATTGATTAGTCTCGATAAATTATTTTCCTTTTTAGATATTACGAACAAGTCTCGAAAGCTACCAAGGTTATCACTATCGTCGAAGGAGATTCGATTTGTGCGTTTGCAATTTCCATAATTAGCATTTTTTTTTTTTTTACTTTCGGACTTCTTCATCTTCCTTTCCTTCCTATTATCAGTGAAAAGGGGCACCTTGACGGTTTTACAAGCGACGAAATTAAGCAAGGCTCGAGGCCACTTTCATTGCATACGAAATCACTTTTCGTTAAGTATTGGTGAGTTGCTGTAGAAAGTAAGAGAGAGAGAGAGAGGGTGGGGGGGGGGAGAAGGGAGGGAGGAAAGGTAGATAAGAGAACAGAATAAATGCAGGAATCGTAGGTCGAATGAGAAAACAGTAGCTAGCTGGTATTACTTGCGAGCAGTGTATTAAAGGCGATAAAACAATGCCTAAACTTTAAGAGCGACTACATTCATTATTGCTTCTCAAACTTTGCTGTAATCGAAGCTCTTGGCTAGTAGAACACGAGAAAAACAGATAAAGAAAGAGAGAGAGAGAGAGAGAGAGAGAGAGGGAGAGAGAGAGTGAGAGAGAAAGGAAGAAGAGGAAGGAGGTATCGATCAGACTCTAAAGGGTTCCTTAAAATCTACATTGTATTAAGGTATACTCGAGTCGAATCAATTTTATTGGCAATTTAATACAAGCCTATTTTCTTGCGGGCAAAATCCTGACGATAAAAAAAATGAGAAAGAAAGAGGAGAAAGAGAGAGAGAGAGAGAGAGAGAGAGGGAGAGAGAGAACCCTACATAGGTTGAATAATCGATCAATCAGTTGGTGTGTTGGAGCAGGTAAACATAAACACGGTATTTCCTTTAGCTGACCTAATATGCCATAGGTCACGATGGTGAATGAAAAATCAAGGTTATCTCACAGCAAAGAGAGTTGAACATCACTCCTACATGCTTTTACGTGTTTGTTCGTGCAACGACTCGTGAAGTTAGCCATCAGACTTCGGTCCAACGAATGGAAACTAGAACGCTTGCGTTCATTAACCGTGCTCCTTTCTACTAACTTTATTACGGTTCTATGGAAATCAAAGTCCCTTTACCTTGGCCATTGCTTTTTCGTATTTCGTGAATCGCGTTAACGAGATGTTTCTATGTATGTATATATATACATACACACATAGATACAATATATACGTACCTACACATATATATATTGGGAAATAACGTCGGTGTTGTTTGTTAAGCGATAAGAAGATTTGTAATAAATCCATGTTAACGTAGATAAATTTCATTCGTATTCTTGATATCGATTCGATTGATATATAAACCATTAATAAAAAGATACCTTTCACGCGAAGAGTTCACTGTATTTTCACACTTTTTATCGTTGTAATTTTGATCAAACATATAGATTGATCGATTTAATGGACATTATTGGCTTACTTAAAGGAACTATTACCCTTCACGATCAAGTGTGAAATATCGAGTTAAAGGTCAAATAATATGATACTTTCGAGAATATCAACGACGGACCTTATCGTATAGAAAAAACGTTATATTGAAAGATCACGATAAGCGATATCGTTGACTCGTGAAAGAGTAATAAAAAGAAGCTAATAAAATATATGAACGAAAGGACGCCGTTGTAATAAACGAAATCAAAAAAAAAAAAAAAAAAAAAAAAGACAGAAAGGAAAACTCTTATTTCCTCGAGTTAATATCATAAAATAAGCGTCGTCGAGATTTCCGTTTTAAAAGACAAAGTTCCCTTTTTACGTTTTCACTTTAACAGCCGCGAGAAATAAATAACTCAGCGTAGAAGGATCCGGCCTTCCGATTTATTCGAGCGATTTTCGGATTTATCAGGTAGATCTCTTAGACGGTTCGCGAGGGTGGTGAGGAGAGCAACGAAGCGAGAAAAGGGAGCGGACAAAGGGACGACGTATCCACTCCTCTCGTTTTTTTCCTTTCTCCAAGGATACCCTTCGCCTGGTTTTTCTTTTTCTTTCTTTTTTTTTTTGCGAAGGTAACTACGTAGTTTTCGAGACGAGTAGAGGAGGGAGTGTTGTTAAAAAAGGGGCAGAAACACCTTTTAATTCCACGCTGCGAAACGCGCGTTATATTTTATTCCGAGGGTGTTGCCGTTATCAATACCGTCGGGGTTGCTACTTTCTCTCTCTCTCTCTCTTTCTCTCTGTCTCTCTTTCTCATTATCAACCCTTATCTTATTCGAAACCTTCCGCTTTCCCTTCTTTCCCTTCATCTTCGGTCTATTTAATTTGAATAAGTTTTAAAAGTTGGCTACCCTCGCGCACGCTCGGCAGATATCAGATCTCCATCGTTTCCATCTCTCTGCTTCCCGATTCTTCCTTTTTGTCGGTCTTTTATAGTCACTCCTCTTCGAGGACACATTTACGTCAGACGAACTCGTCCGTCTCGTCTCTCTTCTCGTCTTCCTCTATCTATCCTTCGTCCTCCTCCGTCCTCCTCCTTTTCCTCCTTCTCCTCTTACTTTTCCTTCTCTTAAAACCATCCTACGTCGCTTCTTTTCGTCGCGCTTTATATCTCCTACCCCTTTCCTCATTGCCCGCCACATTTTTTTCTCTATCCGCCATTCTATCCTCGTTCTTTTCTTTCTCGCTTTTTCGTACTACCTCGACATTTCATCGAAGTACAACGATGACGACGACAACGACGACGACGGTAGCCGAAAGAGGACGCCTTTATTCGCTGATTTAATTCTGAAATAATTCTGCTGGTAATGACATCGCCTTGCTCCTTCACCTTTTCATGGTCGTCTCCTTTTAAAAGAATACGAAGAACGTTTAGTAGGGGGGCAGTGGAGAGAGGGGATATGGTCTCGTAAAATATCGAACGACTATTCATTTTTTTTTATTTCGATCATCTTCGTTCTTTTATCTATCTATTTATTTATCTATCTATCTATCTATCTATCTATCTATCTATCTATCTATCTATCTATATATATATATATATATATATATATATATATATATATATATATATATCTGTCTGTCTGTCTGCCTCATTCTTTCTCAATAGAATTTTATTAATGCTATTAACATTTAATTGCGGAGTCAAAATTAACGGGAAGATCGTGAACGGATTTCCACAGTTGCAAAAAGGTAAGATAACCGGTTCTGATTCTGACGGTAAAATAAGAGATGAAAAGAGGTAAAAGATAAAGAATTTTCTCACGGTACATCAATTTCCGGAAGTAGTATAAGTCGATCGATTTAATTATCTCACGCACATACCGTGAAAGTAATTAGTGTCTAGCGCCATATGGTTAGTACGACGGAACCGATTATCGAAAAAGTAATCAAAAATTCGATCGAGTAATGTTTTCTTTTTTTTTCAGAGAAATTCTTTTTTCCTTTTTACGGAACTTATCGATTTCATTTTTGTGTTCGGACGTTGCGGGCAATTAATTGTGAAACTTTTTCACGTTGGTGAATGTAATCTCTGGGGTTAAAAATATCGAACTTTCAAACAAGGCTCACGGCAGTCTAGCCAAAATGATTTCAACGAGATGTATCGTTCTTGTTGTATTTAGTCATAAATCCGTCTGGTCGTTTCAATGCCAGGGCAACGAGACGTATTCGTCAACTTTTTCACCTTGACCCGCGAGTCCAATCCTCTTCGTCATTTTAACGCACGACGTTTCATTTGAATCTCGACGCCGATATAGTCGCCGTATGAAATATTGCACGCGTTTAGAACAATTCAAAAAGAGAGAGAGAGAGAGAGAGAGAGAGAGAGAGAGAGAGACAGATAGAGTAAGAGAAAGATAAAATGGAAGAAATAAATCTAATGTCGAGAGAAAATATCTTTTAATCGCAAGATTTAATCATTAACGTTAACGAAAAAGTAAAGTATTAAAATATAATCCGAATATAAATTAGGAACTAAATCGACTGGAAGGAGGTGTTAAAAAAAAAATTTAAAAAAAAAAAAAAAGGGCTTTGTAAAATAAAGAAATATTTTACGATAAACGAGATTCATTTTGCCGGAAATGATCGGTCGATGAAATTCAAATAAAGAAAAGGAGAATCGAACTTGTGTATTCCGCCAATCAAGCGCAACGATCCTAAAACGTTTCTTGACGAGAAAGTTTATCATTGTAACGTTGAGTTCTCAAAGTGCAACGAGTAGGAGTGGTAGAGGAAGGACGAATGAGAAAAAAGGGAGAGAGAGAGAGAGAGAGAGAGAGAGAGAGAGAGAGAGAGAGAGAGAGAGAGAGAGAGAGAGAGAGAGATACATAGAGAGGAAGGAAAGGGTTAAAGGGTAAGGGGAGAAATTGCATTCCTTCGAGATCCTTTCCAGAGTCACTCGAGAATCTCACGAACGCCAGACAATGTTCAAACGCTTTCGACACGCTCGAATGCTCGCGCTTTTCCGTCGAGTTGAAGCAACCTTCGAGAAGAGACTGTGGCTCTCTCTTGGCTCGCCTTCGAGATTTTCACTTTTGATTTCTGCTTATTTCCACGTTACCATCTTGCAGAGAGTATCCTTTCCTCCGTTATAGTGCTCGGCTCTTTTACTCGATAGATTCCACTGATATTATTCTCTAACGGATATATACATATATATTATAGAGATTAACAGTGTATAATGAAATACCTAGATGGTTTTAATTGAATCTAGGAGAATGAATATAATTGATTAGCTTCAAAAGAATGTCCGTCTTGCATCTTGTTGTCAATTTAATAGGATGCTCGTCAATTTCGGTAATTAATAATAATAATAATATAATAATAATAATAATAATAATAATAATAATAATAATAATAATAATAATAACAATAATAATAATAATAATTTTTTCTCGATCATTATTTTGATTTCATATCATTTAATAAACGAATAATTTGTTCGTGAAATTTACAAATAATTTTTTAATAGAATATATTTTTATTCTTCGATAATAACAATGCCGATCAAAACGATAGATAGTAACGTGTCCCGTAGGATCTTTAAAATTTCTCGAGAATGAATTAGCCACACGACGCGCAGCATCCAATTATTTGGGTTTTATCTGTCCACCGTTGCAGCTTTATACGCTCGTTTGATCCAGCTCATTACCACGGATAATAACGATAAAGTCGAAAAGTCGAGTGGCAAGTTACTTTCTGTAGTATCGAAATTCTCCCCTTTCTCTCTCTCTCTCTCTCTCTCTCTCTCTCTCTCTCTCTCTCTCTCCCTTATTTTTTGTCATATTTGAAATTATTCGCTCAGATACCGTTAAATACTCATTTGGGAACGATGTTTTCGAAAAGCGCAATTTACTTCGAGCGCAAATCCGTACTACTCGTTCTTCTACATTTTTATATTCCCTTTATCCGACTCTTAGTCAAATAAATTCTCAAAAGCGTTGTATAAAATTTTAAATCCGAGAAAATCCCTGAAAGACAGAAAAATCTTGTGAATTTAATCGTTCAAAGAATTAATTATAAATACCTACATAGTTAAAATGAATAATTACCACATATGTATCATTTTGGAATGTAATATCTCGACTTAACAAAATCCCTTTTCCTCTAGGTTAATGAAATTTTTCTCAATAAATCTTCATCTATTTTATACCTATTTTTTCATCATCGCGTTCTGCCTGTCCCTCTCTCTCCCTCCTTCTCTCTCTCTCTCTCTCTCTCTCTCTCTCTCTCTCTCTTTCTCTATCTCTATCTCTTTATTTCTTTTTTTCCTCGTACGGCTAGCACGAAACGCACGGAAAAATAATCTCTACCGCGGTAAATTCAATTACGGCTGCTCTTCGTGCTTCGTGCAAAAAGTAGGATAAAAAAGAGATTCGCGGTACCATTAAAAGAGCTTAATCATCGTGGCGAATGGAAGTGGTTTAAGGGAGAAGTTTTCCTGAAGGAAACGAGACGTCGGAGTTTCGATCTCCTTTAGATCGGGTCGCGACGTATTATTCGCAAGATACTTCTCTCAGCTATCTACCTTTCGAATTCGTTAAGAAGTCCTTTTCATCGTCGAAAATTCGTCATAACGTTCGCAGCAACTTTTCGTCGACAATGACGACGACAAGACGACGACGACGACTACGACGAGGTAAGAAGAGCATTTTCCTTCGTTCGATCATTAGTAAAGAAGGAGTCCTTCGAAAAAAGGAATCGGAATAAGAGGGGACTGAGGAAAGCATAGCTTCCATCTCTCTTTCTTTGGAAAACTCAGCATATAAAGGGCAGTCTAGACGTACCTTGATCACAGATCACCGCGAGAGTGGTTCAAAGAGCAAAGCTTTCGAATAGGTGTTTGAGATTTCGAATGTGTTCGTGGAAGGAATTAAAGACGACCTGATAGTTCACCGTTCTCTCTCTTTCTCTCTCTCTCTATCTATCTATCTATCTATCTATCTATCTCTCTTGGTATATTTTGCCGCTCTACGGATCAAGAAGGTGTCCTCTGTGATCTCACACGACAACGGGTTTAAATGAAAGGGAACTGTTAGAAAGAGTAAAGAGAGAGAGAGAGAGAGAGAGAGCGAGAGAGAGAGAGAGAGAGTGAGAGAGAGTGTGAGAGAGAGAGAGAGAGAGAGAGAGAGAGAGAGAGAGACGGAAGGAGAATGAACAAAAGAGATACTAGAAAAATAGAAGAGGCCGAAGAAAAATGAGCACTGTATCAGGGGTAGAAATTTCTGTTAGATTCTTTGTTTTTTAAACCACCCACTATATTCGCAGTTTCTCTCTTCTCTATAATGTTTTTTTTTTTTTTTTTTTTTTTTTAATTATAAAACGTGTTAATGCGCGAACGAACAAGAGGATAACGGTGTAAAAGACAGAACGACTCAAGCTGAGCATTTTAATAAAAGTAAATTTTACGTTTTCATTTCATTCGTATACTCTTTCCCTTCTTAGCAGAATAATAAAATAGAAACTGTGTCTTAATTACAAACTGATCATTCTTCAACGAACTATTCGATGCGTTATTGACCGTAGAACTTTCAGGTTGAAACCGCGTTTTGATTATTGTTTTTCTCGGGCACTTCATCGCACCACGTCGGGTTCAAGTGCGTAACGGACTTTCAAACGGAAACTCCTAATTAACAAATGCAAAAAAAAACAAAGAAAGAAG
>OU964966.1:3099573-3159573 GCA_918808275.2 Dolichovespula sylvestris
AATAGGGGAGAGAGAGAGAGAGAGAGAGAGAGAGAGAGAGAGAGAGAGAGAGAGAATACTTGGCGACGAAAGCAAGGCAATATGTTTTGCGAGGAGTTCTCGTAATTGTAGTATACGTCTTCGTACGTTTTGCCGTCATTTTACCTTCTGAATTCGTATCCTACGAGAAAAAAAAGATATATATATATATATATATATATATATATATATGTCGAAATATCGTAAAGTAACGTTATCCGCATTTATTTTACTAACATTGTACCTAATTCTTTGAAATGGAGTAACTTCGCGCAGTGATTAAACTAATTTCTGGCACGCTTTTACTAGAGATCATTATCCTTGTTTGAAAGGCTGATAAGGGTACATTTTCTGCCAAGCTTGCTGGTCGAGTTTTAAATACATTGGACAAAAGGATCACCGGGTGATTTAATTTTCTTAGAGTATGAGTCGTGCTTAGGTTCGCGTAATGCAACGTTTAACGATAAACCGAGATAAGCTGCCTAGCTCGATAAGGCTACGTTAAAGATATGCCTTTCGTGATCGTTACTCTTTGGTAGTTTTTCCGTTTTCTTTTTTTTTTTTTTTATTTTCTAGGCAGGCTATGAAAAATAAGAAATAAACTAAGAAATTAATCAAACTTTGCTTTATGAATTTTAACGTAATCATAGTAAAAAAGAAAAGTTACGGTTGGAAACTGAAAGTGTAGTAAAAGAAACTACTAAAAGGAATGACTAAGAGAAAGAGAAAGACAGTATGTGCGTGTATATGTATGTGCATAAAAGATAGAGAAAGAAAGAGAGAGAGAGAGAGAGAGAGAGAGAGAGAGAGAGAGAGAGAAAGTGGAGATAGGAAGAGACTAGGTGGACGATGTTGGTCCAAAGCTGAGGTCGAGCCAAAATGCAAAGCTGTTAATCTGATTTTGCGTCCAGCGATTCTGAACTCTATCTCTCACTCTCCCTCTCTTCTCTCCCCCCCCTCTCTCTCTCGCTCTCTCTCTCTCTTTCTCTTTCTCCATTTCGCACGTAGAACGTAACTTTTAGTTGACTCTCAGCCTCGAGAATGTGTACCGGATTGCCGTCAATTATACATTATAAACAGTCATAAATATGCAAACTCTCGAAGGTGATGGTCAAGAGAGAGAGAAAGGGAGAGAGACAGAGAGATAGAAAGAGAGAGGGAAAGAGAGAAAGAAAGAGAGGTTGAAAGAGGGAGAATAGAAGAATATAGGCTGAGCATTGAGCAAGTGCACGCATTGCGTCAGCAAGAGCCCGGATATCACCGATTGCAAATGTCGGCAGTATCTCTCACGCGGATTTACACTTTCATGTGTGGTCCGGCTCAAGTCGAATAATTATTTATCTTCTACGAACGCAATTCGCCATTCGATTTCCTTTAACGAGATTCTCGCGGAAAATAGAATTTAGATCATACTGAAAGGAATATCGTTCCGTAAAATTAGATCAGTAAAGATATTATAAATGTCGAATATATCAATTTTTCTTCATGACTCGTAATAAAGGATGTTATTTTTTTTCTATAGATGAATCGTTTGAATATAAGAAACGATAAGAGAGAGAGAGAGAGAGAGAGAGAGAGAGAGTGTGTGTGTGTGTGTGTGTGTGTGTGTGTGTGTGTGTATGCCCAAGTATTACATACTTTCCCGTTTAGAAAGCGTAGTCGAGCGAAGTTATCCTTAAACGTTATCGCGAATAATACGCTCTCAAGTTCTCGATAGTAAAATGAAATGATCAGACGAGGAAGCTTATTAATCTACTCGGAAAGTCATGACACACACACACACACACAAATATGTTGTACATAGAAACGGAAGTACCGTTGCTTTGCTTCGATAACTTCGATAACACCTATTCCTCATTCGATGGGACTATTACCATTTCAATCGCGCATAAATTCAATACCGTTCAGAATTATCATATTGCTTGAATTATAAACAAATCATATCCGAACGTGTCTGGCTTCATAATGGAAATAGTCGATCTATGATATTCAGGATTTCGATGAAATTTTTTCTATCTACACAACTTCGTTCATATTTTTCGACGATATGTAAAAATCATTTTAAAAATTTGCAATAAATCGACCTATTTTTCTTTTTTTTCTTTTGCAATAGCGTATGAACCTTCTTAATGCTGGTTTAAAATTTTTAATAATAGAAAATTTTACGCTTTATTATATTACTACAATCTTTTCACTTTACGACTCATTAGTTCCCTGAAAGAAAATGTCAAGTTTAAGTTGGTAGAATAATTTGAACTTCTTGGCAGATCGAATAAATATGTTAATTCGAATCTCGGAGCACGTTAAATGCTGGTAAAGTTTCATCAAATTCTGAAATATATACTTTAGAAGATTTCCTTAGGTTTTGCTTCTGAAGGTAACACCGATTAAATTTATCCTCTATCTCTCGATATTCAAAAACGAGAAAATAATCCATTATGCATAACATCTACATACAATTTATCGTCTCCCTTTAACGCATATAATATTTATATTATTGCAATTTAAACGATTCACTTCAAGTATTATGTACCTTTCAAACCAATTCATTAACGCATAAAAGTAAATTGAATGTTTCTCGGCTAATTAAAAAGTCATTTTCCTAGATGAAAAGTAACTATCTGCGTTGAAAATAAAAGAAAAACTAAAAAAAAAAAAACTAAATAAAACAAAGCGGCATCTTTGCTATCGTTACAACATTATACAATGGCAACTGTTATTATAACCAAAAGATCAAAGGATCAATCGATAGGGATCGATATACACATTTTTATTATGCAAATTATTCTCTCGAGTGTACCCTCCCACCAGTAAGCTCCCATCTTGTTTAACTCTTTTTCTTCCTTCTACTTGCATATACCTACCTACTTGCCTGTCTACATGCTACGGACGCGGAAGTTTCGTGCCGAGATGCCGTAAAGGAGGCCAAAAACAATTTCAACGTACGATAAAACCTCGTATTCGGGCTCGAATTATGGGAATTCGTGACGGGTCTCGGACCGTTCGTTTTCTCGATTCAAGATGGCCGCATCTCTAGCATCTCGCGGTCTTCCATGTATAATATTAACTGTGTTATGTATACATACATATATACATATATCTATATATTGTGTACACACACACACACACACACACACACACACACACACACACACACACACACACACAGGAAGATAGAAAGAAATACGTGCATACATTTGCCAGTAGGTAGATTTGCAATTCGTAATGCGTGACTTTCAAATCTCGCGCGCCGTCGGCAGCAATTCGTCGATTCGACCGCTTTCGAGAAATCGACGGCTAACCCAATGCATTTTCGTGGTAGACATCGTATCGAGATATTTACCACTATTATCGTTGAGATTATTTTCAACCGGAAATTATTTTACAGTCCCGGAAATTATAGCCGATAAAATATCAAATACTCGGTGACCACGCAAAGCCGTCATTTCGTAATGGAACTCGACGCGTGCTCAAACATTTATACTGATACATACAAACTAATAGTTTCATCGAATTCTCTCTCTCTCTCTCCCTCTCTCTACCTCTCTCTCTCTCTACCTCTCTCTCTTGTTTATATTTATATTATTATATCGAAGAAATTTTCATGTGCACGATCATGACATTTTATTTAAAAAGAAAAAAAAAGGAAAACGAAAAAGAGAGAGGACGGCGGAACGAGTCTACGCATAAATAAATTTTACTCGAGAATATATATATGTGTACATGAATATATATTAGGTGTACAACTTTGGTACCGCCGTTTTTCCTAAATTCGAGGCTTTATTAAAAACTGGTTGTACTTTTATGATTCAAAGTGTTGTTCATCGCTGGCCACTACTTTCTCCCATCTTTCGGGTAGCGAACGAATCTCACGTTGAAAAAACTGGTCATCTTTTGAAACGATCCACGAATTAAAATCGGCGGAAGCAAAGTTGTACACCTAATATATATATATATAATAATTTTACTTTGAAATATTTGCGAATATTTAAAATAGACGAATTAAATTCATAATAACTTGATTTAATATCTAGAAATTCAGATGTAATACGGCTCTATAAGAAAGAAAATTCAACAGCTACGAAAGAATGAAGTTATCAAAGCACGATTTTTTTCCCTTAAGAACACGAAATCAGTAAAACACACTTTCGGCATCTTCCTCTAATCTTGCAACATGATTTTGAAATAGAGAGATGGAAAGAAAGAGAGAGAGAGAGAGAGAGAGAGAGAGAGAGAGAGAGAGAGAGAAAGCACACCTGTCGATCTTAATAGCGATATCCGTTGCATCGTCAATAGCTCAAATAAATAAGGGTCTTCGGATTCTACAACGAGCTTGGATTCACGAGAATCACCGTTAATACCAGCCAGTTTACATTTGGTATAATGCATTTTTTGTCATGGCAGATTTGGGCCAGCAGTAGGCTCAGCAAATTATCTCAAGAGAATTTTTTTTTGCGAGCCTATATATTATAACCGGTAATACATTTCGGCACTGGACATAATTATAAGCCTTCCCATTCTCCAATTCGGAGTTTCGGTCCGTAAGGCAAGTAAATCATAGGGTTAGATCGGTGCCACGGATCTAATGGCTGCTTCTCTCTCTCTCTCTCCCTCTCTCTCTCACTCTCTCTTCGTTAGAGCCAATGGTGTACGAGAGCCCAAATCGACCTTCCGGAAGACAGCTGGCTCGGTAATTGAGACATCATAGAGACTAAGAGCGATGGATTCGGCTGGATGCGTTCGTAAATCGAAGCGAAAAGAGTCAGTCGAACGATCGCGTGTACACCGACCAATGAGCGTTCTCCCCTTGTACTCGTACAGTTTGTATATATTTGTGTACAGAATAAAGAGGGAAAGAGAGAGGGAGAGAGAAAGAGAGTATATCTACAAAAGTGTTTGCGACGCGTATCAGTTCGACTTTGGACTCAGGGCATTCCGGACGTGAGATATATCAGTTCGATAAGCCACCTACTCGTTTCCCCCTTCACGAATTCAAGGCTTTGTTCGATTAATTAGACCGATATAACGTTGTTATTTTACGTATTACAGACTTTTATTCTTCGATGTAATCTCGTAGTTAAGGGGTAAAAGTATTTTAACAGGCAATAGGTTATTATCTGTATCGTTGAAAATCGTTCTGTTAGTCAAACTCTATGGGAGGTTAAAACGAGGGCGAATCGATAACAACAGTGTATTAGAAGGAATGATAAATATGTGTATTTATCGAGTTATACAGTTCATGGGCCTCGAGTGTATCATAGGAGCCTATCTTCTGCGCGTTATGCCGTAATCCAACGGCATGCTACGAGCGAATTTATGTAAATGAGATTTATGTAAATGCAAGCTCGAAGTAAAAGTAGGTCAGAAATCGATTACGTTAAATTATGAAATATTTTCTTGATATCACGATAACAATGACGATAAAATGAATAGGTTATTGGAGGTACGTCAATTTTATCGTTAACTTTATATTCGACATATCCAAACGAATGTGATTTTAATTCCACTGCGGGGGAAGGGAGGAGGTGGGGAGGGGGTAGGCAGGTAGGCAGGTAGGTAGGGAGGGAGGGAGGGAGGGGGAGAGAAAATGATCGCGATCTCAAAAATTCTTTATGGAATTGTGGTGTACGATTGACGGTGACGGTTAATTAAAAATGCAAACGTTAATGATTTTCAATGGATCGTTGATATGGACGCTTTCATCTAGATACTGGTAAAACGCAACTCTAATTGGTATTTTTCGTTCGTGGCTTGACGTCGAACGTAAAAATGGTCGGTCGTAAAATAAAAAATATGTTTCCACGCAAAGAGTGTACGAATGGCATAGGTAAATTTATTATCGTGTTAAATCATCTTTTTTGGCTCGGTAGAAAGGGACTAAAGTAAAGGAGAAAAAAACGATCGAACTTTATCGTATATATGTAATATACCTATGTATTATATACTGTGCAGAATGTACATATATACGTTGTATACCAGAAACGCGTGGCTTCACGCGTCACGCTCGCTCGATACCGCGGCAGTAGTTGCCGTTATAATATTTGACTACCACCGGCCAAGCTACCGTGGCTAGTACGAGAACAGCTGCCAAAATAGCTATAACTTTACTTTTCCACCCCCTTGCGTCAGGCCAAGGACGGAACTAAGACCCCCGTAACACCGACCGTCATATCCGCTTCGTAAAACTCCAAGCGTAACAACTGCTCCTTTTAAGAGATATTGTAATCCATTTTATTTAACGGAATTACTCGTTTAATGGAATAATCATATTTTAAACGTCCATGGATATTTATAACACTTTCATTGTATTCTTTTTTTTTTTTTAATTCTACACGATCAGAGTAATTGAGAGTAAAAAATTATGTTTCACGTATCTTGTTTTTCTCTCTTTGAGAGAGAGAGAGAGAGAGAGAGAGAGAGAGAGAGAGAGAGAGAGAGAGAGAGAGAGAGAGAAATCGGATATTCTATTAAGAGATAATGAAACAACACTTATATATATATATATATATATATATATATATATATATATATATATATACATATATATATATACATATATATATAATGTATGTATGTATATATGTATGTATATCATATTGGTAGTTTCATGTGAAAGGAATCGTTCACTACGACTACATTATTCGATAATGAATGATGGTCGATTCTTGGTGGAAATTCGATAAATAGATCGCGGTTGAATACCGATTATTGGATTATTGCGAATTAATAGCCGACGCGAAAGTGGAATTATTAATTATTAGAGAAGGCCAAGTTGACGGCGACAAACGATTTCGGATTGATCCATGAAAAAGTTTTCTGTTTTATCGAAAGAAAAAAGTAGAGGATGCTTTATTTAATTATAGAACTTTTCCAATAAACAATTCTATTTTGGGATATTTCTTATCGAATGATACATCGTCACAGAGAAAGAGAGAGAGAAAGGGGGAGAGAGAGGAGGAGAGAGAGAGAGGAAAAAAGTGAGAAAGAGTCGTCGTTTCTTTCTCGGTTACTTTCGGCTCTCGTTTATTATTCCTAAACTTCTTTGCCCAAAGGAAATATTCACCATCCGCGTTCCAACGAGCTCGAGTTTGTCTTATTAAAACCCACAAATCGATATTCTTCGAGCAATACCTCCGACCGAGCTAATCCATATTCAGTTCCACGGTTCGAATTTATGAAAATTTATGAAAATTGAATCTATTCGTATTTTTTTCCATTCGACGAAATCCAGCTGGTAAATACCGTCGACGATATCCGAACGGTAGGAAAAACAAATTCTCTGTAATTAAGAAGGGAAGAAAGAAACTGAGAAAAGGGGAAGGACAAAAAAGAAAGAAAATGAAAGAAGCAGATAAAGAAATTTCAGGGAAGAAACGACTGGCTCCTTTATTTAATCGATGATAACACGTAAAGTAAAGTGATTTTAATTGAATTTACTAATATTATATATTCAACGATAAATTTCACCTAGAGAAAGAAATTTCACTTTAGTACCTGTCTTTTATTTGAATGGCACTCGTAATAAATCCGTATCATATCTACCTACTCTTGTACTGAATAGCGATAGATTGCTTTTTAAAATATCACTGCCTGTTCGCCGAAGTAATACTTAAATTGTCTTTTAATGCTAGAAGCTGCAATAAACACGATTTTACTGTGAGAATAAGAAAAATAAATAAACTGTCGAATTTAACGAGATAAGTCGTAACATTAAAAAATATTTGTAAACGCAAAAGACACGTCTGATACAAAATATTTCTTTCATTTCAGATCTTGTATGATATTTAAAAGTCATGGTCGTGCACAAGAATGAATTCGTCTTGACAGACAGATTCATATTATACGAATACATATGTAAACTTTTTTATTGAAAAAAAGATTAAATATCATCGTTTTTCGAGGAGATATTGGAGATATAGAAAATTGATGTATACACCGTTAGACTCATAAAAAATAGAACAACTTTTCTCTTAAACATAATTTTCTAATACATATATAATTTACAAGCAAAACCTCAGATGTAGTAATAATGTTAACATTCTCTATACAATGTAAACAGGTTAACCCCCGTTAGAGTTTACTTTTCGTGTTTAATCCTAATTCCTCTATAATTAATTAGATAATATTATATATATATATATATATATATATATATATATATATATGTGTGTGTGTCTTCGATATATTTACATTAGTTAACTTATAAAATTAACACCTTAGTATTCTAATCAAAATTTGTTATAATATTAATATATATTTTGATTGGATTATAATTTCACGATAAGTAAAAGTTAATATTACTTTCAGCTTCGTAATATAATATCGAGACAAGTGCTGGTAGAAATTAACTAGAATCAACGTGATTCACTTAACTTGAATCCACGATGAATCAGTAGGAAGTAGACGCGTACAAATCATAATTTTCTACGATTTACTGGCGTGGATGGGACGAGCGAGAATCTTCGGTAAAGAGTGAAAGAGAGACGTTGCGAGTACGAAGTGGCAGGACGCGTTGTACGTGTCAGACAGTCTAAGCCGATTACCCTCCTACTCCACCACCTCTTCGGACCCTTTTCGTATCACCCGAGCATCCCCTTTATCGCTCGTTTCTCGTGGGAAAAGACGAGCAGGCTCGCGTTACACGCATGTTGCGTCGCTACGTGTCTCCTCTGCCATCAGCCATTTTCGATCCCATCGAGCCTATCACTATCGTGACCTTCATCATCTCGTCCTCGTCCATTCACTTTCGAGATTCTCATCGATCTATAAACGCATGGAATCGCATTACCGTTCGGCAAATTACCAAAGGAGAATCTATTTCGCCGGAAAGGTAAGGTGGAACGGATTAAGCAACGAAACGGATCCTCAATTAAGGTGTATCCTTTATCGTCGTTTTCATTTTCTACAAATTGTTTCTATTCGAGATTTTTTATTTCTTGTTTTTTTATTTTTTTTTTTTACACTATAATACTTTTTTTATCATTATAAATTCGATATCGTTGAGAGTAAGATGGTTAAATGGAAAGACGTTCCTGAATGATTAAGAAACATTGACTCGGAGAAAATGTTTTCTTAAAAATTGCTATACTTATTCTTTGAAAAGTAATCAAAGAAACTAAGCTGTTTTCGTGTTTCCATTTAAATGGCTTATTCTGAATAGAAATGACCTCGTGTAACTTCATTTCTTCGCAAATGAGACAGCGAGAGAGAGAGAGAGAGAGAGAGAGAGAGAGAGAGAGAGAGAGAGAGAGAGAGAGAGAAGGAAAGAGAAAGAAGTTATTTCTTTTACATTAATAATATCGACTATCCGTCAGAGTTTCAGTACGCACTCGGGAAAACTAATTATTTCGATAACTTTGGCATCGATGGAAGCAAAGTTCGTCGGTACACGTGCGAATCCCTGAAAGGTCGTAGGAAATCGAGTTGGAGGCAACCCTTCGTAAGATATATCTTCCCCCACATAGCGAATTCTATTAATCGTAGTATATTTGAAAGTTCTCTACGATCCGCATACTCTCGTACTCTGGAATTAGCGGTAGTTCGTTGCCATACAAACAGTAAACGTTTGCTTTCCGATACACAGTTACTTGAGCATAATCATACAACAAACGTTTATCTTATTTTAATCGATTTGACTAATATGGTTTGGAGACATTCGAAAGTAGATTATGTTTCTTTGGAAAATTGCGACTTTGTTACTATTTAATTGAACGTTTCGTAAGTACTCGTGAAAAGAAATCAAAAGTAAAACTTGCTTTTCCTTTTTTTTCTTTTCTTTTTGATTTGATATTTTCTATCTCCCAAGCAAAAGAATTTCTTTTCCCATAATGCAAATAAATAATATATCCAGATACATTACCTTGTTCACACTATATGACAAATTTATTTGGTCGATATAGCTGGTTCTCAACTAAGAATAAATATCTCGATACAATAGCAGAACAGATGTATGAAAACTTAACGGTTATCTGATATTTTCTCATCGTTCTTCTATTTCTAGAAAGAAACCGAAAGAAAAATAAGAATACGAGCATGAGCAAGAAACGTCATAGATCGAACATATCGTACATAGGATTTTAAGAACTGAAGCCGATGCTTTTACGATCCTTCGGGAGTTATTCTCCGATAAGTAATTCATTTCGCAATGTTCTGCGCTCGAAGTTTCTACTTTAATATCGACCGATAGATCGATATATCGTGAGAAAAAGAGAGATTGATATAAAGAAACATAGAAAAGTTCGTAGAGAAACGCGATGGAAAACTGTTGTTCATATATGAATCGAATATGTGTGTGTATATATATATATATATATTCGATGTATGTATATATAATATCCTTCATCAAAGTGAGAAACTATCCATCACTCTTTTTAACAATATAAATGGAGTAATCTTCCGATTCTCGTTCTCTAATGTTTCCACCGTAAGACGTTCCCTTAATTAAAGCCATCGATTCGAGGTACTATTAAGTCGAAATTGCACAGTATACCTATGTGGTATAGCGCATCCTGAATATTCAAGTTCTGCTAGGTCCTAGATATTTCCATTGTAGAGAACATTTCGAGAGGATACCTAGTTAATACAGGATATAAGATTCGCGCGTAAGATGATACTGTCTCTTCTTAAATTAAATTTTTGCCCGAGGAAAATTAATTACCTAATAATTGTCATTTTCAAATTGTCATAAGGTTCTGATTTTTTTGAAAGTAAAAAGGGAATATATGAATCGATAAAATTTGAATTACCTCGGGAAAGATATAAAAAGATAGAATCTATTGGAATAAAAGGACTAGGCTGCTTTCGGCATTGGTTTCTTTAAAGATGAAACGAAAGGACCTTCTCGATCCCTTGAATGATGTATTTAAGAAACGCATAGACGAACAGGATGTTTGGGGTTGCATGAAGTTTGTCGAAAAAGAAACTTTGGTCGCGCTTGTAAAACAAATAACCGGGCCTACCTTTTCCCCTTTACCTTACTTCCTTCCTTACTACCTTCATTCCTTCCTTCCTTCCTTCCTTCCTTCCTTCCTCTTTACACTATTTTGAAGAAAGGGCGACATCAACGGATACTAATTAAATGCCTGAGAAACCGCAATGAGTAAGGCTCGTTTGCCAGGTCGAAGTCCCTTAATGAATCTCTCGAGAAAGCTGCGAGTTCCTTAACGCGAATCTGCGAACGTGGAATGAAAGGAGAGATGGGGAGGGGGAAAGAGAAGTTTGGGGTTGGCCCGACCGCTTGTTTAACTTCAACGGAATATTAATTTATAGCCTCGGCAGGCACGTGCAGACGCTTTTTAATCGGCGCCGCGGATATTATGTAGATTACTCCTGCGGGATCCTATAGAAATATATTGCGCTTTTGATATCGGTTAAGAGAAAGCGAGATAAAGAAAGAACGAACGGTATCTTCGAAGGATTTCGCTATATTCGTTTAATTGCTTACGACCTCGATAACATCTTTTCCCATTAATTCGATTCGTATTTTTCAAATTGCACGTGTTTTGGTTTTATTAACGACGAGGAACGTAAAAAATGGAACGTCTGAAATTCTTATTTAAATTCGCTGATCGATCCGGAAAATAAATAATCTTAGGATATGGATATTATATCGTAGGAGAGAAACGTCGAAAGCTTCATCGAGCGAATAATAATTCATAGGGAAACCGAATTTACGTCTTATTATACGTTGCTCCAGAGAGCTTAAAATACGAACTTGAAAATCCGTTAGCTTACTTACTCGTGCACGACGACGGGGGATTCGTGAATTTGATGGGAAATGCCATTAGCGAACCATTTCAAGTTAATAACCGTGACGGTGCTTCCACTACGATATTAGCATCAATTAATTTCATCGACAAATTTCCTGATAACATCGATCTACGAACTTCCGTTCAGCTTATGAAATAAATTTGTTCACTTTGCGTACAAGTACGATATATACATATATATATATAGATATGTATTTTACGTATCTAGGTGAGGTAAAATAAGAACGTGGGTTAGATCGGGGTCTCTCGCGTCGAATATCAAAAGTTATTAGAAGATCGAACGTCCTATCGAAGTTGAAGTAATCCTCGCGCTTGACAAGGGCATTCGAGAGGAAGCATAAAAGAGAGAGAGAGAGAAAGAGAGAGAGGGGGGGGGGGGGAGAGAAAGAGAGAATCAACGATGTAACTCTCGTTCTCTTACTCGGAAACTCCACGTAGGTTCCTTTATTTAATCCTGTCCCTTCGGGCTCGAAGACTGAAAAGTCTCGAGAATCTATTTCGAACCACGTCGACTCCTCGATCCCGGACTCGATTCGCAAAATCTTCGATTCTTTGAAACGATTTTTCTTGTCAAACGATTTGATATTTCTTTTCTCTTTTCTTTAGTTCTATTTCTTTCTTTTTCCTCATAGAAACGAACAAAAGTTTTTCCGGATAGTTTCAATCGAGAAATCCAGAACTTTCGTTATCCTTCTCGGTATAATTAAAAATTATGCGAATAACTTTTCTCATGAAGAATAAAAGTCAGTCTCTTTTAAACCTTCTTTTCTTACTCGACAAAAACTCAAATGATTCTTCTCATTTAAGATATTTCTCTGTTTAACTATGAATAAGAGCGCTTTAGATAAGACTGTAATAAAATGACGAATATCGAGACGATATTATAACGTGTTTCCGTAAGAAATGCTGAACGCGTCATTCCTGCTAACACGTACTACTATTCTAATTCAATAAGATTTTATTCTACGTTTAATATCCTACCGAAATGCTATAAGGCAGACTGGTATAATGAGTACCTGAATCGTGCACGTTAGGTACTACAAGAATTTCGTCGTTATGATAATTCAAACATCAATTCGATCATGACGAAATTACATTCTTTTCAAATCAATAAACCAATAAGTGCGTTCGATACGTTGAAATTATTTTTTTTTCATTCCCGTTTCGTTACGTTTTTTGGAAATAAAAAAATAAAATACGAAAAGACAAAAGAAAAGGAAAACGAAACGATTCAGAGAAATCGAATTTTCGTCGAATTTCTGTCGATAAAAGAAGAAAAAAAGGAAACGTTACTCCTTACATAACATTATATTATGTACGTATAGATTATTTACTAAAATTGTGTTTTACTTTTCAATCCTTTTTTTTTTTTGTTTTAACTTCGGTCCAGAACCTATGATGTCGTGGATGTTTCGAATAATCAGAAGAATTCGCGAAACTCTTTTGCTACGCAATCGAGACGATGTAGGCGCACGCTTGAAACTGGGCATCTTCGGTTTACGAAGATATCCGAGGTAATGGATCGGGACGTGTGCTGGGATTTGCGGATTAGGTCGACCGCTGGGACGAAGGAACGGCGTTATGTCCGCGTCTGGCTTAACCGCAGGGATAGATAACGTTACCGAAGGATATACCGGTAGGATAGTTATGGGCTCACATTTTATCCCGCCCAAAAAGGGCGGCTACCTTTCCGAAAACGAGTAATGGAGTAAAAGGGCTGAGGAGACTCAAAGGAGACAAACTATCCTTTTATAGCTTTGGGACAGGCGCGACGTAACTTCTTTTTTTTTCTTTTCTTTTTATTTTTAATTTCTTTTCCGTTCTATCTTATTCAAAACAGTAAAACAGCATAAAATTTAATTATTATTTTTAACGCGAGATTAATTAATTCTCTCTCTCTCTCTCTCTCTCTCTCTCTCTTTCTCTCTCTCTCTCTCTCTCTCTCTCTCTCTCTCTCTCCATACGATTTCGTCCCAATAGGAGAAGTTTATCGATCGTTTAATTAAACGGGTTCTTTTTTTAACTTTCTTTCTCTTTTCCTCTCGTTTGTTTTTTTTTTCTATTTTTTATTGGATATAATTGGGATTTAACGCGAGTTAGTGCAACATAACAACGGGGATGACCGTCGGAACATTGCTCTGAAAATGATTTATAAACGGTCAGGCTAGTCAAGGATTATTTTCGGGTCTGAACATTTTGCACGTATGCTAGTCACCCCGTCGGCTGTTGGCTTTGCGAAGACGGCTTTAAAGTGGCCGGACTTTTGAGATAAAATAGGTTTATGAAGGTCCACGGAGAAATTCGTGGAACGTTTCTCTCTCTTTCTCTCTCTCTCTCTCTCTCTCTCTCTCTCTCTCTCTCTCTCTCTCTCTCTCTCTCCTGATAGTATTTAATGCTTCATATTGCGATCGTCGTTACTGAGGGTTGATGTTTAAAATGACTTGTTAATTTTTAGATGTTTATAATTTTAAAGATTTTTCATGAAAGGCACGAGTTGCGAGGAATTTTTAAAAAATTCAAGCATTACTGAAAGCGTAAACATATTATTAAATATAATATAAAGACCAAACGGCTTAGTGAGGATTACTAATAAAGATAATTTATTCAGAAAATATCAAGGCTCTTAAAGTAGCGTTTTTCTCTCACTCTCTTTTTTTTAGTTTCTTTTTATTTTATTTCCTTTTTTTTTCTTTTAAACATAGGTATTATAAAAGGTAACTTTCTTTTCAGAAGTCGAATGAACGTTATAGCCCAAATTAAATCATTCCTTTCAACATAGTGGAAGTAATTGAGTTGAAAAGGTTATGGAAAGCTAAATCGAATTTTTTTATTTTTTTTTTTTTTTATTTTACGAAGCTCTTCCAAGATTCTTCTCTTTGACGTACGAACGAAGGATCGATCTTTAAATCGAATCGAAGTTATTCGTTCATAGGCGAAGTGAGGAGAAAGATGGAAGAAGAAAAAGAAAATAAAAGAACTTACAAGCGACTTCCCTTCGACGTTGGAAAACTCGCACGTTTTCGCTCGAGCGATCCGACTTGAGACGGCTTGTTACAGTGATTTACTTAGAGCTACACCGGTGTGCTTGCTCTCGTTACTCGTTTCTATCTCTATCTCTCTCTTTCTTTCTCTCTCTCTCTCTCTCTCTCTCTCTCTCTCTCTCTCTTTCTCTCTTTCCTTTCCCCTCTCGTAATACCACTAGAAACCTTACGAGAAAGTCAACGCGCGTCTTGCTGCGTTTCCATAACTTCACAGTTCGATAAGTTTCTTCGCTTCGTGAGAAAAAGAAAAACGTGAATCGGATCTTCGTGGTTAGTCTTAACTAACGATTACGACACGAAGATCGAAGTTCGGCAAGTCAAATTTGTTTTTCTACCGCATCGTTATCGGCACTTTAAGTTTACTTACTTTTGACTCAAAGAAAGATAACTTTGAATCTAAGCGACACGATTTTTTTTTCTTTTTTCTTAATTGAAAACCATGGCTCTCGTTATAATCTCACGTTGATATGACTGTTTAAATTAGACTACCGGAATCGAGTCTTTAACTTTCAAAGATACCAAGCTTTTCTCTTCTTAGTCTAGCCAATTTTTACCCAGTCTAAATACCTCCTTGTGGACTTATCATTATTAACGAGTACTACGTGTACAATAGAAATTGTATAAGACATTTTCAAAGATATAATTCATTGGGGAAATAGAAAAATGAAAGGATGAAGGTCGCACGAAGGGCACATCAATCACTCTCTTTGTCGTTTAACTTCTTTTCGTTATTTCGATAAATTTGTGAGAGCGAAATTTAACAGCGGAAAAAGGGGATCTTCGAGAAGGGGGAGAGAAAGAGAGAGAGAGATAGAGAGAGAGAGAGAGAGAGAGAGAGAGAGAGAGAGGAGCAAGATGGGAAAGATTTAACCAAAGCATCGCGGATATTGCCGAAGCATAAATCCGAAAGCAGCCGTCGCAAGGACGGATCCTGGCAACTATCCAAGCTGTTTCTTACGATTCGAAATACATACGTGTCGTGTTTTTACCAGATATGCGTGCGCGACCGAGCGAACTCAAACATTTAACGACGTGTCACAACTATTTTTACGCATTAAGAGTTCATTCGCGTATCGTAAAATTCGATTATTATTTCTTATATCCTCCTTGGAACTTTATTTTATTATTCCTTTCGGATAAAATATTAGATATTTGTGATGTTTAGGGTAAAATCGAGTAGAACATCGATGAAGGAGGAAACATTGTTTCGAATGAAATCGTAAAATGACATCCTTATTAATTATCAGAGATAATAAATGTGAGAGACGTAAACGTATGGAAAAAGAAAAATAAGGAGGAGAAGTAAACGTACGATAATAGGAAAAAATGAGAGAAAGAGTAAGTTGTTATGCAGGTAAATGGATGAATGATACCCATGTCTCTACTAACCACAACGAGTAAGCTCTTCAGTCTGGTTCTTTCAAGCTGTGAGAGAGGATACATACCCTATAGTATATGCTTACATCTTACAACCCAACCGGGTATCATGCAGCGGTCAACATGATCATTACCCTTCAACTATAACGTTAGAAAAGTCAATGGTCCTCAAGACAATTCTATATATATATATATATATATATATATATATATATATATATATATATATATATACACACGAAAGCACGACTCGGATTTAGTATTCTACTTGTACATACGTGGTAGCTTAGGTTTATTCGAGAATGCTTTCTTCTTTATCAAATATTATTTTACAAATATAATATAATGCGTGTAACGTTTATTTATTTATTTTTATGATTTGTATCCCGTCACGTAAATATAATATAAGTCAAGAACAAAAGAACAAAGAAACCCTTACAGATCGTTTCACAACGACAAAGCTTAATGTTAATAGTAAATTAATCTTCTTTATCATTTACATCTCGTAGTTTCAAAGTTGAGTGAATTAGTATCGAGCTGAGAGAATATTCATCGAGATAGAATTTATCGAGAGCCACGATCTTTGTCCCCTGGCTTGTAATTTGTGGATACGTAATGATTCTTGAGAATATTCAATGCGGGTTCCGGAACTCGGCAAGTTGCAATTGGTTAAGTTGCTTTAAATACATGCTCTCGACGATCTTTATGTAGAAGATGCACCGTCGGTAGAGATCTGTTAATTGTTTTATTCAATTGGTTAGTTATTTCGAACCAAAAAGTGATCGAAAATTCGTATATCTGAATTGATGGTCCTCGAAAATATTTGATATTATCAAAATTATTTTTCAAACTTTTCAAATTTATTTTTCATACTTATCGATCATCATTATTATTAAAATTGAATTCATTTGGATATATTTATACGAATCAAATCTCAAAGGATTTTTCCATTTGTTCTGTTATTTCAGAATAAATATATATTTACGCGCACGCATAAATGTGTATTAACACACGTAGATCTTGTTAACTTTTGAAATGTACGTACATTTCTTACAACATTTCAACGAATTCGTCCATGACGTTTGGCTGCGAAATAGAAATATCCCCGTTGACTTCGAATAGCAATGTGCACTATTACTGTACCGCAGCTAGAATGGGCGAAAGTCGAGGAAAATATTCAATATCGATAAGTCCCTAGATTTCCATCGGAGAGTGGTAAACGCAAAATACTTTTTACACGGACTTTGCCAGCTGCTTTCGATCGATAATTCAATGCAAACGTCGTAGCTTTCAGATTTTCTCACTGTTATCTATATTCATCGAGCTACGTTGTTATCGTCGTCGTCGTCGTCATTTCCCTAAAAACAGAAGTAAAAAGGAAAGGAAGAGGATTTATATTTTAGACTTTTACAGTTTTTGGCTTTTCAATATGATCATATATTTACATAAATAAATAAATGTGACATAAGATTATTCATTATGTGAATATTATAGAACGAATTTTTTCTTTAATTTATTATTTAAAATGAAAATTATAAAGTGAAAATTTGATTTCCCCACAAAACTCATCTAATTATTTCTATTAACATATAATGATTATACTTACATATTTAAAATCATTGAATGATAAAAGAAAACTTTATTTTAATTAATTTCAATCCGAGAAACAGTGAAGGTATATTTGTGAATTTAATTTTACAAGAAGCAACGATGGCATGATTAAAAGATTCGAAAATGTACTAGGAAAGGGTAACGTACAAAAATTCGCTAGAATCACGATCTGAAAAAAAAATATATAGAAGGAAACGAAAAGGAAAGAGAGAGAGAGGAGAGAGAGAGAGAGAGATGACTTTTCTCGAAGGTATCGAAAGCCACCGAAATTCGATACTCTCGCGTGTATCAAACGGATTTTACTCAGAGATGTTGGAGCACCGTCAGAAAACTTTGGCAGGAATGAACGACCCGAAACGAAAACGGAGGTAACGCCCGAAAACGAAATCTATTCGAGCGAGTGAGTAGCAACAAGCGATACACGCGAACCTTTCCACCCGTCGACGCTTAGGTAACTTTTCTGACGTAACTTTGCCTCGGCTTAAATTTATACTGAATAATCGGGCCAACTTGGCTTTTTTGATTTTTCTTTGTGTGTGTGTTTTTTTTTTTTCTTTCTTTTCCAAACTACTTCGGAGAATCGATCGTCGCATTAACGTGGAAAATTCAATTTTAAAATGACTCGAGCGAAAATTGCTTATAAAAATGTATGACATTATATTCTCTCTTTACGATTTATTTAAATTCGATAATTTCCAATATTAATCTACTGTTACATAATATCTATGATGTAATAATTTATTTATACACGTCGAGGTGGCAGTATTTGGACGGGATTTGTTGACGGATCAAGGTTTATCAGAGATGAAGATTATTCGACGTTAGTAAGCATAGTTAGAACAACCTTCAAGAGAGAAATAATATTTGCGATGGAACATTGAGTCAAGTAGATCGATACATAGTTTGCTATCCAATCTCATTACACAACCCTATGCTTGTTTATGAAATATTATAAATTTCAGGGACTGCTAATCAAACAATAATAAGATTTTGTTTGTATACTTTCGATTATACATTTGCAATACAAGTCGCGTACGTTACATATCTCTCTCGTTTCCTTTTCTTTCATTTTGCGAATATTATAAAAGATTATTGACAACAATTCAATTACGATCATCATGGTATATCTATGATTTTATGGATGTATAGTTAATTTTACTCTCAAGAAACGTCAAAGTTACACTTCATACTATCGAGATTGAGTAAATAAAATGAGGAATTATTTTCTCATTAAAGTCGATCGATATTTAGATTAATATTATTTAGAACATAGAAATTATTCAATATCAAATACACTCGTGGATAGATTATCGGTAACATTTATTTATTGTGAACGTTTATTATGCAGACCATACGACGTGACGGCCATTAACATTCGTGGATTATTGAAACTGCCGTATTAATGAAACCACAAATTCGTCAGAATTTACTATGGTCGTGCGTATAAGCGAGTGCGCATTTATAAACGACGTGATAAGAATAATGAATGTTAGTTTATTTTGAATTTAATCCACTATGTGGTGAATTCTCGAGAATCCTCAAATATTAGTATTATCGTTAACGTGCTTAAAAGGAAACCAACAAAATTCAAAAGTTTCAGAGGATCCCTGAAATTGCGTCGCGTCTATCGTGTGACTTTTGCGAGTCACGGAATGGAAAAGTTTGGTGACTACTTCGTGCTTGTTATTTAAATTCTTATATTCGTTTATATGTCGCTATTGGAGACGGGCCTTCCTAATGCAGATAAACCTTAGCTATAGCTCCGGCCAAAGGTTTAACGAAATACTTTCCAAATCCACGTCCTCTGATAATAAAATGGATACGTGACTCTTCGCGGGAACTAAATCATCTTTAGTAAACAAATTCGATTCGACGGGGTTTCCTAATTTATTACGTGAAAAATTAAGTTTTTCGTATTTTCGTATTCGAGAGTATTTTTGTTCTTTGAGACATTTTTCAATACCATAAAATTAATAAGTTTATAACCTTTAATACATAATTTTTTATGAATTGTTAAAATACATTTCAAAAGAATACGAAAAAAATGATTCTCTCTCTTTCTCCCACACACTCTCTCTCTCTCTCTCTCTCTCTCGATAATGTGTTAGATTATATAAATCAAACAAGTTCAAAAGCATTTTTCATAAATCGTGCCGCTCGGAGAGTTTCGCTTGGCTTAATATGCCAAAGTTTGCGTTAATTCTTGAAATTATATGGAAAAGAGACGTATACTTTAGACCATACCTAAAAGTTCGAATTATTATCGATGGTATTGTTAGTTAAATGTTCTCATAACTTTTACACGGTGGCTGGCTGTTATACGAGAGTGTACGAGAGAAAGAGAGGGAGAAATAGAGAGAGAGAGAGAGAGAGAGAGAGAGAGAGAGAGAGAGAGAGAGAGAGAGAGAGAGGAAAAGAGGATAGGAAAAATGGTAAATCCATTCGCCAAGCAAATTGTTAGGTTGTAATGGAGGTCAATGTCCTTCCTTCGAACCGAGTCCTATCTTAACTGTCCCTACCAGAGAGATCTAATGAAAGTAACTGAAATACGGTTACCAAACGACTCGCTTCTTTAGCCATCTCGTTTTCTTAAGAAAATACTTCTTCGTCCTTTTCTTCGGCTGTAGAGAAAGGAGAGGCCGTTTTCTAATTATCAAGAGAGAGATTCTAATTTCACCCGGTTGCATTCCTTCTCCTTCCACTACTTTGAAACTTCTTCGTCGTACGTTAATTCCTCCACGCCCACTCGGGAGTATCGTTAAGAGAATGATCGTTAGGAGGACGAAAACGTTTTTAAAAAGAGAAAAGGAACAATAATTATAATTCGATGTTTCACATTCTCCGTTCGCGGTTGAAACATTCCGTAAAACAATTAAATTAATTAGACACAACGATCGGCACGATCGATTAAAAATTTACCAGAGGGCGAAGAAGAGAGAGAAAAAGAAGAGAAGAAAAAGAATTGAGAGAGAAAAAAGAAAGAAATTGACGCAATGTAAAACTGACAAATTACCGACGACGATCCTTTGCGAGGTCATTGATCTCAAGATAAAAAAAAAAAAAAAAAGAAGAAAAAAAATCGAGAAAAAAGGGTGAAGTGATCCAATACGTTATAAGCAAACGAAATTTCATTATCACCTCGAAAGAGAGATCTTCTTCTCCACTTGCTAAAATCCCATTCGTATAGCACTTTTTTCGAGTGCCCTAGACATCCGGTTTTTCCATCCGTTGTCGATAAATCGAGGGCGGAATTTTCGACGCCGAGCAATTATCGGAAGCGGTCGCGTGTCAACTCTGTAGTAGCCTGGTGTTCGGTCCATTACTTTCGAATGGTCGGCCTGTACGTGGTTACCTACCCCTCTTTTTCCTCTTTCTCTCTTCATCTCCGTTGGTCGACGTATTAACGACGACGGTGCGGGCAATAATTCAATCTTGTCAAATCCATTAACGCCGGGTACGCGCACAGTCTCTGTTCCGAACAAGGACCGATGCTTCTTTCTCTCTCTCTCTCTCTCCCTCTCTCTCTCTCTCTTTCTCTCTCTGCCTATCTCTTTCTCCCCCCCCCCCCTCTCTCTGCCTGTCTCTTTCTTTCCCTATCTTCCTCTCTCTCTCTCTCTCTCTCTCTCTCTCTCTCTCTCTTCTTCTGTGACCTGACTCAGCACGATCCTGCATCCTTCCGATCCTCCGCTGCGCTTTTTCTCTCTCACACAAGTCAGACGCGCATTTGTTATTTGCCATCGTCACCGTTCCCAGAGAAATCGCAGAGGCGAAGCTCTCGCTCCTAATGGCTCTCTGTTTCTTTCATAGCTTCTCGTTTCTTGCATCGACGTTACTCTCAGAAAAAAAAACAGACGATCTATATTCGCGAAATAATCCTACGATTTTCTCTCCGTTGCTTTACTTTTCTCGCGACTATTTTCCGATACATTTTTTATTATCTCTTTCTGTCGCTAGCGATATTTTACCTATCATTTTCTTTCTTAACATGCATGCGTGCGCGCTCGCGCGCGTGTGTTCATGTATATACTTAAATACATGTTAACAGAGTTATCGTATAAATGTAGATATAGGACTTTTAATCCTTTCAATCCGAGAAAACGAATGGTTTAAGATATTTCATTAGTACATTTATTTTGACGTTTTATTCGTCTAATACGATTTTCATATGAATGTATAAATTGCGGAATACGATTTAATTCGAAAAAAAAAAGAAAAGAAAAGATAACAAGAGAGAAATAATGAATTGATTGAATCACTTTTCATTGATTCCGATTAAATCTTCTCGAAAGTTAGAACACGATAAAAAGTATGTTCTCACAAGAATCGTGAGCGTATAACGACAATCGTTATGTTCTCGTTGCATCGTCTTTTATAAGAACGTAAGCGCCGCACGATATAAGCAGATCCATCATCATTGAGACCACCGCTCAGACGGTTCCTTCGTTCGATGCGGCCATTATGTAGTAGCTTTTTCCGACATCCTCTATTATTCGTTCGCATTGCTTTTCTCCTTTACCAGAATCATGAAGACTCTGTCGTAAAGCAAGAGATAGAAATTCCGATATTATTCAAAAAAGAAACGTCGTGTATTATCTTCGAAATATCAATGGTAACGTCAAATACGATTTTATCGAGCACATCGAAATATCTCAAAAAGAGAAAGTTTATTATATAGATATATCATATCTCGGAATTGATAAATAATTTTTTTAATTTATTTGGGATAGTATATATTGTATATCAAGACTCTCTCTCTCTCTCTCTCTCTCTCTCTCTCTCTCTCTCTCTACGATCATTTCTAACGTAATACTTACAATCAGAATACTTATCAGTATATTGACATAAACGAACGTTAGTCGAATCTTTGTTTTATCATTAAATGATATACCGGTGATACTATTCGAAAGCAATACAATAGTTAAGATTAAATTATAGGTACAATTGTTCGACCAAACAGGCCAATACCCACGTAGAACGTTCAATACTTTACCAACAGAATAAACAATTGTTTGATATAAGCAGTAACAGCAACAGTAGCTGGCATCAGCAGTAACGGACGATAATCAGAGCAACGAGAGCAACGGCAGGAACGGCAAGGCTTGACGGAAGTTATTTGGTCGGCGCGACAACCCTTCCACCTCGCTCACCGCAGCCTCGTTTCGCATCCACCTCCGAGCCAAGCCACCCTGCATACAATGCGCTTAATGAAACTCGATATAGCTCGTCCGATAACCCTAGCCACCGATCTGAAAGCCCTCTTTGATGCCTGTTTGCTTGCTGAAAAGAGATGCCAGAGAGTTGGGATGTATAGAGGCAGAGAAGACGAATGAAAGTGAAAGTGTCTAGGAAAAAGGTAAATTAAATCCGCGAGTAAAATCGCGGAAGGGAGAGGAGTACCCACCGAAGGGTCTTACGACTACAATGGCCTTGTTAAGTCACCTACTAATTGCACCGGTCGGGATCCCTTAATGGATTCTTCGTGAAAATTGCTTCGACCGCCGTGCTATAACCCGAATCTCAACCTTTTTATTTTGTTTTATCTTTTTGGTCTTTGTCCTTTCTCCGGTCTCTAGTTTCTTCTTAACTTTCGTTTCTGTTTTCTTTCTCTTTATCTAGCCATCTTTATCTTACTTTCATTTCTCCAATACTTTTTACTTGGATATTGACTCGGTTTGTTCTTAAAGAAGGGTACTTCTCGGTTGAAACGTTCTTCTTCGATGAAAAAAAAAGGTAGAGAGAACAACTGGAATCGATATTTCATATTTCACGACTACCGTAACTACGTTTTAGTAGTACCCCATATTTCATTTTCTTTGTCATGTACAACATAGTAGATAAACGTACATATATCTAAAATATATATATATTACATATATTTTTTATAAATTTTATTATACATAATATATTTTTGTTCGTTCGTAACAAAGCAGGCTCGAAATGCGATCGACTGTGCGGTTACATTTATTTTTTTTATTTTATTTTTTTTTTTTTTTTATAAAATCCAATCCAAAAGCAAATTGGTTTGGAGATATAAACAGTGAGATGCGAAGAACATATTCCGCTCGATACATTTGCAGCGAGAGCTATTATTTCATGCGGTTATCGTTTCCATCTCTTTATTCAGAAATATACTTAAAAAAAAAAGAGAGAGAAACGAAAAACAAAATACAAAAAAAATATAAAACTAAGCAGTCTGCGGTTAATCTGCATTTCTTAAATTAAAAGAAGAAAGAAAATATAAGAGTAATGGTGTACCACCATTCTTTGGACATTGCTCATCTTCGAGATAGAATTTCAAAGTCACTAACAATATACCTATCGCTCTTTCTGTCTCTTTCTCTCTCTCTCTCTCTCTCTCTCTCTCTCTCTCTCTCTCTCTCTCTCTCTCTCTCTCTAATTGTAAATTCTCCTAGTACGAAAATACAGGATGGAAGAGAGAGTGAAGAGGGAAGAGCGATAAGAGGACCGAAAGGATTAAGTTTAAATACCGGCGTGAAGTAAAGGCGCATCGGACGTTCGCAGTCTAAATAATTAGGAAAACGTCGAGGCTGTTCTCTTTAATAATCGTCTGGACGGCTCGTCGACCCTCAGTACCCTCGTTTCCTCTCTCGACGCTCTTTATCCTCTTCACCGGTCCACCACTTTCGTTCCTCTCTTCTCACTCTTTATATATATATATATATATCTGCCTTTTTCTCTACCTCTTTCTCTCTCTCTCTCTCTCTCTCTCTTTTTCTCTCTCTCTTTCTCTCTCTCTCTCTTTCTCTCTCTATCTATCTATCTATCTATATCTCCATGTATATCCGTCTTTTTCTCTATCTCTCCTCCCTATCCCTCCCCTCCCTATCCCTCTACTTCACTTTCTATCTCTCCCTATTTCTTTGCTTCTCTCTCTCTCTCTCTCTCTCTCTCTCTTTCTATCTATCTATCTCTATTTTTATCTACCTCTTTCTTTCTCCCTTTTTAATTCTATCCCTATCTCTCTATCGCCCTATTCTCTATCTCTCTTCATTCAAGCTCAATACCCATCTTTTTCTAAAGCCCGAATTTAATCGGGCGAATCCTCGAAACGAAAGGCACTTCGCGAAGAGAACTCTAAGACTATTTTAACAGATCAAAGACAGACAGTTCAGAGATTGATACACGGTGTCGCGAACACGCCTTGCGTTCCTTCTCTTTTCTCCTCTTCCCTTTTTACGGGAAGAAGAACGCCGAAGACCGAGGGACATGTTACGCTGGGCGATAAATTAAGTCGAATCCGAAGGCGAGTACTTCCACGCGCGCATTGCTTTGACGTGAATCTTTCCTCGGCACGTGGGTATCTTTCCTTTTTCTCTGGCGTTAGCACGAACAAAGGGGGAACGATATTTACTTTTTGGTTTTTTTTTTCTGTTTTTCTTTTTTATTCGAGTCTCGTTAAAGGTCTTGAACTTTTTCAGAATTTGAAATACCATCTTGTACATTTGTTTGGAAATTCGAAATATTTTTTCCTATTAACATTTATATTTCTTAATTTTCTTTTTTCTAATTCTTGATACTAATGATACTAATTCTCTCTCTCTCTCTCTCTCTCTCTCTCTCTTTTTCTCTCTCTTTAATGCTGGTATATAACTAGTATACATACTATAATTATATACAAGCAATGCTAATAATATATAATTATTGTATTAATATACAATAAATTAGAATGTAATAGAATGGTCATATTTATAACAAAAAGGCAACGAATTAAGTTTTGTATAATTAATCGGTAAGTAATTTGAATTATGTTATAAAAAATCATTGAATCGAAGTTTGATCGTAATAAGAATTTTCTTCCCCGTTGATTTCATGCATAACGCATCGAGGAGATTAATTTTAGGAAGAAACGTTTATGATCGCAATAAAGTAAGATTTATACATTTCATAATGCGGAGTGGGGAAGACGAGTAGGAAGAGACGCTCACGATGTAAAGTGTTGCGACGCATCTGTAGTAAGCGCGCGCTTTTTAGAACCGTCGAGCCGTGTACTGCGTGCAGACTTATGGCTGGCAGTTTATCTCTGAACAGCGGACAGAGATGCGAAGGATTCGTCGCGATTTTCTCTCTCTCTCTCTCTCTCTCTCTCTCTCTCTCTCTCTCTTTCTTTTGTTCGAAGTGTAACGAAATGACTCAGGTTCGCTCAAAAATCGAAATAATCCTTCTTTTCTGTCTCAACTAAATTTCACTGGAAATTATATTTTTATTCTATATATTACTCTTGCTTCAAAAATATTACAGGAGACACATTGTTTCTTAAGAGAATTTTGCAGGCTTTATTTAGAACGTTTGTTAAGTCATCTTTTGTGATATTTAAAAAAATTTATAATTATGCTTCATAGTGTGAAGAGTACGATAATAAATTCCTTTATATCTTTTATCTACAAAAAAAAAAGATAATTGAAAAATTTCAAATGTATATATATAGTTGTTTATGTAAGATTACTTCACAACTGAACATATTAATATATTTTCTAATATGAACCGAATAATAAAATAATTTCATTTACCAAAAAATATATTAGACCTTTTGCATTCTTAAATCAAGAAAAGCCGCAATTTTTTTTCTTGTTCTTTTTTTCTTTTGTCAAAGCCACCAACGGTACGAAGGGCTTGCTCTTCCTTCGATGATTTCTCGAAAGTAGTTAGTCCGGCTCGCATGTGGACGCCAACACATCGCGATAAACGTGTATTTACATACATACCGGAGTGATGACGCTCGTTTGGAATTCGCGTTACTTTCGAAATCTCGAACCGTACCTCGATACTTTTTACTTTTTCATTGGCATTTCTTCGTTCTTATTTATATAGAGTTACCACGAAAGATAAAGAAGAATATATCGAATGATATTTTTAATAGATATAGGTATATAAGCATGTGTGTGTGTGTGTGTGTGTGTGTGTAAAATGACGATGATCATCAAGCAATCTTCTTGATCGTGACTGACGTATAGTGCAGACGATATTTCACGATGTTGAAAATACATTTATTTCCATATTGATTTAATATATCGAGAGAAGAGATAAGGAAAGATGATTCAACGTACTAGTTCAAATTTATTCTATGAAAATAATGACATGGATCTGAAAACAATAGAAAATATCGTTTTGCAGAGTATCTTGGAGGATCTCTTATTTTTAAATTCTCAAAACTTCATTGCGAGAATGTTGGATACAGAAGACGGGGGACTGGTCGGGGAGGATGGGGTGGGGGTGGGAGGGTGATGAGTATAGAACAAAGAGATAAGAAAGAGAAAAGATGAAATGAGGAAAGATGAGATGAGAAGGAAGGAAGAGAAGAGAAGAGAAGGAGGAGAGAGAGGGTTGATGGAGAGACGAACGAGGTGAAACGAAAGGAGACGAATCTCGAGTGTCTCGATGGCATCCCAACGACGTGCCGAGTGATTCCTGGTGGGGACACGTGGCGTCGTGCTTCACTGCCATGCCAGTCGACGCGTTCCCTCCTCTTGAAAATATATGTCCTGCCGGAGATCAGAAGCCGCCATTCGTCGACTCTTTGCCGGCGCTAAAATTAAGCGGCAATTCTCTTTCTCTTTCTCTCTTTATCCCTCTCTCTCTCTCTCTCTCTCTCTCTCTCTCTCTCTCTTTATCCCTCTTTCTTTCTCTCTTTACCTTGCATTATACCTTCTCGCAAAAAAGCAAGAGAGAAGTCACGTTGGATCCTCGTTCCGAAGGAAATGAACCTTCTCCGAGTGGGCCGAACACTTCGGAAAAAAAATCCGAACGAAGAAGAAATCTTGTTTGGCCACTTTCAAAAAGTCTTCTCGAGAGACACGTCGTTATATATCGGATTGCTCGACAAAATTTTAATCCTTTTCCCTTTCTTTTTTGTTTCTTTTTTTTTTTTTACTTTTATCTTAAACGTTATGCGACACGTAAAATGAATCGAAATATCGACGATTAGTTCAATTATCGATTATCGATCGATAGATCTTTATATCAATTTGTTCGCATCCGAAGATCGAAATAATTTTTTCTTTCTTTTTTGTTTTTTGTTTTTTTTTTTTTTCCTATGTAAATGATATCTTCCTACTTCGTGCGATTGAAAAATTTTAATACAATTACGTATTCGCAATGTTTTATTTAAAACGATATTTCATTTAACGATCAGAAGGGTGCTACGATGTTTCATTTGCCGCTACCACAGCTCGTTGTCTGGCAATTTATCGCGTTAATTCGACTCTTTTGTACGATTTCACGAGGCAACTTGTTCTCTCTTTCTCATACACATCAAACCTCGTTCTTTATTTCTCTCTCTCTTTCTCTCTACCTATCTATCTCTGTCTTTTTCACGCACATACAAACTTTATCCGCGAGAGCAGCAACTCAACTCGATCAAAGCATAAAACGGGAGATCAAAGCGTACGAAAAGCTACACTTCGAGATATAAATTTGCGCTCGCTTTCCACGCTTGAAATTTACTTTGCCTCTCGACGATGACGATCGGTCGTTGATAGTGCCGCTAAAATGCTACGGCATAGGAATAACACGGAGCAATTTTATACGAACGAGCGTGAAACAGAGAACTGTAATATCCACGCGAATTTTTCGCCAAAGCTAGTAGAAAATAAAGCAAACAAAGAAGAGAGAGAGAGAGAACAAAGAGAAGAGGAATATGTTTGTTATGACACCTCATTACGATCTTAAGAAAATGAAAAGGGGAAAACGAAAATTAGTAATTTATATTTGACGATGTATTTCATTGAAAATACGATAAGAAGAAAGTATTTGTTATCTCTCTCTCTCTCTCTCTCTCTCTCTCTCTCTCTCTCTCTCTCTTTCTCTCTCTGTCCAGTGGAACAGAAACCACAAGGTTTATCTGGAATTAATTAGAAATTATTTATTAGATAATATTTATCGCTCGATAGGATTAAATAGATAATGGATTAATTAGAAAATTTGATTAAATAGAAAATAGATTATTGATTAATTTTCAATAAGGTGGTTTTTAAAGTATATCCTGAAAGAGACAAATTCGAGATATCCGACAGTGTTTAATTAAAAGATTTGCGACGGGAAAGAAGTTAAATTAAAATATTCACGACGTTATTTTTCAACGTACGTACGTTGGAATATTTGCATGAAACAATGAATTTAATCGAAATTTCGAATATTCTATAGTTTCTACGCGTTTTTTTTACGTGTCCACGCACGAACGAAGCCGTATCAGTATCAATTAATAGAATTTCCGTTCGTTGGAAATTCTCGATGGACGCGAGATGAGGAAAGCGGCAAGTATCGAACGTTTACAAAGGGACGATGCCCCTCACTCGTAATACATATATTCCAATAATTCGTCCAGCGATTAGCAGACGGGAATCGCATTATTGCAAATTAACGTAAACGATCGGCGATATCCGACATGGTGATACCAGAACGGTAGGTTTCTAACCCCTTGGATGTGTCGAGGCGTGGAGACTAATAATCGCACGGAATTAATACAATTAGGTGCACGTATAACCGAGCTAACGGTCTAGAGTTCGAACGTGCTTTCGTGAATTCCAAAACGAATGTGCGTTCTCGAATCCGGCGAATCCAGTATCGCGTCTTTCGGATAATTTCGATCGTTCGCTTTTATCAAAGGGAAAGTCGCGACTCAATTAACATTTCATCATTTTTAAATATAAAACATTTTTCAAGCAAGTACTTTCGTTTCTTTTGTAAACGCTTCATCACTTTGGACGCGTTAACTTTTCATACGTTCGTATTAAAAAGGTTTTTTCAAATTAATCTCCTTCGTTATTTTAAAATTACACAATCGGTAAAAGAGTATTTAAAGTCGTACCGGGATTGAGATTTATTTCTTTTTTTTGGTCCTTTGTAAAAAAAAAAAAAAAGGAAAATCGTGTTAATTCTTCTAACGTACGGATGGATAGAAAACGAAAGGAATTTTTTGTAGTCGCTCAAGGACTCATCGATCGTTACTCTATATTTTTACGGAACTCTCTCAATCTCTCTCTCTCTCTCTCTCTCTCTCTCTCTCTCTCTCTCTCTCTCCCTCTCCCTCATCCTCTTTCTATCTCACTAAATATAAACCGAGAGCGAACGTAGTTTTACGCGAAAGATCAAAGCTTTTGCATTGGTACTTTATCCCCAAGGTATTTCCCAATCGATTGTTCGTCCATGCTACATCGGTACGGGGAATTTTAATGCATCAGCTTTCGGGAAATACTTTATCCTCTTCTCTCTCTCTCTCTCTCTCTCTCTATATATATATATATATATATATATATATATATATATATATCTCTTTCTCTCTTTCTATTGCTCTTCGCAATATTTAACGTTACGCGTTTACAATCCGCTCGAATGTCGTGATTAACTTCACACAAGGGCGATCGAAGCCATAGTACGAAAGATTTTCATCGTTGTTGTTGCAGAGTGTCGAAAATTTATAGATAATAAACTAGATCGCTAGTTGTATAAAATGAACGATTTGCACGACGATCTCGAAAATACGTTCGAATCGTACGTTGTTAACTCGATTTGAATGTTTGCTGACGAAATATTTGAAAACTCTCTCTCTCACTCTCTCTCTCTCTCTCTCTCTCTCTCTTTCTCCCTCGTGTTTCCCATTAAATTATCGGCTAAAATGACCTTCTATTTGTATAAATTCGTTCACCTTTAACGAATCTTCATCGTATCGTATGTTTTAATTTCGTTTCACGACAAATCAATCCTTAACTCCACAATATCCGGACCGAGTGTAATGATTATAAACGCAAAGCTTCCTTTCTCGAGACGATAATTATCAGACTCGTAGTTGTATTTCCTGTCGGATTAAACATCGTAATTGGAGAAACGTTCGAACCATTCTACGAAACGATACAATTATATCTTTCACTTCGAAACGATCACTCGATCAACGAATTCTCTCTCTCTCTCTCTCTCTCTCTCTCTCTCACTCTCTCTCTCTCTCTCTCTCTCTCTCTCTCTCTCTCTCTCCCTTTCTATCTCATACACATATAAACTGCTATATAGGAGAAAGAGAGAGAGAGTGTGTGTGTGTGAGAGAGAGAGAGAGAGAGAGAGAGAGAGTGAAAAAGATAGATAGAGAGAGGGGATAACGAGAAATTTTCTGGTAATCTTTGGCGAGCTGAGATTGAGTCGGAATCGTAGTGAATAGTTCCCCTGTCGAAGATCGGAGAAGTTGACGTGGATTCTCCTTGGATTTGGCCGGAGCTCTTGAGAAAAGTCGTCTTTCGTCGATGGACTCTCCCGGAGTACGAATGGACGAAGAAGTAGAATCAGAAGAAGATGGAGGAGAGAGGAAACGAGAAAGAGAAAAACGAATGCGAGGCGTGCCATTGTCACGTGGATTTCCAATTAAAGAGGACGGAGGGTCGGAGAGTGACGACAGGTCGACGTTGGACTGGCCGTGTTGTATCAACCTCTCTCTCTCCTTCTCTCTCTCTCTCTCTCTCTCTCTCTTGCTCTCTTACTCTCTTGCTCTTTCTCCACTTCACCTTTTCCTTCGATCCGATCCTTTCCAGTACGCGATATCGCTTCGTTTGTCCTCCATCGTCACTTCTTTTTCTTTCGTCCTCGAAGGAAGACGAACCTTCTCCTACTCCTTCCCCCGCACGCTTTACTCTGATCCTTATCCTTCCTTTTCTCAAGAAAAGTCCCGAGAAATGAGAAAATACTTGGACAAAACGGACTTCTCTTTCTCGCGATCGAATTTCATTCGTTATTGGTGATGGTTGATCGATTGCTTTCGTTTGGTAAACACTAACTTTTAATTATTTCCCTCTGCGGTCGAGTCACGTGTACGAGCAATAGAGAAAGAGAGAGAGGGAGAGAGAGAGAGAGAGAGAGAGAGAGAGAGAGAGAAAGTGGAAGGGTAGTTTGACTCAACTAAACAATCCGTAACAATAGAATAAACGCTTGTTGAGCGAAAACGCAAAGAGAGAGAGAGAGAGAGAGAGAGAAAGAGAGAAAAAGAGAATAGCCGATACGCGTGCGAGACACGCGAACGTGGTTTTTCAAGAGCAAAAAGAGATAGAAAGAGAGAAAGAGAGAGGAAAAGAGGGAGAACAATAGGCGACAGTACGTTGCCGAACTTAAATTGTACAAATATTGTCCGTTGGTGATTGCTTCGATTCTCGAAGTTTTGCATTCGAAATAGCCGTGTGCCGGCTGCTAAAAAAATGGTGTACTATAGGCGAATTAATGCGAGTCAAATCAACGAGAACGCCTATGGCCCGTTCTGTCGGGATTGGAAAAACAAAATGAGAGAAGGGAAAGGGTTGGCTCGGCGTTTTGGTCCGAGGGTCGAGTTCGGCAATGCGAACGATAGTTGGGCGTGCTGCGCAATCAAAATGATCGTTTCGTCCTTTTACCCGTGCTTTAACTGCTTTTGTATTGTTCCTTCAACGTGTACACTACAAACGATCGTTTAAAAAGCACTCTTTTGATCGTAACGTTTGGTTAAAAAAAAAGAACGAAGGAAAGAGAGAGAGAGAGAGAAGGAATCGTTTGTTGACGTTTACTACGCAACGATTGTAAATGTTCAAACGATTTCGTTTTTGGTAAAAGGAAGATGTATGCGCATTCGAGAATTGCCGGTATTGACCACAGTTTGCGTTTTTATTTTCTCTTTCTATTCTAATGTTAGCTTTAGAATTTTTCGATGCATACGAACGTTAGTCGCCTTTTTTATTCGTTACTCGGATACCCGTGTCCCGGAAACTTTTAAAATTGACTGAATGATAAAATATCGAAGGAAGTAACGAATTTAGGGAACGTTTATTGACATGTCGCAAAGATCTTTTAGTCTATTTATGTGACAATTTTAGTCGAAAAAACAAGCGAAATAAAAACATAACGAAAATAATGAATAACGAAAATTTTATCGGATTTTTTTTATTAGTTTTTGTAATCATTTCGTGGAAACGGGCTACTGTCGAATTGATCGAACGGTCAGGCCACGAATTAATTGCGAGTTAATTGTCATCGCGATATCATTTAAGCTATCCATCCCACCCTTCGCCACCGATTCGTCCATAAAGGCAAGCAAACGGTATTGGATAAACGCAAATGGCATCAATGACGCCCCTGACTACGTTAAACTTTGTCGGTATTGACCGCACAGATTTCCAATTTGGAAGGAAAAAACTACCGTGTAAAAAGAGCTAATTTCTCGATGAGCCTTTTCCATTTGACGCGCTTACACACACATTCTCTCTCTCTCTCTCCTCGATGAGACATGTATATATATTTATACATGTATAATATATACACACACACACACACATACTATATGTATGTATATATATAAACGCATTCATTGGAAAATGTACATGTGACATCAATATATATATATATGTATAAATATACACACACACAGTGTATTACCATCAACAGAAGCGAACACAATTATAGAAATTAATACGTAGCAAACCATAGCTTTGCAATTAGGCAAATTGAAATACATAGCAGGTGTTGCAAAAGAGAAAGAGAGAGAGAGAGAGAGAGAGAGAGAGAGAGAGAAAGTGAAAGAGAGACAGAGACAGAGAATCTATCACGCATCAAAAGACATTGATAGAAACGAAAGAAAAACGTAGCTTCTGTCGACAATTTTTTGTAACCGATCCGATCGATTTAAGTCTTTTTATTAATGTAAGAGTTCTTTCTCTGCACGTATATAGATCTTTCTACACGTAAATCATGCATTCATGCGCTTTAGTTTACCATAATCAAAACGTTATTCTTTGGATGACCGTAATCATCAAGTGAACGAGTTCCATCCATTGAGTAGTTGTTGAATCTTCCAGAAATAGAGGGAAAGAGAAAAAGAATAAAGTAAAAATAAAAAAGAAAAAGAATGAAGAATTTGTCTCTCTCTCTCTCTCTCTCTCTCTCTCTCTCTCTCTCTCTCTCTCTCTCTCTCTCCGCACGACGTTAAATCTCGCAAAACGATCCTGTTCCACCTTCCGACTTGATACTAACAGTACGTGTTTGATTTTACACGGACGAATAACGTTTTCCATGACGAATGTAATCTGAATATTTTATCATTTTAATGAAAAATGTGCCGTATTACACTTGCGAATTTGTAACCTACATATACGATGACACTATTTCATTTTCTTTTTTTTTTTTTTTTAAATATGTTTGCATATACGTAGTAAATGGGAGCAGATAAATACTTGCACGCGGCATAAAATGCTGATATTTAAATATATTCTATATGTTATTACAAACCGAAAATAATTCGTTTTTTCTTATTTGTTTTTCAATTTTACGAACAACCTCATGATGTAACCTTGTGTATATATTTATATATTGTCGGTATTTGATTCGAAAGCGTTAAAAGAGAAATATCACTCTGTATTCATCGAAAATGAATACCTATCGACCCCTCGAACGTTCGAAGTGAACTTAAAACGCCCACAATGACAATAAAGGATCGCAAGCATCAGTATAAAACGGATACCAGGTAACATTTTCTCTTTTTATTCCCCTCTCTTTACGTGTTTGCAGCAACCGATCGCGATCGTTTCGAATTCGACGCGATGACCCTTTTTTCCTCTTTTTCTTTTTTTTTTTTTTTTATTCAAAGGGATACAAAAGCGAACGCTGGAATAGACGTACACGCGTACGTCCTTTCGACTGGACGATTAACGAGCCAAACCGTTTAGCATAGATAATCACTCCCGGGATCCAGGGCCGTTGCTTGAATGCTGTTCGGTTCTCTCTCCATCTGTCTCTCTTCTTCTTCTCTCTCGTGCTTGCTCCCCCCCTCTTTCTCTTTCTCTCTCTCTCTTTCTCTCTCTCTCTCTCTCTCTCTCTCTCTCTCTCTCTCTCTCTCTCTCTCATTCGTAGGATTCCCGATGCAATTATCAATCGACGGTCCGCTATGCATTAACATAATTAAATCAGTTAGCCGTACGAGTTCCATTCCTATCTCCTCTATCTGTCTTTGTCCTATTGTTTCTCTCCCTCTCTTTCTCTCTCTCTCTCTCCCTCTCTCTTTCTCTCTCTCTCTCTCTCTCTCTCTCTCTCTCTCTCTCTCTCTCTCTCTATCTATCTATCTATCTATCTCCTTCTCGTTCCCTCTAAACCCTTGTGGCAGGCCTCTTTACCGTCATCAACGTCGGCATCCAAACCAACAGGACTTCACGTTTTCCATATCGAACGTAACAACGTAGTAATTCTTAAGTACTGATGGTGAAGAATAATCTCACGGGAACGTAAGTTGAATTTACAATATGATTTCGTATTAACGACGAACGAAGTCGTCGGCTGTATGTATTTATTTATTTTCAAAATTCACTCTACGTCTCTGATTACGATCGATTCGAAAGTTCTTATAACTTGTTTACATATCTTCGGTTGGATTCGAATAAATTTTAGAGTGATTAAAGCCTAGTCTCGTCGCATCGTAAGAAGTTGTTTCGTACGGCATTAGATTTTAAAATTTATAAACGCGCGCGTATTGGTATTCCCGTAAAACATTCGTAATTCGGCGGCTTTGATTATAAAGGATAGACAATTCGACCGACCAGTTTCGAAATCCTGTTAAAGCGATAAAATGTTAATGACTTTCGAACGATCGGGGCAATAAATCCGGAACGAGTGTATATTTTGAGAATTTAAGGCGTTCCCCGATGGGAGTATGCGCGTGCCAGCGTCCGCAGGCTAATGAGCTTACTAATTAAGCATCGGTAAATGTAGAAATTTTTTAAAAGAATACGGACGATGCTCTAATAGCATCGAATACTCCTAATTAACATTATGTGAAAGCGACCGCGGGAGGAACGACCGCTGTTTAAATCGTGTTTTTAATGTAATCTCTCGCAAAATTTTCATTTTTAATATAACCAAAACTTTTTATCTGCAAAATGCATGCATGTACATCTAATCATTTGTAGAAAATATTATAACATCCCTTGAATAACTTTATGCGAATACGCATACACATATATATTTTATGAACACCTTTCTAATCGTATAAAAATAATAATGTAATTTAAGTAAATATGAGTACGACGTAAGTATATATGTATACGTATGTCATATGAATATAATATTCAACTCGAGCGCACGACGGATGTTCGATTATTCAAACAAACGACGTTTTCAAACATCCATCCGCGCAATCGCTGCTAAAAGCGGACCTACATAAGATATTCTGTATTATAAAAGAGCTTCGATTCTCATCGCGCAAACAATGTCGAACCTTTTCGCATCGACGAGCGATATCAAAGATACTCCTTTCATTGAATTCCGTTTCAATAAGCGATGCGATTGAAAGCAGACAAAATTGGAGCGAGCTTTCACATTGAAAGAAAAAAAAAAAGAGTGAGAGGAAGTGACGAAGAAATGAAACGAAAAGTTGAAAATATCTTGTAGAATTATTACGTATGTATGTCAAAAAAAAAAAAAGAAAAAGTAATGTCTTCCTGACGAGGTTCGTGAAACGAAAAAAGAAAAGAAGGAAATATATTATACCTACAGTGGATTCAGACCTGCGGCCATCGTAGAAAGGAAAAAGATCTTGAATTATGAGCTTTAGGAAAATAAAGGTCAATGGAGGGATTCGTTTCATTCGTTTCGCTTTTAGGGATTAGATATAACATTAACATTTTTGTAAAATAAATTGGATATAATTTAGAAAGTAATCATCTTCGTTTGATACTAGAAAGATAACATCTTCACATTTCGTAAAAGTTTCCTGTTATATTTCAATAGAAACGGCTTGGTCAATTTTACCATTTAAATATTTTAAAAATATTTACATTATTATTTAAATATTTATAACAAAATCTACTTGACAATCTTTTCTATTTTTTTCTGCTACGATAAATAAATTACATGTGAAATTTGTTTACGTTTGATTCGAGCAAATTTGTCGTGTTGAAGAGAAAGAAATTATAACATTAAAGAAAAAAAAAGAAAGAGAGAGAGAGAGAAAAGAGGAGACAAATATATATATATATATATTTCGTTATATATATATATATATATATATATATATATATATATATATATACATATAAAACGAAAAAATCTTATAATTTTTTTTCAGAACTTCAAACAGAATTGGAAAATTCCGTTCCTATAAAAAGTTATAGCAATGGTGATTGCATAAGAAGCTCCCGATGGTCGTGCCTAAAAATACGAGTTCGAGGGTAAGGCAGCCCCTTTTTCTCTAGAGAAAAAGAGAAAGGAAGGGAAAGAGGTACAGGGCAGGAAGATACGTATTGTTATTTGTTGCCGTGCAATATCTCGACTGCCGCCCTACCCCTAAAACGTACGCACCAAGGAGATTCCCGAGGGAATTGCGTTCCTTTTCTCGCGAATTGTTCGATGTGGTGGAGAGTAAATGGCTTTCGTCGTTGCTAGAAAACACCACCTTAACTGTTTTTACGAATACATGGAAAAAGCCTAGAAATGCAAAATCGAAAGAGAGTGAGAGAGAGAAAGAGAAAGAGAGAGAGAGAGAGAGAGAGAGAGAGAGAGAGAGAGAGAGAGAGAGAGTAATACTCTTTATATAAGAGTTAAAATTTATTTTTCGTCGTTAATATGTTCCGCGATGGTGTTAGTTTCGACGTTAGAAGGGAGTAATATTTTAAGGGAATTTTTTCAGAGAAAGAATTTAACAAAGTTGTGTAAAATCCGATGAGACAAGTTTGAGACGATTTTGTGATTGGTTCGACGAGATGGAAGTTTTCAACGTCCAGTTGAACGGACCAAAGACCAAAGTCCAAGACGTGTGAATAAGCGTTAGGAGGTTAAGAAAGCTTATCCATCGTAACGGTCAAAGGATCACCGTGCCAGATAAGAATATTTTATGATAAGGATATTTTACGGGTATAAGAGGATATTTTCTTTGTTCTTTTTCCAAAGAGAAATACAGTATCTTGTATAAGTGACGTGCAACTTTTAAAGGAAGAGTTATGCAGAGAGATCTTAAAGTTTTCAAATTTGAGAACTTCCTTTACAAGCGTTATTCCTTTGAGTCCGACCTTACGCGCTAATGCATTTTCATTTTAAATAGAATCTCTGCTTGCCGAGGATCGTAATCTCAAAAATATTACGATACGACTCCTTGGTATAGAAAATTCGTAGATAAAACGTAGAATTAACTGGAAACGAACAAGGAGGTAGCGAAGAAGGAAAATTCAATGAATTGTACCAAAGGAAATAGAGTTACGAATTTAAAGGACGAACCATTGACTCCGAGGGTTAACACGACGCTTGTAGAAATCGTGGAGTAGTAGTCCTCCTTGTTCTTGTAGCTTGTTTCAAGTAAGTAGGAGCGTGTCAGCGATGAAAGCATAGCTGCGTTTCGTATACACGGCTTACTGCTAACGTAAATGCTAATGTCACGTTAGCCGGGCGTTACAGGACGAGGAGGAGACCGTACTGTTAGGTACCTCTTCAAGAACTCAAGCGAATATCCTTGTTCCACTAAATTAGTCCTACTTTACTATACGCTAACTGTAAATTCGAGGATTGTCTCGCGAGAATTCGGCTGTACTATTACAATGTGAAGCACATCTATAAATGGATATATATATATATATATATATATATATATATATATATATAAATTATGTATGTATGTATATATTGCACTTTAATAACATTAAGGATATTAAACGTCTAAAAAGTATGAATAAATTGATTAAACTCAACTTAATTTATTTGGTTCTTAGACATATGAAGACTCGGAACTCTTCGATCTTTAACGAATATATTAAAAAATAATGATTAAACTACATTTTCATATTTTTCCATAGATCGCAAAAAAAAAAGAAAACATTGGATTAAGGGAAATTGATGTTTGCAAAAGTACGAATAACTTGATCTCTCGCTCTATATATTCTCTCCTCTTTCTCTCGCTCTATCTATCTTCAATACAGATAACATATGGCAGCTGGTCTCATGCATCGCGAGATAGCAATATTGAAACTGCAGTGTGTCGCGTATCCTCGCGGTACATCGCTACACTGTCTCTCACTAAATTCTAATGCTTTGTGATCTGTAAGCCGCACAGGTCAACTTCAACGTGGATATTCGGGAGCGTCAAACTAATTTCGATTCTACGGATTAGTAGATCGTGCAGTCGGGCGTTATATTACTGTTATATGAGACAAATATCCTATCGGAATCCTAAAGAAGTCAAAGCCCTCGAACGTTAATTTGTTCAACCTATTAATTGAGAATCTATTTAAACGGACTTTCATTCTTACTTGTTAAATTTTATTATTTAATTAATAAATCATAAATAAAATTAACTCGTAAATGTATACGTAAATTTATTGTTTGTAACGAATTTATGCATTTTAATTTACGACCCGATTATTATTTCGTCGTACCGCGTGCGTTAAAATAAGATTCATGGAAATGAATCGTTTAAAAGATTAAACGTGATTGGAATGTTTTGATACGACGAAGGGAAAAATATTGTTCCATCGGGATTGTTATTTTATTCGAATTAATAATAACCGGATTATGTGTTCAGATTCATCTGGTATCCTCCGATTGTCATTTTATTCGTAGTCTCGATGATGGTAGATTTTTAGTTAAGTTTTGTAATACTACCATATGTTTTTATATCGACAAACGAGATGGATGATACGACCATATGTAGACCTATACGTATAAACACGATGTCTAGTATAATTCACGCTTGTCTTGGATAACAATGTGCCTGCCCATTGATCGCGTTCACGAGCCGTTTTCGCGGTCGTGCGAAACAATATAATATACTTGTCAATGCGTATCTAGCGAGAGCAACGAGAGAACGAAGCCACCTTTACATCGGGCGAGCAGGAAACAGGATCGACGACAGGTGCAAACATTGGCCACGCGCCAGTGAGCGAGTTTAATTTTAAATCGAATTCGAAACGAGCCAGGGCGTATATACGACGAATCGAAAATTTAAATCGCGCATCTCGCGTAATAAAGCGTGTATGCACGAAGCTCACAATTAAACGTGTATGTGACAAGCGTTTGAAATTAAAGCTTACTCTCCCGCAACCGGGAGAGTTAATCCAATCCGTTCTTTTTATGTGGCCGAAACAATAAAAAGTCTCAAACGATTGCCAATAACATTTTTCAACCTTTATCACACGACTTTGATATATTACGGTTAAGTCTATCAATATTTGCCATCTTGTTAACTAAAATAAATAGAGGAGATTTAGGTATGTATTATGGATATTCTTGAATATAATTAACTTGATTTAATTGACAAACAATGTTGCAATGCGTAATTATCGATCTAGTGCCTCCCTATGTCTTCGACAAACAACAAGTAATAATATGTAAATTAAAATGGATTATTAGATAGTTATATTATCGTATTTATTTACATTATTTTTACAACGAGATTTATTCGTTGGAAACAAGAAACGATAATAACAAAATGGGGAACAAGATCATTGAATTCGAACGTTAAATATTTATGTTTTAAAGGTGGAAAACAGGGCAGATGGTAATTAACGCGGTTTTCCACATTCTTTGCAGAATTATGCATGCATACAATTTACTACTACATACATTCAAACATATATACACTTAGTAGGCTTTATATAGGGTCACATTGATAGTGTTAGATATGTGGGCGATCGTAAAGCCGATAGAGAACGAGCTTAACGAGCCCGTTAAAGCGATCTTAGCGTGTCGCCTGTCCAAAGTGACGAGGGACATCCGTAGCAAGAATCGCGACGAAAATCACGATCGAAGATCCGAATGAGGATCGAAAGATACGACGTGACAAGCGGCATGGCAAAATGTGGCAAAAAAGAAAAAGTAAAAACGACGAAAGAGCGATAAGTGAGATGTATAAGATAGATGAATGGTTATCAAAAAAAAAAAAACAAATGAAACATATTAGAACGTTAAACACATGTTACGTGAAATATATACCGTTATATATATATATATATATATATATATATATATATATATAACTGTGATTGTCACTTAATTATAAGATAAAGAGAAACATGAAGAGAAACATATGTTATATTTTACGTGCTCGGCATGCATAGTATGTAAGTAGTTCCAACGTAGAAAATATTTGCTACATCTGAGACATTCAGCATTATTATTCATCGCTCACCTCGTCGATTCGACATTATTTAAACTTATATATATATTTTTCTCCTTTCAAAAACATTTGTCTCGTTTAGAAATGTATTACAAAGTGAGACATATATTTATCAGGTTCATCGTTCTTTTAAAAGACTAAGCGATCTGTTCCGACATTCTTTTTGACCCACTACATTTTACCAATACATAAATTCACCGATCTTATTTTATTTATTTTTCTTTTCCTGTTTTTTTCTTTCTTTGTCCTTTTTTTCCAAATCAACGTCGCCAAAATACAACAATATTTCGAATGCTATACATCAATCATCGATCTTCCATCGACGAAAATTTAATGTAAATGTTAGATAATACATAATGTCGTATGACGAACGAATTTGATGTTACAGAACATTAATTATCTTTTGACTAAAGATACGGCAGGATTATCCAAGACCATCTAAGAAAAGTGTGAAGATGAAAAGACGAGGAAGAAGAGAGATACGTTGGAAGATGTTAAAGAGAAAGAGAGCAACGGAGATTTATCGGCCGGCATGATATACGCGAGCTCGAGTGCCGGTTATTATAATATCTCGACACGGTGGGTTATGTGCTCGTGCAGGGTATTATGGTGATAAGTGCTCTCTCGTGTGGGTGTCACGTGAAGGAGGAGACACGGAAGGAGAGAACGACGACGTGTGGGCACGCGTACGAGTGCGCGCGCGCGCGGGTACATACGAGTACTGTAGGACAAGAGGACGACAGAGAGCTACTTTAAAAGGCAAATGAGATAGATAGATAGAGAGAGAGAGAGAGAGAGAGAGAGAGAGAGAGAGAGAGAGAAGTGGAGAAAGGGGGAAGCGAAGAGAAAGGGAGAAAGAGATTATCTGCGGTGTGATAGGAGATTATGTCTGCTTGCCTGGTAAACTGCCTCCGGCCTTCCCACCGTCTTCCCTTTCGACTCGACTCGTTCTTCTCGCCTGAATTCGCTTCTGGTTTTACGCATGTACATCTCAATGACCCGTGCATATATGTGTGTGTGTGTGTGTGTGTATGCGCGCAGGTTGTGTATATATATATATGCATACATATATGAGGAGTTACGAATCGAGTTTGTAATTACATAAATCGATCATCAATCAAAGTATGTATGTAGATATATACAAATGTATTATGTATGATAGGATGGTTTTAACATATAGATTAATATTTAATTTTCCTGGTATCTTTAATAAATATTTTAAATATATATTTATTTGTGAGGTACAAATGGTACGAGTAAAAAATTTCGCATATGTGATTAAGAATCGTTTTGTATTTGTGAAATGTTTTCCGGGAAATAAAACAGCCGATGATACATTTATTATTGATAAAACAAACAATTGATAATTTCGCCGCGAAAATATGCAAATGTTTATTTCTAAACAATATAATTCTTAGCATTTGTCCATTATTTTTTAGCAATGGACAATGAGTATATATATATATATATATATATATATATATATATATATATATATATCGTACATGTTATAAGTGAAACACACCAATCTGTGATTCTGTAAATACAGATAGTAGAATGGAAAGAGGTCAAAATATTCAAATCCATTCATTGCTATGGAAGGAAATATTGACTCGCGTAGTACGTTTCCGCTCGAAGTGTGACCTATATAAATTCTTGAAAATGCATCCGTCGACGAGAGAGCTCGAATTGAGAAAGGGGGAGTGGGGACAAAGGAGGAAAAAATGAGGTCGCCGGGAGGCCTTGCTTCGGTACACGAGCAAAAAAATACGAAGGACGATCATCGAGCGAGTTTGAGTATGACGGAGCGTGGAGCACGGAGCGAGGGAGTGGAGGGAGCGAGGAGGAAACATTTCATTCATAAGCAACGACGAGTGAAAAGGACAGATATTTTTCAACGACGAAGCGATATGTTTCTTTCAAAATGGAATTTTCTTGAACGCAAATTCTCGCACGATTCTCTGGACGTTTTTTTTTTCTTTCGTTTTCGTAGATAAAAGAAGAAAAAGAAATTGTTTCCTTCGACAAATAACACGAATAACACTTGAATGAATTTCGATATAATATAAATAACAACGAGAACGATATAGTCGAATTTAGGAAAGCGAATGAAATCACGGGATACACTCTCGACACACGCAATTTTCATTTTATTTATTTATTTTTTTATTCCGTTCGCGATCTTCGTTTTACTCGCCGAGTTGAATATGAATAAATAAGGGTCAAATATTTTATAGCTCTTTTCACAGAAACACACACACACACACAGACAGACAGATAGACAGACAGCAGACACACACGCACACGCACGCGATCACATGGGCGATCTCAAGAGCGGTCAATACACGTACGGACTTGTAAAAGGCATTACTCGTGAAAATACATATGTATACGAATTTATTATCGTTTCAAAGTATAACATGTATAGATAGATCAGTTCTTTCTTCTTCTCTCGACATTTCCTACAATTTCATTGATTTATTATTTTTTTTTGTTGGTAGATATCGGAATTGATGAAAATTCATTGATAATCGTTTGTTCACTAAAATGTCGAAGGAACTCATTTCATGATATTGATTCGCAGCTTCTTTAAAAAAAAAAAAAAAAAATTGACAAAAAAGCATGAACATCGTATTTGGTGTTTTTCCAATCCTCTTTCACATAATCTCGTTACGTCATAAATATTGAATTAATTCTTATATACGTACATGTCGTTAGAGAATTTGTTACAATAGAACGACTCATATTTATGAATCAATCCAATATATCAGAAATATAAATTGCGAAAGAAACTAAACAAATCGTTCGATCGATTGATTGATTTCAACAACAACAACAACAAAAATCAACTCTTTTCGAACGTCGGTTACTTCTTTTTCGATATTTAATAAATGAAATAACTCGAACGTCCATTATCGGATTCTATCCAGATTAAATTTTAGTATTGCAAAGGATTAGTCGTTTATAAATGATGAAAATGGTTAAAAGAATTAACCATCGTGCGCATCGAACGTTCAACACGAATTACAAAATTGTTAATTATTAGAAATTATTATCGAGTACGCGCTGTTAGCCTTTTTCGTAGAATGCTTCATTAGCGCGAACGATTCCATTATCGAATTTTACAAGCGTGATAATTTCGGGCGCATTAATATAACGGTGCTTAAAATTATTTTCACAGGTGAGAACGTTTTTGGTGAGAATGAAAAGGAATATATTTTCGGGCGTGCCGGAGATAATAACGATAATCGCATGGCCGATGTGTGGAGGTCGCCCCGTTTATTATTATTCTAATTGCGGAAGGCCGAATGGAAAATGTAACAATCGCTTTTGCGTTACACGTTAGCGAGACGAAATTGCTCTTCGCATTGACAAAACCCACATTGGTTTTCCTCTTTCGGGGGATCGAAATGGACGACAGTGAACACATGGATAAGCAATTCGTTTCACCATCGATGTTTCCACACGGTTACGTTAGTTTTATGATATTTCGCTTTATTTACGTATAACTCGCGGTAAAACAAATGATTATGTATTATCATTTAAACCTAATTCATAATAAACCGTATTCTTGATTAATATCAAAAGATATTGCCATAGAAAATATATAAATATGTATATATATATATATATATATATATATATATATATATATATTTACTGAACTAGAAAAAATGTGGAAGAAGAAAAAGAAAGAGAAAAATATAGAGAAAAGCGAATAGAAAAGCAGCGTTAACCTCGTAAATAATAAAATAGAGATAAAACAAGATCCAATGAAAGAAAATCGATGGCGCCGACTTTTTGAAAGCCTCGGCTCATGAATGTTACAGTACGACCCCTGTTCGAAGCTTTGCCAGACCGTAAAAACGGAGGCTGCTTACCACGAAGATTTTAATATTTTATCCTATGACTCGAGAAAAAATACGAGATACCCTGTGGATGCTTGGAAGATAGGAAGGATTCAGAGAAAAGCTGCATTAAATGTCGCTAGATCTGTCCTTTAAATATGCATTAGTTCTATATTAAAACTAGACCAAATCTATTTGAGCTTTCCATATTAATCATTCCCTATTTTTGTATAAAATGAAAATTTTATTTCAATCCCATGATTCCATATTTTACTAAGTGAAATAAAAATCGAAAACCCGAAAATACTTTCTCGGAATATTTATTGCAATACGTTAACAAATAGATCATTTATTGACTAATTATTAAGTTAACTATTAAATCAATTACCATCATCGAGCCTATATCGCGATAATCCTAATAATCCGATAATCTTTTCGCTTTGGCGAATATACCTGCTGGTACGTTAATGTAATTCAACCGCTTTGACTTTCATTAATGAACCGACGAATATTTTCTACAAAGTAAGCCGTCGTAGAACATTATATCAGAGAGTGTCTCTTTTCGTTGGCTCGGCTTTGACGAGTGGTTAAAGCGACGCTGAATTTGATTTTCCCTAGCAATAGGCTGATAATGCGGACGCGTATGCAGCTGCTAATATTATAAGAGCGGAAGGTCTGCCTGACGTTTCGGTTAGGTACATTCTACGTCTACCTAATACATGCATAGATATATTCTATCAACGCGTAGACCCTTTCGAGGTTAATTCGATCGAAGTGTGCGTATATTATCAGACTTCTCCATGTTAAACCGACTTAAAATCTCTTATATTATTATTGTACTTCTCTATATATCTATGATTTTGCGGTAGAGTCCCATAATCTTCTCGAAAGCTTATACGTTAATCTGACAAAGTTTTCCACATTTCTACGTTTTCACCAAAGAGTACTTCTTTGAATAGCATTCTTGACTAATCTCATCGGGGAGATTATCCATTTTAATATTCAAAATTATCTTGAGTCTCGTAATAATATTTTTTTTTCCTTTCTTTTACGTCAGAAGAAGAGTGAAAGAGATAGAGATAGTCTCGAAAGTTTCTCTATATCCGTCCCAATCTATTCGTGGTAATTAATACAGAAAATCTCGGTAGTTTAACCTTTAAACGAGAATAATTATAATATACTATTTTATCAGCGGCTTAGTCGCCTTGAATACAGATGTTTCACGTTGAATAGAGGCAAAACATCGAATCCTATCGTGGTAGTATTCTTATCTGTATGTGTATGTAAAAGAGAGAGAGAGAGAGAGAGAAGGAAGGAAGAGGATGAAGAGGAGGAGGAGGAGGAGGAGGAGGAGGAGGAGGAGGAGGAGGAGGAGGAGGAGCTCTTGGTAGACATTTCCAAAGGGAAAAGACGTGGTTAATGTTTCGTTAAAGGAGCATTAATTAAAGGCAGCCGATTTAGTCGTGTTAAAGAGACGCTTTGCTAATAAAAGACGGAGATAGAGATAGAAAGAAGGAAAGAGAGAGGGCGAGAGAGAGAGAGAAAGTGAGAGAGAGACAGAGAGAGAGAGAGAGAGAGAGAGAGAGAGAGAACGAAAGAGAGGACAAACTAGGAAATCGTTTGAAAAGGGGATTGAAAAGTGGGACAACGATACGAGGGTGGATTGGAAAGCTCGCATTTCTCGTTTGAGCATTATGAAAGTCTCAACTTATTTAATACATACTCACCAACTTCATTTATCTTCGATAATGACGAAAAGGATCAAATAAGACAGACTAGATCAATTGAAGAATCAATTTTTATAATACTAGATTTTTTAATTTATATCAAACGATAATCGGTAACGAATGATTATTGTAAAATAATAAAAACGAATGGAACAACGTACGTTTATAATAAAAAAAAAAAAAAAGAAAAAGAAAAAAGAAAATCGATATTGAATATCGCGCGTGGAGATCTTTTAAGTTTGAAATTTAAAGATTAAAAATAAAGAATCTTACTAGTAACGAGAGAAAAAAATTAATGTAAGAAATATTATGATACTGAATTCTCCTCTACGTTAAATTACAGAAATTAATGAAGTAAATACGTCGAAAGAGATGTGATATAAACTCATTATCAGTTTCCTTTGCGTCAGTGAGAATAGGATAGGGTCAGAAACAAACGATATACAATCTTGCGTATCCGTCCGTTCGAAACTCGTAACTTTACTTATCTCTCGCCCTTCCTCAAAGGTTTCTCTCTTACTTCGAGCGCATCCTCTAAGGGAGAAGGCAATTCTACCTTTTGTGTCGTCACCGAGATAATGCCACCGCGTTATGACGATTCTTATTTCTGTCCTCTCGGAGAGAATATGTCTCGTGAGATACGCCGTTTAATTTTTCTAAATACCTCTCCGGTGAAAAATTTCTTCGAAATGAATCTCATCCAATTTACATTTCTTAGTACCGTGGATGGATTTTTTTATTAACTCAGTATATATATATATTAACAGTGTATAAAATTATCATTGTATTAAGCAATAAGGCAATCGATTAAAAATCGTTATATCGTCTTAATAAAAAAAGAAGAAATAAAAATGGAGAGATGAGAAACAGACGAAGGAAAGAACGTGATCCCATTTGAAATTAATTTCAAATTTCAGGAACGAAAATTTCGTAGAGAATAGCGTCGCTTGTGTACCGATGTCCGAGGATTGATTAATCGCTTCCTCCAAAGTTAAGCCGTTCCAGCTTGCGAGTTTCTGCAGCACGTGAATCCATATATATATATATATATATATATATATATATATATATATATATATATATATATATACATAGAGAGAGAGAGAGAGAAAGAGAGCATCAATAAAAGAAAATCGACGTTCATAGAGTAAAGCGAACATTAGAGGAGTGGGAGTAATGGCAGCAACGACAGCAACGCGACTCGTTGTCTCGACGTCGAGGATCACGAGCGAACAAACTATATCGCTGACTCGATTAAGGTACAGTCTCTGTGGCCGTTAGTCCGGAACACGAAACTCTTGGTAACTCTCTTGCTCTTTCTCTCATTCTCTTCTACCATATCGCCGTTGTTCGCTTTATCGACGTTGAAGTAATATCGCTAGGCATTGAGAAAGGCAGTACGTTAAAACGAAACTGCTGACCCAGTAACGATACTTGTATGAGAATCCTCCTGGTATTCAGTCAATGTGCGCTCTTTCGTTGCGGATATATTTGAGTCCTGATAATATTCTATTATTGCTGTTCCAATAGGTTCACATTCTTTAACGTCCATTTTTTTCTCCTTTTTCTTTTTTTTTTTACTAGTTGTTCATCTCTCATATCAATGTTGAGTTTTATATTAAATTCCAAATGATTATTTGTCATTGTAAATCCGCCAATTGAATGGATCGTTGCTCATTTTGTTATCATATGCATTATATTCGTTTCCTCGAAAGAAAAAAAGAAAACGAAAAGAAAGAATCCATTGTGACCTTTGATTTATTTTTATGATCGATTTAAAGACCCATGTAAATAGGATTTATACTAAGTTTCATTTAATATGTATACTCGTGGAGTTACAACGTTTACATCGAAACATATTCCATTCGTCCTAATGATCGCACATCAACGTTCCTCATTTTTCATTTTAATGGATATCCCGTTCCTACGATGACGAGCATCGAGCTCCTCCGCACGAAGTCGAACTAGAAATCCTCGTCAGAAATCCCACTTAAAGTTTAAGCGAAGACCATTCATCTTATTTCCTTTCCGACAGAACGATCGTACGAGGTGCCGCCTTTTAGATTTATGGCAAAAAGAACGGAAACAATAACTTTCAGTCTGAATGTAATAGCGCGTCCGAGCATGAACGTAACTTTCGCGAGAAACGCTATATAAGTCACGTAAGTATTCTATTTCCAACCCTTCGTTCTTATTTCGAACTGCTATTGCATATTTTTTTCTTCCATTTTTTTTTTATCATTACAAAACACATATCAATAATTCTTATGATCAACCACGATTAATTATTAATTAATTATATAGTAATAAAGAGAATGATCTAAGGATTAAACATTTATTATCGTCAGATTAAACGAATACGAGACATTAGAGTATAGTTGTTTCAGCGCTAATAAAACTAAGTATCATTATTTTATTTGTATCATGCCGTTCGATTAAAATAATACTTATTCGTACTCATTATTTTCACTGATCCAATCGTTAAAATGATTTTCATGTAGACCTTCCACCATCATTATTTTTCCCCCCCATGAGCTGTTTAGAATCGCAACTTTATCGTTTAATTTGGGAATGACGTACTTATCTACGTGACGCGTAAGGAAAATTTCGGTAAAAGTATCGCGGTTTGTTTCCAGGGAAATTTAACAAACACCTTCTCTCTCTCTCTCTCTTTCTCTTCATCGGTTAATCAAGACCTTTTAATCCTCTCAAAGTCCATCGCGTCACGTCACCCTGTCGTCGTCGTCGTCGGAGATCGATCGATCGATTTGGTTATCGGAGGCCTTTTGAGAGCATCGAAAAGCTAACTCTGTCGCTATAGGAGAAATCCGACAAGGCTGCCGTTGCTGCTGTCTCTGGAAACGAAGTCTCGATAAACGGGATTAATTAGACGAGAGTGCCGACGCCGGGAGCACCGTCCTTTCCGTGAGATAACACCGATAAAGCTCGCGAAAGCCAACGAAAGCTCGGCTATCTTTTGGCCGTAGAATCATGTGGCCCACCAACGTCGATCAATCTTCCATTTAATCACTTCGAAACTGTTCCTTGGAACGAGAGATTTTCTTTTCGATAAAAAAAAAAAAGAAGAAAAAAGAAAAACATACATTACTTTCTTAAATAATCTATGTAATCAAAAATAAAACGCAACCCTTGTTTGTGAAATTTACATTGTTAAAAAATTATATCACTATTACAAATTTTTTCTACTAAAAAAAAATATATATATATATATATGTATTAATTTCTTAAAAATCTTTCTTAATAATCAATTATAAAATGCCAACCCTTGTATATGTGAAATTTACTTTGTTAAAGAAATATACCTCTATTGAACATTTTTCGTACTTTCTGAAATTGAAATTGAAATAATTGTTACAAGTGCATTATTATTATTATTATTATTATAATAATAATAATAATAATAATTATTATTATTATTATTATTATTATTATTATCATTATTATTATTTCCACTTTTGTTACAAAAATGCAAGCAAAAGGATTTAATCGCTATAATAAAATACATTTACGATCCGTCGAAGCACCGAGCAAATACGATATTAAATAAGAACGTTAGATCGTACATAAGTACATGCATTAATAAATGAACGGATTTATAACAAAGCAGAGATGGCGCTTGATAGCGGTGAAAGCCTCCGTTCGAAGGAATTGATCCTCATAAATATTAACGTCCTCGCGTATTCTTGCGAGCGATCTTGGCAAATCCCATAAAAGCGGGTCTATAATAGCGTTAATTGAAACTCTTTAGCGACAAACTCGAATCGTTTTCTCTTCATAAACCGTCGGCCCGTACTTAATCCTCGTTATACCGACCGATTATCTCGAGGGTAGCGATTAATCTTAACGAAGATATCTCGTAGTCGAGGGAGTGATTTTGTTCTGCAAAGAGAGGCAAGGGATAAAGAGGAAAGGGGTCAGGGAAGGATAAGAGAAACCAAAAGAAGCAAAAGAAGCAATAGAAGAAGAAGAAGAAGAAGACGACGAAAAAGAAGAAGAAAAGAAGAAGTCGAAGAGGATCTACGTCGTAAGATCTTCGTCCAGTTTCCCCTCTTCTTTTTTATCCTTATCTCGCCCTATCGTTCTCCATCAAGAGCCGTTTTACCCGTCCCTTTCCAGTTTTTTAAGTCAACTTTGCAAGAAGTTGCTCGGCCTGCGGTTAAATTCACCCTACTCTCTCTCTCTCTCTCTCTCTCTCTCTCTCTCTCTCTCTCTCTCTCTCTCTCTCTCTCTCTATCTATCTATCTATCTCTCCTTCTCTCTCTCTCTCTCTCTTTTTCTTTTTCCTTCTCTTTGCACCACTTTCCCTTAGGAATATTTCCTCTCTGCTTTACATTCGCGTTTCCACGGAACATGTTCATCCTCGATATATCCTTCTTTTTTTCTTTTCTGTCTTATACGATATACGAAAGAAGAAGCGACGGTTTCATTTAAAGGAAACTCTGTTTCCGTCTGCCTTTCTCTCTCACTTATCCGACTTTTCTTACTTTTCGTTCGGGGACTCGTCGTTCCTTTTCCCGCGGGAACGAAGGAGGATTTGCTCGTCGTCCGGTAATAGTTTGTATCCGCGAATGTCGTGCTCGTTTTACTTCAACTAGCGTCGTAGCACGTGCGTACACGGACGTGATATTCTCGATATCGAATCGTCTTTCTGAATGACGTTTCTTGAAAATATTGGTCACATGTCATAAACGCGGAGAATTTATATCAGGATTCCCATGAATGCGGGATATTCTTTCGATGGTAAAATGTAATAATACGTACTACCACTTACTTCAGTGTGTTGTTTCGACTTTAAAAAAAGGAAAAAGAAAAGAAGAATTTTTCGTTTATTTCTTTCTTTTTCCTTATAGTATCGTTATTGACATTTTTTTTTTTTTATATACCTTCGTTTAAACCGATTGACAAAAACTCGCGTCTCTGGTAGGACTTACCTAAATAAAAGCAAACGAGTAATCGATAAAATCGAACGTAATTCCTTTCCGAAATTGAATGCTACCCGGAGAATCAGTTTATTCCGTGAGACAATATATACTACAAAGACGTAAGCTTTCACAAAAGCGAATCACGAAGAGAAAGAGACAGAGAGACAGTCAGACGGACAGAGAGAGAGAGAGAGAGAGAGAGAGATTTAAGAAACAGTTTACACCATCGTCGCAAGTGCAGTTCAACTATCTGTGATAATGCAGATCTCATTTACCGTCTCTTCTTCTCCGTAATACCTCACACAAGAAGATTCAATTTGCTAGGACACCTTTGTAAGATGCGTGAAAGAAGGAAAGAAACTATCGAAAGAAATGTGTGAAAGAAGGCGATGAGTGGGAGGGAAAGGAAAGCAAAGGCATTGAGAAGAGGAAACGAAGCTAAGGAAACAAAGAACAATGAAGTGGGATGAGGTAAAAAGCGGATGGCAATAGGAAAAAACGGTAGTTTCTTTTTATCGTTGAAAAACAATTACGAATGAGTGTGAGAGAGAGAGAGAGAGAGAGAGAGTGAGAATGAGAGAGAGAGAGAGAGGGGGCGTGTGGGAAGAAAAAGTGAGAGATAGGACTAAAGGGAAGAAAGAATGAAAAAGATACGGTCCTTAGTATCGTCCCTGTTGTTGATTCGAAATCAAGTTTCAATTAGCGGCTTTCTCAGAATTCCTTCCATAGTTGACATGGCAACGATACGAAGTCTTGCGAGTAGAGAGAGAGAGAGAGAGAGAGAAAGAGAGGGAGAGAAAGAGACGGAGAAAACGAGAGTAAGGGAGAAAGGAAGAGAAATCTGAAGTAGGTAAGGGAGAGTTTCTAAAGGGACTTGGAATGGCAGGAACTCGGTGAGAGACAATGTCGCAAAGGTTGCTTTTCATCCGGCATTTAGGAGAAGCACGGAATACCACGGAAGGCTCGACATTATCTCTATGTATCCAGAGAGAGCCGAATGGTGAAGGGGAGAGAGAGAGAGAGAGAGAGAGAGAGAGAGAGAGAGAGAGAGAGAATTCACTCGCTCCGATATAATCCAAGCTCGTGCCAGAATCCTTTCTTAGCACAAGTTCGATGTTCTCGATCCCACGTTGTCCTCTTCCTTCTCTTCACTTCTCTTCTCTTCTCTTCTCTTCTCTTCTCTTCTCTTCTCTTCTCTTCTCTTCTCGAAATCCTCCTCCCACGTTTGTATATACAAGGAACTAGTAAGTTTCGGATAGCTCTAACTCGCGTGCTTTGTAGCCTAAATGTTGTTGGTACGTTGTTGCTAGACAGAGAGACCCTGGCTATGTTCAACCTGTACTCGGTAGAGCTTTCTGAGCAATCATGTGGTCTGGTTAGCCGAAAAATCTTTATTTTGCTTCATCCTCCTTAGTCCTGTTAGTTCCATGAGAGAAAGGGAACGTGAAAAGGAGTAAAGGAGAAAAGGAAAGAAATAGAAAAGAGAGGAAGAGAAGACAGTGGGAAGTGTGAGGCGGAGGGGAAACGGCACTGTTCCACGTTCGTATTTTAGTGGCGACATAGAAAATTTAGAGTCGTATTTTCGAGCCACCACTCCGCATGGAATCCGTGTTAGATATAGAAACGTAAACCTACGGCGGAAGAACGGAGAGATAAAGAGGAGAAAATGTTTTCAGCTCTAAGGTGGAAGGAAAAATTGCCCTTACGGGATGATTCCCTTCGAAAGGCATTTGTTCGCTGTTGGATTATAGGTTCAATGATGGCCAGGAGTGAATGGGAGAATTTATTCGTCTAATCGTCGATTTTTTCGACGATGAAAAATATTCTATCACCTGGGGGATAATGATTAATATCTCGGTATTAAAGATTTATTAAAAGTATTTGGAAAATCGTACGATTCGATACCAATTTCTTTTCGAATCGAAACGGAATTGAATTGTTTGTTTACAATCGTACGCTAGTTCTCTTACGAAACTACGTATCTCTTCCGCATTCCAAATTGATTTCTAATCGATTTCATTTCATTATCTAGTGTTTTCCTTTGATCGAAGAAGAACTATGGCAAACTTGAATCCCATTAAGAGAAATCGATTGCACGTCTAAATGTAAAAGATGTGGAATGATTTGTCGAGCAAACGGCGAAATCCATGATAAAAAAAAATAAAAGAAAAAGAGAAAAAAGAAAGAAAAAGACAGAAAAAGGAAGAAATAAGAGAAGAATAAACGCGCAATACAATGGGGAAAATAAAATGTAGATCGGCAATATTGAAAAGTATCGAAGAAAACGACAAAATCCTGCGCGACGAATCTAATAATCCATGCGGCTGGACGTAAGCCAAGATAAAGACTGCAACGTCGTCGGTGCACGGAAGATGCAATCCAAATTCTGGTAGGAAGAAATCGCACTCGAAGAACCTCGTCTCGACTCGTGGATCGAGCGAACGTGCTTATGCCTATGATTTCTCGATTTCTTCGAAAGAATGCATTTAGCAAATATGAGATATTGCCGTCGGGGTCTAACGTATATTTGTCTCGAGGGACGAGACTTATCTCGGATCTTACGACGATAAAGAATTACATCGCCTTTTTTTTTTTTTAAAGAACGAAATCCTAGAAAAAGAAATTCGAGTAGGACTGTATCGATCTGTACTATTTGTACCGTGCTTCAAAGTATTTCAATGATTTATGAAGATCGGACGAGATCGTTAATTTTGATCGTAACCATTAATAATATTCATACATTGATGATGAATAAAATAGATCGATATTTTTATATATCGACAATTTAGTTTGATCTTTCTTTTTATTACGAAATTTCTAATCGCACTTTAACTAACCGTTATCGATAAAACTATTATCTTCGTATATGTAAACTCTGAATATGTTTTCTCGATGTCAAGCTGAAAAGCAGCTGCAGAAAGATAAGTTATCTAGCAACTTCGACTCCCACGAGAACCTTGTCGAACGGGACGGCACAAAAGAGAAAAATATATATATATATATATATACATATATATATATAAAAATACACACACACACACACACACATATATACATACATATGTATGAGACACCCTTTCGGATTTAATCCCTGATCCAGTGTCCGTTAGAATGGTTCCCTTGCGCAAACACTCTTTTCTAAGGACAGAGGCTGTAGGAAACGTGGATACCCTTGATAAGAATACTTAGCTAGACGACTATCGGATTATTGAGCCTGTGCAATCGATAGGTTCCTTCCTGTTTACTTTTTGTCTTTGTCTGAACGGAGAAATAAGTAAGTGTATCGTATTCAATGATTGTAAGGGAAAAAAACGAATGGTGTAAGTAAATAAAATGTATTTGAGATTGGTATATAATTTCATATCGTTTTTTCTTTTTATCAACTTAAAAATCTATTTTTCCATTGTACAAAAAACAATTAAATAACGTATTCATTAATTATGATAAATCATCAATGACCTATTCTTTTGCATTATTTACGACTTCTTAATTGATCGACCGGGATTATTTATGTTTGATTAAATATCGTGGGAAAATAGAAACGGAAAATAGTAAAAGATTTATTACTATAATATTCGTCATCGATTTATGCTTGTTTAAAAAAGATATTAGTTTCATGTATACTATTACTTATTACGAAAATGGAGAAAATAAAAATAGAGTGCAGAATTAATTGTTTTAAAACACTTAAGAGGTCTTTCGATATGAGACCCTTTTAAAAAGTATAATTAAAAATTAAAATTATCAATTAAAATTAAAAAGTCATTTATCTTTTTGCCTTTTTAAGACTAGTTATGATATGTAAAGGTACCATCATTAGCACTATAATATTCATGAGCTTGTCTGTAGCACTTGATGCACTAAATTCATTGTTCGTCAACAGGGACCTTAAAACAAAAGAAAAGAACGGAATAAATATTCTACATCATTATCCAATTCCGACTCGGAACTATCTACCCAATTAATTTACTTCTCTTCTGTATTTTACAAATATCTCATATTAAAAATGCCTTAAAGAGAATCTGATATTAAGAACATCCTACTTTCGAAAAAAGAACTCGAATTAATCTGAGAATAATATATTAATTTTTCATTTCAATGATAATACAACTGTTTGATGACACTAAGTAGCTAATAAAAAAAAAACTCATCAAATATCTTTAACCTTTAATCTTATAAAAAACTTCTTTGAAAATGACTGTAAAAACTCGCGATGATAAAAAAGAAAGAAAAAAGGAACAAACTCAAGTTGACGCTTTATTGAAACAATCGTTTCCGCGTGGTGGACATTGACATGGGGCCAAAATTGTCGTTTAATATTAATACAATAGTTCGAAACATTGCCGCAGTATTGCAGTCCCTTACTTAGGCAAATACTATAAGGTCTCATATTCGATAATGTTACCATTTACCTAACTATACTAAATCGCGTAGGTCATTTAAATGCAGCTACATCTAATACAAATCGATGTTAGCACAAGAATGAACACGGAAAATAATAATCGTTACGAAGTATATTATACCATATTTCAAGTATCGAGAAGGTAAGAACATTCAATTAGACGGTTGGCCATGAAACATTAAACGTTACCGAACAAATGGTCCATTATGGTATCACGCGTGTATCGACTGGCACATAAGTAAGTAAGTAAGTAGTAAGTATTCCTCACGTATAAACAAGGATGCAACGAGGAGGAAGCTCCGAAATATCGTTTCGGACTGTTCGGTCCGAAGGATAGTAGAGGAGCTTTGCTCTTGCAGGAAGCATGGACTCGAGGCTACCATTATTCGGTGGTAAAGAAGATCGAAAAGGTAGGGTTGGCAGAGAGAGAGAGAGAGAGAGAGAGAGAGAGAGAGAGGGAGAGAGAGAGAGAAGTGGTAGAGGACGGAAGAGAAGGAGCGAGAGAAGGAAGGAAGGAAGTGCGGGCCTAGCAAGGCGAGTTACGAGACAATTTATAGCCGCGGGAAACAATGCGCCGTTGGCCGACAAAGGGTGCCAACGTCTACCCCTCGCGTCTCCATGCGGACGACGCCGACGGCGAAGTTAGCTCCAGACTATACTTCCTCGCCCCCAGCCAACTTTCCACTATTCCGTACGGCCTCTGCAAGCTACGTCGGCGACCATCCACCACCAACTTCCCCGATTCACCCTCTTTCGACTACTTTCTAGGACAGGGCCTCACTCTGTGGAAACGTGCTTCTCCGTTGTATCTAACGAAAGTTGACTTTGAAACCGTGCTTGTGATTTCTCTTTGATTTCTTTCTTTTTTGTTTTGAAATTTTTTCATTATTTTCTTCTCGTTTTATTTTTATTTTCATCAAACTCTCTTTTCATGGATAATTCCTGTCGATTAAATAATCCAATATTTAGTTTGATTTTATGTTTTCCAATGTGTATAACTTATTACCGATTTTTCATTGCGTTCGTTTATTTGATATGGGTAATATTTTTGTACACACACACACACACACACACACACACACAATATTATTGATATATTATATTATAGAGAAAATTTCAAACGCGTATAAAAGCTCGGCAATAATTCACTAATATTTCATTCATCTTTTCTCCAATAAAAATGTTCTATCTCTCGCGAATAAAGAATGATTCGTGTAGAAAGTAATGACGCAAAGTCAAAAGATTGTTACTGGGGCTATTATTACGCGAATTCACGTACGAAACGAGTTGATGGATAAATTTGAAAGCTTTCTATCTCTCTGACTTCTTTCCATCGTTTCGCAATTTGTTTGCTAGGAAAATAAATAAAGGATGGCTCCAAACGTTCTCTCTCTCTCTCTCTCTCTCTCTCTCTCTCTTTATTTTTCTCTTCTTTTATTTTTTAAGATTTAAATAGAAGCACTAAAACGTAATTTTCCATTGCGACTCGTGACAATAAATTTAATGGAGAAAATGCATCGGTCCGTCATTTGGCCGATGCTATCTATTTTTCTTTTTTTTTTTTCCTTTGCCGAGTCGAAGGGAGAGAGAGAAAGAGAGAGAGAGAGAGAGAGAGAGAGAGAGAGAGAGAGAGAGAGAGAGAGAGAGAAAATAAAGAGAAAGAAGAAAATAAAGAGAAAAGAGAAAGAGAGAAGAAAATAAAGAGAAAAGAGAAATATAGAAAGAAGTCCAATATCTATGAGAACAATCATCATGAGTAATTGTCGAAAACGGATCAAAAGTCGATCGGTTTGTAGTTTCGTTTCGATACTACGACGAAACGGATTCGGCGATACTCTCTTCCTCCAATAAATCTTCCAATGGAAATATTCAACTGGATAGCTGGATAGATGGATGGTAAATCGGTAAAGAGAAAGAAGATCCACCTGACCCAAATCTGAAGATTCTTCAAAGAAATCTCACAGCTTCCGAGCACTTAAATTCTCGATCGGTAAGAGGAAGAAGAGTTGGAACGATCTCCGTAAAGCGACACGTACGTGGAATGTCGCCGATCCGTCGAGGGTCGTTTTCGAAAAGCCCAATGGGGGAAAAAGAAAAGCTCCAGACAGCTAAGTGAAGAGAAGGAGGGATAAAAAGTAGAAGAGAAAAGGATAGAAAAAAAGGAGATGGAGATTGAGATAAAGCCGTAGATACATAGATAACCCTTTTGTCTGTTTAATAATAACGAGGCCATTTTCAGTAGCTCTCTCTCTCTCTCTCTCTCTCTCTCTCCTATACCCAAATAGATTTTCTCAGGCTTCGCGACTCGTTTTCTAGAAGAATCCGTTTTCACGCGAACACGTATACGAGACAAGCCCTCGATGCTACTATACTCTGACTGCGAGCCAAGTCTCTGATTGCGGATTCATTCTACATACCGGCCGGCTCAAATGCTCGAAACGAATATCCTTCCGCTATAGCTTCGTCTATCTATCCGCATATACGCGCTGCGTATCTGTGTAGATAGGTATGTAGGTATGTAGGTAGGCGGCATGCACGAAGGGGCTCGCGTAGTTTCGTGTATCTACCTCTATTCGTTTCGAGTCACTCTATTCAGGGAATTGGATCGTACGTATAGATATCTCCAGTTTGAACTCAGCCGAGTTTTAAGAGTATCAAAGGACAGGATATTAAAATCTCTTATTCACGGAGACGAGACCACGATATATAGGAATGATTCGGTGAGGTATGCGGGGTGAGTGGGGGGTTGGGAGTCGGGAAGAAAGAAGAGTGAGAGGTTTCGCAGAAGAACGTAAAGTATCGTTACGACAACGTTTTCGAGAGGGCTTTTACTTTATGGAAATGGGACCAACTACGGGGTCGGTAGAAATTAATTCGAAACTCTTACGGCACGCTTTCGTTGCTCCGATTGTCGCCGAAAATGGAATTAACCTCATTGATTTGGGATTTAAATTTTCGAAAGAAAAGGAAAGGGACATTTGCGAAAGTGTCTGTTAATGAACAGTAATATTATAATCTGGTATTAAATCTATACATTACATCACTCCATTCGATTATAACTTATAATATTAATAAATCTGTTATTTTAATATCCTTTTTTATATCTGTTATTTTATTATCCTTTTATTATATATTATGTATATATATATATATATATATATATATATATATATATATACATATATATTATTTATAATATTCATTATAAATAACAGATGTAGATATATTAAATCTAATTTGTACGATAGCTATCGTTAGCATACAATTAGATTTAATTAAAGCAATATGTTTAATATATTCCACGTTAAAGAATTAAAAATTTATTCATTATATCCCTATCATAAATTCAACTCATTTTCGACGAGGGAACTCGAACGAATGAAAATGAAATACGATTTAAAGCGAAATGATGATCATTCCATTGAAACACGCGTTGAAGGATTTACTCGAGACAAATCTTCATCGCGCTTCGAACTCGGACGAAATCTTTGGCGACACCAAGAGATAACGTCTGTCTTACCCAAAGACAATTTCGAACGAATTATTCTCTCATGTTCCTCAACTGATTGCGAATGTCGTTGAATCGGAAACGGGAAAATTTCAAAATGCTATAAGGCGTAACAGCAGAACCTAGCTAACACCTGCGATGCTTTCTCGCAATGACTTTACGTTTATGTTCACGATACGAGAAAATAAAAGAAAAAAACAAAACTGCGTTATTACTATCACTATCGCAAAAACAGTCTCTGATGCGCTATGCCTGCCTAACCGAGCTGCATTGAAATGATTATTATTATTCGCGATATAACCTCGTTGCAAAAGAAACAGAAGAAGGAGAGAGAGAGAGAGAGAGAGAGAGAGAGAGAGAGAGAAAAGGGAGGTAGAGAGAGAGAGAGAGAGAGGAAGTCAAGGATAGGAGAAGATTCAAATTTAGCCGATATAAACTGGAATGTATGGTGGGAAGCACACTCGTGCGAGGAATCTAAATGGGAAGTTACAGTTTTAATTCAAACTCCTCGCTCGTGGTCGCATTTATCGCTAGATGCGACTAAAACGCGATCGCACGTGAGAGAAACGAATACCTCGGACGATAGCCCATGCTGTTTTCCGTAGAACCGTGCAAACATGAATTGCAACGAGGATAAAATCGTACTTTCT
>OU964966.1:3162073-3204573 GCA_918808275.2 Dolichovespula sylvestris
GTATTGGCATAAGAAACCTGATTTACTTTAAAATCGTGAGAGATGAACAATTCGAACAGATTCCACAATGAATATGGAATAAAAATGACGTATAAAATGTGAAATAAAAGATAAAGCATAATTGTTCTCTCCGATGAATTCCATAACGTCCAAAATTTCTATAGCTTCCCGCTGATATTTCTCGACGGGCTTCGAATTTATCACCGTAGTGGAAAGGCTTTGGAAAATGATATTATTATAACCGTCAAGGGGTATATCCGTTAAACCACGGAAGGAATAAACGTGCGGAACTTTGCTAATGAAGAGCAACGAGCATAGTATTATAAAGACTCGCGAAGAAATACGATATGCCAGAGCTCGTATTTAACCGCAACGAATGGAAAAACGGAATTCGCGACGAATTCTAAAGTTAAAAAATATTCGTTCGTAAGCCTTTACAAATTGTATATTTTAGTTTGTTTTTTTTTTTTTTCGTATAAATTGTAAGAGTTAAAATACGATCTATGATCGATTCCGTTTAAAATAGTTGTACGAAGAGTCAATACGTTTTTATTTACATCGAGTAAAAGTTACCAAATGCATATAGCTTATTTATATCGTATTTCATCGATTTATATTGCCATGAACATTTATACCAGATGAGAAATATAAAATAAAATATCCTAAGTAATAAAATGTTTTTTTTTTTTTTTTTTTTTTTTTTAACAACTCCTCACTAATACTTTCTTCCATTTTTGCTTTTTCCCTCTATTTTATTTTGTTTTTTATTTTTTTATTTTTTTTTTTTGTTAAAATCCCAACGGAGGGATCGTAAAATATCGTGTTTCGGTGAAATCCGAGAATTGTAGCCTCTAATTGGGGTTAATCAACGTGCTAGCTACATATATCCTGCACTATTCTACATGTAACGCTAACGAGAAAGTATCGAATTTTTGATAGGGTATATTGACGTGCATTTTAATCAATGCTCGGTAATACTCTTTCTCGTCAGGTTTAATGAACTTACTTTCTAAAGAAAATTGTCCCTTTACTATGCCATCGAACCACACGAATTCATATTCTAATTTTAAACGATCCCACATTTCAATATCTTAATGTGTAGAAAACGTTAGATATTAAGTATACGCGCAAAGCGAACATACATTAATTATTACATTATTTTGCTTTTTCTAAGTATCTTATCGTTTATAATTTTATTAAACAATAAAATAGCATAAAAGAAAATCTGATGAATTCGAAATGAAAAGAAGTTCTTTTTGAAAAGAATTCATTTTTATTATCTTTACAGACAACAAAGTACAAAATGTGTCAAGAGTGTGATCGTTACTCCGCGATAAGGTGGCGGAATGCCACATACACTGTTAGCTACATACTATCCTGTGAGCTATCGATTTCTCGTAAAACAAAAGATGTCCTACAGAGGTTGTCCCAGATTTCTTACCCTGTTACCTAGTACGTAACGACGTATTCCATAAAACAAAAATATCTAGGTTTTAAGATCGGAAAAGATCTGCTAAAGAATTTTTCGTCTTTCTTAAAAGATATCTCGAACGTCTTGCGCGTACAATGAACGAGATAAATAACCTATCTGCTTATATACTATGCGCAGTTGAAATGTGTATCGAAAAACGTTCATTCGAAACTCTGTGGACAATAAAAGAAAACAAAAATGAATAAAGAAAAAGAAATAGCAAGAGAAAAGCTCTGATGTAAGCAAAAATATATCGTCTAAATTAAAAGAAGAAAAGGTAAGAAAACAAATCTAACAATAAGAATACTCGCCGGTATTAAATTCGATTTCGGACTGTACAGTCCGACGCGCATTAACCCACGCAAATTAGGATATCCTTAAACCGTATAAATCTCACGTCCCCCTTAAAGATCTCGCGGTCGAGGTAAAAACAAACCTTTGGTAATCCCTAAGTGATCGGAGGGCCAGCAAGGCTCGCCCATCGAGGCGTGTAGTCGAACATAGAAGGGAGAAGAAGGTGTCGAAGTCGAGCGTGTTTTCGAATCAAGGGTACGTTCGAGTTCAAGGACGGAGTCGGAGCTGTAGCCCCCGAAGGTAGATGGAGAGAAATAGAGCCCTCTTTTCGATTTGAAGAAATGGGAATCCAATTTAAAGGAGGGTGGATGGGAGGATGTAACCCGGAGTCGCAGGGGGACGCTAAACACCCCATTGTCGACGAACTGAGTAGGTGGTACTTAAATCGTACCCTTCAAATTCCCCGCGGGCTTACATTCCCATTTTCCTACCTCCCTTTCACTCTCTCTCTCTCTCTCTCTCTCTCTCTCTCTCTCTCTCTCTCTCTTTCTCTCTCTCTCCTCTCTATTTCTCTCTGCGCTTCTTTTACTTCTGCCTCTATTTTTATTTGTACACGTCTCTGTGAGTCGTGAAAAAGTAAAGGAACGTATCGTCGTAGTTGGATAGAAAGTAAGCTGAGAATTTTTGTACGTTTTTTTTCGAGAGAAAAACTACCACTACCGTTGCCACTGCATTGAAAATCCTTGTCCGGCGAAAGGCAGGTTGGCGAGAGAAAAGGGAGAGCGCCAAAAGAAATGATGTCCAGCTACGAGAGAGAGAGAGAGAGAGAGAGAGAGAGAGAGAGAGAGAGAGAAAGAGAGAAACTACTGTGCGGGGTAGTCCGTGAAAGATAATAGGAGAAAACTGAAAATGGAAAAAAGTTCCCGTAAGAAAAAGAAAGATAGATAGATAGATAGAGAGAGAGAGAGAGAGAGAGAGAGGGAGGGGGGGAGGAAGAGAGTTAAAGGCAAAGGTACATATACGCGGACAAACGTATTTGCGCGAAAAGAGCAAATACCCGTTGGGCATCGTTCGCTTTCAGGCGTCGAGTATGCCTAAAGGACGTCGCTCAAACTCTCCATTGGCCTTTGTTTCCAAGCACGAAGATCTTTGTTCCCTTTACGTCGTTTACACAATTTACTTTATACTGTAACTGTGTTACTAGTCGTGCACTCTACTTTGTTAGTCGTGTCGAATTCAAAGATATCTGATTTTTTTCAATCTTTGCAATTGAAGGAAATGAATCGGTGGTTGAGGAACGGGGTTAACGTGTTACGTGTTGAAGTTACGAATGTAGCTGTAAGCAAGCAATTGATTAATGATTTACAATGATCAACGATTTTGCGTGTTGCACACGTGTGATACAGGTTAAAACAAAAAAAGAAGGAATGAGAACGAAATGCAATGAGATCTTTTTTTTGTTTTGTTTTTGCGAAAACACATCCGGTCGAAAGGTAAATGCATTTCCAGATATCTACTACAGCGGTCCTTTCTTAAAAAGCCTCGGAAAGATCAGGGCGAAAAAGTCGAAGTGAGAAAAGAGCTTTGACGTTTGACGTAGCACCTCCGACAATGCTACTCTTTTTTATTCTTCACTGCTGAGAATTGCATTCCGACATTACTCAGAGGTTCCATTTGCTCGGGGCAAGCATTCTAGCTACACGTTATACTCGTTTAACTTGTACCAACCTCTATTCTCGTGCGATCTCTGATAGCCAATGAAAAGGGGTTATCTATTCTCCGTTTTAAACGAGCCCATTACAATAATCGTATATTACAAATAGCAATTACATTTATTCAAGTAGAGTATATGTGTTTCTACGACATTAAAGTAATGTCTTGTATTTTAATCATACCAAAAAAAAGCTTTCAGTCATAAATATTTGCTGTCAACATAAATTGAAGATCGAACGACGTAATGCGAAAAAAAAAAGAGGGAAAGAGAAAAATTTCTTCAGATTTAATACTTCCTACGGATAAATCATTTTTTCATAATGTATCGTACACGAGGAGACACAAAACTATCGATCTTCGTTTCGACAAACGTTTCCCTTCAAAAATTACTTCTATAACCATCGTAATATATATATATATATATATATATATATATATATATATATTTATATTTTTATTACGATGCAAGGTAGTCAGTCGTATGCTCGTCGCCATGAATATCTTCAATTTCGAGATACATCGAAACGATCCCGATACAATGCACATAGGTATATAAAAATCGTCGATAGCTTCGCTGCAAGCTCGTTAGCGAGGAAGCGATGTAGGGATCAAGATTTTTATGGGTTGACGTAAAAAGTCAGCTACAACAACGGGGATTTGAATAACGGCAACCATAACCGTGAAATCGAAGCCGTATATCGGTAAATCCGTCTCTCTCTCTTTCTCTCTTTCTTTCCCGTTACTTCCTCTCTCATTTTCTACCTTCACATCGTAATATATCGTCTAAAGGAATGGAAATGCAAAGTATATATCATACAAATGTCATGGCATATCGCATAAGGTATAAGTCGAGCGACACGTGTACCTCCATGTCGAATATATATACTCTATAACATTTATATACATATGCTTTTATAAAAATAGTAGTTCGTCGATGTTTCTTTAACTATATGACGATCAATCGTTGCGATCCGTTCTTGGCGTAATAATGAGGATGAAATAACCAATAAGAATTCATCGATATCAATTTACCTTATTCATGAAATATTCCAGACTGAAGTATATATTCGATGGAGAACGAGTAAACGATATTACGATGTGACTTCAATATTTCGCGATTTTTCCAACATAGAGAAAGGCCAATGACATTCTCTATCTTCTCGAGACAAATGATGTACGGTGCATAAAGAAACAAATGCACAAGAATGCAAAAAGTTGTTCCTTCGCGACGTGGAAAAAGGGAAAATTAATTCCTTTATAGGTTGGAGAAGCGAGTGATATACGTCTCACGTTTTAAAAAGAGGAGAAAGTAAAGGAACAAAAACAAAGAAAGAAGAAAAAAACGAAGGAAAAAAAGATGAACGATATTCCATCTTGGAAATTTTATCTCGAAGGAAAATTTCTCGATAGCTAATTCTTCGCATGCGAGCAATGTTATAGCATTATTGTGCAAAACCGAGGATTTCCATTTTCATATAAGTAGACATTAAAGGGTCTGGATAGTTTAATGGTTAAAGCAACCGCCGGAAGATCCGAGTTTCGAATCCCGGAATCTACTACTAACCAACAGCCCAACTTTTCTCACGATTCCTGTATTATTATTGTTATTTTTCTCGAAATTTTATGAAATGAGCACCCATGTAAACAACGTGTTAACCTCTGGTACACGCTTAGACCTTTTGTAAACTCATTCAACGTTGTACATCGGAGAGGTTAACAACGTAACTTTCGTCGAAAATGTTCTCATATTTACCGGCAAGCATTTCATTTATATTTTTTGTTACGCTTTAACATTATTTCGTCTTTCGTGAGAATAATTACCGTTTCGTTCTAGACCAACGAATATTTAATTGAAATTTATGTTTAAAGAAATGCCCACCATTCGAATGATCGAACTCTTATTTTATCATAGCGCAACAGATTTTCTAGCATTATTTTGTTTTTGTTTAACTCCCGTTATATTTCAGATGCCACGCTGTAAAGTCAGATACATCGAAAACAGTGCGCAGAGTGCGGTTGGCTGAGTCAATTGCACTTTATTCTTATCCTCTCTGTCGTTTGTCCTTAACGGATGGATCACCGCTTTCGCCCATATTGTATGGACATTTACGTAAGAAAAAAAAAACTTTATCTCCACTATCAATGTCCAACGTATCAATCCAATCCTCCTCTCATTGTAATTTGAAATATTATTCGTAAGAGTGAAAGGAGTCATCGTGAAATATCAATATTTTTCAACAACAATTTTGACATTTTCGTTAATTGTTCGCCAACGCGTTAATATCAATTTGTTGACGAATTATGTGTCGGAGAAAGAAATGAAAGTGTTTTGGTGCACTCACGAAGGGACGATAGGTAGGTAGGGAGTAACCGAAAATTAAATCGGCGCTAACCAAGGATCGAAGAGAAAGGCAAAGTCACGTAATTGAAAATATGCCAAGCGAGGTATAAAACGAGCTTCCCGGTAACGCTGCCGTATATACTCGTATATTTCATTGGCGCTTACGTCGCTGTCGCTGTCGCTGTAGCTTTTACGATCGCTTTTCCAGCCAAAAAGAATATCAACGTTATCGAAGATTTTATATGACATGCTAAAATTATATATTATCTTTAATAGATTATTAAACAAATAGACGTGGGTTCTCTTCTATTTTCAACATAAATCCTATAATCTATTCAACTTATTGGAATATTACAAAAATAAAAAAAAACCAACAAACAAGAAAAAGATAATCATCGTCGTGCTGGTTGTCACTCCTTTATCTACGAATTGTGTTAGAAACTTCACAGAAATATCATTATTGTGAAGTCTCGCCAAAGATAAAATCTCTGTATATACAGCTTATCGCGACGGAGAGAAAGAGCCTGTTTAAAATAGCCGCACATACGTCTCGGAACGTTTCTTCGTGCGACAGTAAAGGAATAAAGAGGTTGGATGGAAAAAGAGGACAAGATTGCCATTACGGTTTATATTACGATCGTTATAACGTTTCGGTGCATCGCACAACTCGCTTCCGTAGTTCTTTCAAATTAACGACGGAAACGGCATCGCGTTGGATGCAAAGAAAATGGAAGAAAGAGAAAGAGGGACAAGAAAAGAGCGTAAAAGAGAGAGAAAGAGAAAGAGAGAGAAAGAGAGAGAGAGAGAGAGAGAGAGAGAGAGAGAGAGAGAGAAAATCGTTTACGAGAATGACCAGCACAAGCAAAGGAAACGGCGACGAGTTGGCACTTACTGTCGACCTCAAATATTATATACGATCGCGTTGCACGCGTTGCACGTTTCGCAAATAGTACGGTTACATTAATAATCGCGTTAACGTCGCGTTTCACCACGTGTGAGCGCGCGAAAGAAAGAGAGAGAAAGAGAGAGAAACAGAGAGAGAGGGAAAGAGAGAGAGAGAGAGAGAGAGAGAGAGAGAGAGAGAACGTATCCAACGGGAAACAAGGAAAATCTCTGACCGGCAACGGAAACGAGAGATCTCGCACAATTTTTGGAGAACGTTCCGTTTCTTTCGTAGAAAATTTGAAATTTATTTTCGGATTTCGTTTGGAATCTTCTACTCTATGAAATCGTACCGAGACAATTTGAACGTGCTATCGCTTGTAAAATTTTATCCTACGAATTTTCTACACGGTGATTCGAAAAAAAAAAAAAAGAAAGAAAGAAAGGTATTACGAGTACGAACGAAGAGAAGTCTACCGAAACGACTTTACGATTTCAAATTATTCAATGACACGTCGCGCACACTCGGAACGTATTTGGCTGGGTAACCAAACTCTCTTTTTCTCTCTCCCTCTCTCTTCGATTTTTATGATTTTTTTTCTTTTTTTTTTTTTTTTTTCATTCGATTTCGATGCTATCGCCGAGGGGCTTAAGCGATGCGTAATACCGAGGCGGAGGTTTCGCGAGGGAGAAATCGCGAGGCGATGTACGTCGACGCTCGATCGCCGCTTTTCACGTACGACTGCAATTTCACGTGCCCGTATAATCGGGTTTCCATCGCATTTTTACTGTATTTCGTTCGATCATACATACGGCTGCTCCTCCTGTATCCGTACGATAGATCAACCCACCGAGTGGTCTGATCGACAGTCAACGAGAAACGAACGAACGAACCAACCACCCAGAATCCTACTTGCATTCTACTCGCGATACGTGCTCGGGGGGAGGGAGAAGAAAAGTATAAAAAAAGAACAGAGATCAGTAACTCCGTTTCGTCTCTTTGAATAATTGAACGATTCAGGACACGATTACTTTTCTTTCTCTTTGTTATCTTTTTTTCTTTCTTCTTCTTTACCATTTTACTTTATTTATGTTTTCTTACTTTTGCTATTGAACAAACAAGCAGAAACATGTTGATTCTGAAATACATTCGATTTTCATTTTTCACAGTTTTCTTATTATTATATCACTTGTCATTATACATATATACTTATTCTAATCGTTCGACATAGTTGCAACCTTTATTATTCAATGATAACGCGATTAATGGAATCTCAATTCAAAGAAAAAATGTGTAATATTGTACGATGATAATAATAATAATAAGACAATATTCATGAGAGAAATGTATGTTATCGTCGTTTCGAATTACGTTCTACCACCTACAATTTTTGTTACTCATTATCTCAACATTTATAGAGCTGCTGTCACCATTTTAAGATTCGGCAACCTAGTTTCCACGTTAGAATTTCTACGTTAGAATTCTGTTATTATCGGCTTCGCGTCACTATTGTACTCGAACAATAATTCCCGCTCTCCACTCTTTTCTTCTTTTCCATTTTTTAAAATATTTTTTGTGCTTTTGTTTTCTTTCCCCCCGCTCCCCAACCCCTTTTTTCCTTTTAATCAAACTCCTCGAGCAACCATTTTGTCGTAACTTTCGATGCAGGAAATGACGAACTCCCGTTCAACCTTTTTCGTTGTCTGAAAACTTTCACTATGGAGTATTTTGAGAAAAATCAATCGAACTAAGCCAACGGAATTCTTCGTTTATAAATCTGTCTAAACGACAGATAAGATTAGAATTATTTCAAGCGAACCTTAGATTAGAATGTTGTGGACCTATTAGAATGTTGTCTTTAAGAATTATATCGAAAAACAATGACACCAACGAATGTGACTCGAGGAGAAACGGGAGGTTCGCATTTTTTCACGTAGAAGAACGTAGAATATCCATCGATAAACAGACTGGATCGTTCGAGTGTGTATCGTTGCGAAATGCGCGAATGTTGTTTCACAGAAAATCGCGTTTTGCGCTTTGATCGGCGATCCGTACGGATGGCTTTCACAAAGCAATCGGATGCGATTATACGGGAACACGCGCGCGACTCCTCTGTTGCGTCTGTCGCTGGTGAAGACACTTATTTGTTTCATAGACCGCGTCACCGTTTGTCATAAGCTTGGGAAAGCCGACGCTCGCGTTTCTCAATGACAATGACGATGATGATATTCGTTGGTTGTATTGAATCGATCCAATCGCAAACGTTTCAATCGATCCTACACATCGAGAGCTTTGTACCAGGCGCTTTTGCGATTTGAATTCACGCTCTTCAATGGCCGCAACGCAGGCTGCACTGGATCGAATTAAACGCGTCGTTCCACTTCGAACTCTCCACAGTGAGAATTCACGGAAACCGATGGAAAATCGATGAAACGACGATAATATGTAAAATCGAAAGTATCTACGTACTTAATAGGCGTAACGATCACTCGTTGATTCGTTCGTTCGTTCGTTCGTTCGTTCGTTCGTTCGTTCGTTTATACGAAGAACAGACTGGGAGAGGGGATGATGTTCCGATAAAATGATTTTCAACGTTCGAACGTATCGTTACGGTTCGTTGCTAATTAGTCCAAATAAATCAGTATAAATGATTTTTCCCTTCGATGACGAACGAACTTTATTGGTATCGTTAGTAAAATACTTTGTTTTCATTAGAAATTAATGAGAATGTAGAAAGTCATCGGAAATAATGTAGAATCGAATGGTAGGACAAATAAAATGAAAGAGAGAGAGAGGGGGGGGAGGGGTGAGAGATGGAGAGAGGAAATGTTGAAAGTAAAGTTGAAAAATAAACAAAGGAAATAAAAGTTTTGCAGGTAGCAATGTCGAACTCGCGTAGAGAAAATCAATTTCACGTATCGTCGAAGCAACGATGCTGATTCGCAGAATAGCGAACCGAAACGGTTTCTCATCAGCCATGTTTTTCATAGTCAATCACTTTTCCATTTGATGCTGAATGTTGACCTCAATTTCGCGGGTGCACCTACCGCCGTCACAAAATCAGTTTCGTTTGTAAGAGAAAGAGAGATAGAGAATGGAAGATTAACAAGTACGAGGAGGATAGAGAAATGTGAATGTTCCCAACCGAGATAGCCAACGAGATCACGTAGAAACGCTTCTGTGAGCTTCGATGAATATACTTTATCGAATCGATCGACCATCTCAATCTTCGCTTAATTTACATCACAAAGTTGCGGTAATAAATAATCATATTTCTATTACATGGCAATAATATATAACAAAATAATAATATAACATAATAATATATAACAAAAATAATATTGATAATGATACTCTGATAAATGATTGTTTCATCGGAAAATCATAAACCAAATGAAATTCCTTTTTACAATTTTAATATCAGTTCTTCCTCAGATACTACCGTTAAATGTAATTAGTATCATGATAGATCTACCATATTTTTACAAAGTGGTTAAAGTAGTTGGATTATGATAGAAAAAATAATTGAAGAAAAAGAAAATATCTCTCTTTCCGTATACAGAATATATATATATATATATATATATATATATATATATATATTTTCTATAGATATATTTTCTCTCTTTTGAATTATAAAGAGAGAGAGAGAGAGAGAGAGAGAGAGAGAGAGAGAGAGAGAGATGGAGTGAGAGAGAGAAAGGAAGAGAGAACAAAAAACTAGCTTCCGTTTAATGAATCAATTATAAAAACCAGGAAGCTCGAAAAAGCAAGATCGAGAGGTCATTCACCTTGGTGCTCGTTCAAAGATGCTCAATAATAAAGGCACGTTCTTTCTCGTTAGAAAGGAACTGAACATCAGAGTATACCTTCCTCCATCGATGGTATGTAAGAACTTATTCCTTCCTATTATATTTATTATATTTACGACGCGGACATCCTCCAAGAGAAATGAATTTCGAAATAATCGATCTCGCGTAAATAAACTCGTCTCGTTGACGTCGATTGCACGCTATTTTTTCTCGTATTTTCATTATCACCGAACCCCATTTATACCATTCATTGTTTATTGAAATACGGATAAAAATTAATAAGAAAATTTTCTTAAACGACAATTAGATCCATTATGCCTCTTCTATCTTTTCTTTATTTATTATCGATAGAAAATAAAGAAAAAGAAAAGAAAAGATTTATCAAATGACCATTTAAAAGGTTTCACAGAATTTTGAAATAGTTGTCGGGAAATATAAAAATTCTATTCGAAAGGGGAATTATTTCGAAATTCAATGAAAGAACAATGAGCGAGAACAATCGTGAAATCGTTTCGAACGTGCGCAAACCTGCAGGTGTGTGTACGTTGAATTTAAAGGGGTTGATACAAGGTACATTCTTCGATTTAAAAAAATATCGTTAATAGTCGTCCAGACGTCGATCGAAATGCGTGCCATTAGCCGATTAATGGCACGCTGTGCGCTCTTGCAAAAGTTTGCAATACTCCGACGTAAAGCTCGGATTCGAAACATTTTCATTTCACGCAACAACAACAACCACAACAACAGGAAATAAACAAGAACGCGATAAAAAAAAAAAAAAAGAGAGAGAGAAAGAAGATAAAACAAAACGCACAAATCTCCGAATACCCGGGCGATTTCGAATATCGGATATATGCTGTCTGCGAGAAAAATAATTATTTTCGAATCGTGCTTTATGAACACGTTAAAAGCAAAAGGATATAAAATTCATGACATTTCAAATGAAATTCTTTTGGTAGGAATGATTTTATCAAATCATTTTGAAAATAGAACCGAGCTGACAAAATTTTAGGTGAATTTGAATCGAGAGGATTGACTGTTGAAAAACAAAAACAAAAAGGAGAGAAAGAGGGGGAGAGAGAGAGAGAGAGAGATGAATTCATCGAACGTACGTGAGTAAATTGTATAAAAGATGAAAGAGAAAAATTCGGCGAAGAAAAAAGAGAAAGATAGATAGATATAGACAAAGGGAATGAATCGGTTCGTACCTGGTGATAAAGAAGCCAACGTTTGTATCGTCTGTAACTTTTAATTACGATGAAAATGAGACGAAAGTTCCGAGTCTTTCGGATCAAGCAAAAGATAAAGGCACTTAATGATATAACCTTATCTTTTTCTACTCTTCTTTCTACTTTCCCGTCAAGAACTTTTCCATGTTGTTAACCTTCTCGTGCTCTGCTTTCAATTTTTCCCTGTCTTCTTAGCTTTCGGGGATGCGATAAAATAAAGGTTCTTTGTTTATATGTAAAAACTAAAAGATGTGTATTATATTTTTTTCTTCTCTCTCTCTCTCTCTCTCTCTCTCTCTCTCTCTCTCTCTCTCTCTCTCTCGATGAGATAAAATCAAACGTAAAGTAATATCAAAATATTTTAAAAGATAACAAAATTTGATCGTTCGTTTCTGTTCTGTTTTTGTTTTTATACATTAGATAACAAACTTCTTAAAACGTACACCTTGTATGAACGATATTTATTATACGGTACGATATTTTTCGGCATAACGTTGTAAATTTTTCACCAAGATGTATCCTAATGGAGGTATCAAATTTAGAAAAATAATATATATAAGAGCGTTATTAAAAGTGCATTTCCATGGATATCGTAGGAGGGAAAAAAGGACGAAAGAGAAATCTCCATCAAGTCTAACGCGATGTCAGACGCGTATCAGGTTGCCCGACGTCTACGAAAATTGCGAACTCGTGAGTGTAAAAGAAAGAGAGCGAGAGAGCGAAAGAGAGAGAGAGAGAGAGAGAGAGAGAGAGAGAGAGAGAGAGAGAGTGAGAGTGGAGAGAGAGCAAGAGAGTTGAAGGAAGTGGAATTTTCTCGAAGAACGAAAAACACGCGAATAGAAGGGACTCCATTTTACGCTTCTCAAGAGATTAAAAATTACGATACCTACGTTGACTGAATTCTCTCATCTGAAATTCTTTTAGGTATAATAAATGGGCCGACCGATTGGCATCGATATAAAAATCAAGCAAATCTTTTGTCTTTGTATTTGCATGTTAATACGTTTATTTACGTTTAACGGGATTACTTTGATATAAATAATTAATGAGTATAAACGTTCACGATAAAAATCACAACGATGGTGATATTGTCGGATAACGAAAAAGAAAGAAAGTAAGAGAGAGAAAAAGAGAGAGAGAAAGAGAGAGAGAGAGAGAGAGAGAAAACTCGTTTTTTGGTCCATAGTAACGGTAATGTCCAAGCCATCCAATGAATTACTTTGAACATATATATTCTCTTTCTCTCTTTCTCTTCGAAAAAGCGCGAGTAAGCGTATGCAAGGAGATAAAAGTATGATAAAAAAAAAAAGAGAGAGAAAGAAAACACAAGCACAGAAAAAATGTGTACTCTATGCACGATTTTATCGCAAATTACATAGATCACCAACAGTTTCGTTTTACCTAGATATCGTAAAATTTAGTCGGTGATTATAAAAAATTGTAATAAAATCGATCGATTACGATCGACGAATTTTGTTCGTTATACCCTTATCGATTCAATGTAACTAGGGTCGATTGATTCGTTCCGAGATTTTTTCATATACGCGCCGAAGTATTACAGGACTGAATTTTTCCTAGGAAGTTTCTCGATTCATGCCAACGACATAAATGTGTCCGATAAAGCTATAAATTACTAAACTATACGATCGTCATCGATTTTGTGCAACATTTTCTCATTCGCACGCGTGTGCAAGTGCCATTAAATAGACGCAAAAAAAAGGAAATAGTGAAAAAAATTGGAGAAGAGTGAGAAAGAGAGAGAGAGAGTGAGAGAGAGAGAGAAAGAGAAAGAGAGAGAGAGAGAGAGAGAGAGAGAGAGAGAGAGAGAGGAAGAAGAGCGTAAATCGGTGACACGATTCAACGGCAACGTAACTAAAGCCAGTCACCATCTGCCGACACTATTTTATAAATATTTATACTCGCACGGCCTGATATATTTAGTCGCCGAGGGAACGATTCCTGCGGAATCGTACAACGACATCGGCCAATTCTTTTCCCGTTTGCCTTCGCCCAGTAGGAAAAGAGGAATAGAGAGGGAAAGAGAGAAAGAGAAAGAAAGAGAGAAAAGCCGACGGTATTTTTAGCCATGTTTCGGTCTTTTCAACGTCATCCAGACGAACTCTCGCGTCGTTGTTACGTTCGTTCTTCTTTTCTCTGTTCACTTGACTGCACGTTCGACGATGTCGAGCGATTAGATTCTTGCAGCTCTATCCGCTATACGGAAAGAATTTGATTTATTTTTATATGTGGATCGTTCTTCTTCGTTTATAAAGCGAAGTAGATCTTTTATTAAATACCAAAGTGAAAAATTTTTGCTCGCTATTATTCTACGCAGTTGAATTTTTTAAATAATTTTCTTCAATATCGGTATATATATATATATATATATATATATATATATATATATATGTTATAAGAATATATATGTTATAAGAATCTTAACCCATTGCGCGTATCCTAGCTTTCTACTCTCGATAAATATTTCTTACAAATATATCTACGATGTAGTGTTTTATAAAGACAACGTTTAAAAAATGCAAAGGATCATGCTGACAAGTTGAGCGACGTTTAACAAACAGCAGCTGATGTCTGGAGAGTTCCTAAAGTAACATTACCAATGGGCAGAGTTCAGCCACGTCATTCATATACTCACCACTCGACTACCACCATAAACGATACTTATGTTTAGTAATTTGTAGTAAAACGACTCTCTGCCGATGTCATATGCCCGACAGTTTTAAATTCTCGAGACATCCCTTTTATTGTATACTCATACATATGTACGGTGTTACGTTTTTCTTTGTACACAAAAATTGTCGAATAATCGTTTATAAATCGTATTAGAAAAATAAATTTTAAGTAGAAAACGATCTACTTTTTCGTATCGTTGTTATTTATTTATTTTACGTGATTTGGAAAAACGGAAAACTTAAAATTCAACTTAAAGAAATTATTTTTATAAAGAGCCTTGTGGACGAATTGGCTCTTAATACAAATAATATAAAAATTTTTTAGACGTCTTGTTTACAAAAAAAAAAAAGAGAATAGTAAAGGATAAGCTTGTAATATCCTTATTTTCGTTCGACCATAAAACAACTAATAAAATTCTGGAAAGAAAGAGACAGAATGCGGAGTAATATTGTCGGATGGGGTCTCGTAAATATTCTTCCAGTGGTATTTCTCATACTACGTTATCCACCTACGGATAATAGTTCGTAAGGAATTATAGGAACACCCTGTGTAGAAACTAGCGCAGAGGAGGTTTCAGGCACGTGGTGAGTTCACGTAATTGATCGTAACGTTGAAGTTAAGCGAAGTCCTGGCGATGAGGCGAGCGCTCGATGTGAATGAACTTGATTAATTGCTCGTCTGAGTCACGAATTAGCGTGTGAATGGATGACCTCGATGGAGATGCAGGATAGAGAGAGAGAGAGAGAGAGAGAGAGAGAGAGAGAGAGAGAGAGAGAGAGAGAGAGAGAGAGAGAGAGAGAGAGAGAAGAGGTACCAGTTAATGCTGGTGGCGTAGATTTCTAGCATTGACAGCAACTACTGTTATTGTTAAAATGAATGAAAGTGACGAGAGTCACTAAGAACTTTCAATTCGATGGTCAACCCAGTTTGCATTGATTGCCCGCTCGTTCATCGAGTACCTTTCGATAGAAATCGATTTTCACAAAAGAAGAATTTACTGGCCCTCACTTTGGCACAGTTTTCCTTGCGATCGAATTTTTTAATTAACCGGATATGTCAACCTTTGACTTTTTATCAACTTTAAAAAGTTAAAAGCAGAAGGAGGAATAGTTAAAATCCTTCGCTCTTATAATTGCTAAAACGCTCTTATAATTGTAAATATATATATATATATATATATATATATATATATATATATATATATATAGTTAGAAATAAAACATAATAAAGAAAATATAGGAACTCTCGTCTAACCGACGATGGATCAAAGAAACGTTCTCGATTTAAGACCATTCGAAGGGAACGCGCACACGAAGGGTGAAGAGCTCCGCCTTTCTCGCCGATATTATCGTCCGAAACTATTTTTTATTCCCCTAGAGAGAAAATGAAAAGGAAAGGAGAGTGGAGGAGAGAGAGAGAGAGAGAGAGAGGGGGGGAGAGAAAAGGAAATCGTTTCATGCTCACGTTGATTAGTTCTGCCACGATATCTTTCAACTCCTCTTTCGATCTCTCGAAATGAATGGAAAGAGAGAATGAAGAATACATCGTATTTTCGATTCTTTTATCGATATCTATTTTATTCTCTCCCCCTTTTTCTATTTCGAAATTTAATATTCTTATTGAACAACGTAATGCAAAAAATTGGTATATATCGATATATCGATAAAAAAGAAAAAAAAAATAAAACTGATAACTTCCGAGTCCATTACGAACGTATATTCGTATAAAACGTAAAATCGAAAATCAACGGACCGCATGAACAATAACAAACGACATTTCGCGATTCGTAAATCAGATTAACGATTTTCGCAGTCACCGTTATTCAGCTTATATCGAACTGTCAACGAGCACTGATGGCATCTACGTAACTATATCTCATATAACTTCCTTTCTTATTCATAAATCAATTAGTTCTCTCGAATATTCTCCATCGTCATCTACGAGATTTACCGTCGCATATCGATATAAACTTGATATCGAATAAAATGGTGACGATATCTTAGCAAACTTTGTCAAATAATTGGAAATTTATGAAAAGTCGTATGCGAATTTCGACGAAATATTTTGACACGCAATATCCTTCGACCCCACGCAGCGAATCTAATTTCGTTAGAAGTGCTCTCTAGTACGAATCGAAATTGAATTTTGACGAAGTGCAACGTACTTCTTTCTCCCTCTCTCTCTTTCTCTCTCTCTCTCTCTCTCTCTCTCTCTCTCTCTCTCTCTCTCTCTCTCCCCAACTCGTGCACGCACGTGCAAATAAAAAAAACATTTTTTTCGAAGACAAAGTTTCCATTGAATGTTTGACAACAAATAGAAAAAAGAAACAGTCAGGGACAATTTGTTTATTTGTTTCCTGGGAAAACATTTGTGTCGATATTAATTAACAACAATGAATAATTCCACTTGATGAAATAGGTCACAAATGTTGATGGAAACAAAAAAAAAAACATGAATCGCCAAAGATAGTCAACTAACACAATTCGTTGAAAATCTTTTGGAATAAATAACTGTAGCCACAAATACATACACTTCCGATCTCGCAATATATATATATATATATATATATATATATGTATGTATATATGTATATATGTATAGATGCAATAGCACGTAGATACAAAACTGGGAACGGAGCAATCCGAAGTGATAGATAACAGGACGTCCTTGGTCTCTGCTCGTTTTCTCGCCAAGTTCGGCTCGCCGCCGATAAATTATTCCACCAAAGATTGTTTTCCCTTTCCCGTCGTGCACGATCCAGTCGAAAGTAGCGGAGAGTAGTGGTAGATGGAAAAGGAAAAGGAGTGGGAGGAGTAGAAAAGGTCAGGGGGGTCGGATGAGACGGATGACTCTCCGAGAGACGGTGTAAAAACGGTGAGATTGCTAGCAGGGAGTCAAGCATGGGGTGGGTAATCTAATATTATTGTGACTCGCTGTTGGTGGTAGAGCCACCCCTTATTCGCTACCAGAAAGAGAAAGAGAGAGAGAGAGAGAGAGAGAGAGAGAGAGAGAGAGAATCAGAACGCGAGAACTGCCGGGATTTCTGATCGTCCAGATTTACAAAAGCAAAATATAAAAACTATTTTAATCATAATTTTAATCTTTGCGAAGGGCTTTATCTATCTCGTTATTCTATCTCGTTAAAATCTTTAATAGTTCTTCCTTTCTAAAAACATTTTGTTCGTACCTTTGTTCTCGTAGATAAAGAATCGTGTCGTGCTTCATAGATAAAAACATTTTTTATTTCGCCTTTCAACCCATTCCTATATATACATGTGTACGTATATACGTATAATATGTATGTTGAAACCCACGTTCAATCGGATAGAACGATTATTACAAAGGATCGATCAATTAACTAAACTTTTCGGACGGTAGGATACTAATTAACCTTATTACCAATAATGCTCGCCGTCGGCGAAACGCGCTTTTAATCATCCGCACTTTACCCACTCGCGATAATAAATCATATTAGAGATTTTACACCGACTGTGTCGCTTCAAAAATGGTTATGTGACAACCCCGAAAAAACGAGTAGAGTGACGAACCCTACTCGATTATATGCGTCACCGAATGACGATAGTTTTAATCAATATTTCGTATCGCGAATACGATCGATTTTTTCTATACTAGTAAAATGAAAAGGAGAACAAAAAAAGAATTAAATTGTACGAAACGTTATTAACTCGATCCATCGTGTTACAATTAGTTCACTGTGTATAGTGCTATAGGTTCAGTGATTCCTTTTTAAGTAGAGAAAGTTTAGAAAAAGAGAAAAAGAAAGAAAACAAGGACACTTGTAAATTGTAAATTTTATTCATTACTTAAAAACACTACGAAAAATAGAACTATAAAGTATAACAATAATTCGGCACTTGAGCCACGAATGGATCGTTCAAAATAGGGGTGCATTCAAGCATTCAACTTATGAAATTGTCAAGTGGAGAGAGAGAGAGAGAGAGAGAGAGAGAGAGAGAAAGAGAGAGAAAGGATGTGAGAACTGTCAGGATTGAATTTACGTATGAGAAAGAGCGCATTTTCAAACGAAGGCCAAATGGTAGAAAGAAGAAGAAGAAGAGGAAGGGAGAGAGAGAGAGAGAGAGAGAGAGAGGGAGGGAGAGAGAAAGATAAGAGAGATGAGGGGTGTAGAACTTTAAAGGGGAGTCGAAAAGCTGCATGGTGCATCGCGTTGACGTGCTTCACGCGTGAAAAAAAAAGGAAAAAGAAACAAAAAAAAAGCCATCCCTTCCTTCCCTTTTCGTGCATTTAGTAGCCAGATGCGCATACATCGGATCCAATCACGCGCGTTTATTCAAGCTGTTTGCCCGACGGACCGAAAGAAAAGAGAGCACGCGTCGGATGTTGGACGAGAGGATAGTTGAGAGAGGGTGGTCGAGAGGATCGGCGCGATTCGTCGACTCGTCGTCGCCTTCGTAATAAGCCAAGAGTGACGAAACGAAGAGAGGAGAACGAGGACATCTTGTTTTTTAAACTTGTTTTTCTCTCTCCAAGTAACGAAGGGTGCCAAATAAAAAGTTTTTTCTTCTTTCGAACATTTGTTTTCGAAACGTTCCGAAATGTTTTCCTTTTAATTACAATATCTCAGCCCGTTTGATTATCACCGTAAATAAGTAAAATTTCAAATTAAAATATTCATTTGAAATTTCCAATTTCTTAACGGAACGATTACTCAATCTTATTTGTTCGTATATTTGATATAAAAATCAAAGAGATCTGTAATAATGGATACCTGTATATGTATATATAAATATGAATATTTAAAAAAAAAAGAGGCATCGATTTTATCACGTAAAAAGTAAAACCACGTATCAGGTAACTGGCTTATAAATACCATATATCCGTTACATAAATACTGTTAAAGTCTACCAACTTTTTTTTTCTTGTTATATTTTTTTTTTTTCAAATAATTTATAACTACACCCATATATCACGCTATACGCAGCCATATGAAAAGTAAATATCGGAATGTTACTACGATTTTGGACCATATGCGACCGGATACGCGGAATACAAGGGAACGGAGTTAATTTTCCCAGCATCGTTACTTACTCCTATCATTGCCGGCTCTCTCCTACCTGCGAAACATCCAAACGCACTACGCTAATAAATTACGAGAGGCTCTGCACATTTTCTGCTTTCTTCATCTCGAAATTTTTATATTTCCGTGAGGTACGATTTTTTTTCATTTCTATTACCCTTTCTCTCTCTCTCTCTCTCTCTCTCTCTCTCTCTCTCTCTCCTCAGTCGTGATTCAACAATTTCGTGAAATGTAATCAACCGTAGTACGCAAAGTTTCGTACATTTTTATGTATCTTCAAGGAATTCATATGTACGAAATGGGCTAAAAAAGACAACAAAGAAATTAGAGAAAGGATTATCTTATCGGTATAACATGTATCATTATCAAACTTCTAACGAAATAATTTAATATAATTCATAAAATTCCGTAGATATACACCAAAGGTATAACAAGACATTGTTGTGGTGATGGGGGGAGCGGGGCGGAAAGGGAGAAGGTGGAAAGGTAGATGTACAACGTCGACGATGTAAAATGATCGACTATCATATCACGCGTGTTTGCACAACGATGACAAAGGTGCGCTCATGTGCGATAACCGATAACCGATTCCGCTACCAAGAATCGTAACCGTCGAGTTCGATACACTCGATAATCGACACATACCTTACTATGGACTGATAACCGATAAAACTTATTCTTCTTATTCTTGCATTAGTAAGATATTTACAACATACAGAGAGGAATCTTTATATGCGGTGATATGATATTCTTTCGATAAAATTTAAGATGACGCCATCTCTTAACGTATCGTGACTATGGTAGTATGTATTATCGGACTGATAACTATTGTTTTCATAAGGATATAGCTATATGGATTCGTGATAATCGACGGATTCGTTTCATCGTTATCCTATAAGACACGTGCGTGATATAACAAAGAATAAAGAATGAAGGAGACGTGGATGACATTTGGTGTAAAAAAAAGTTGTAATTTTAAAGCGAAAAATAAAAGAACTTTTTCGACCTAACGAATAAACAACATCAATAATAACGCGAAATATGTATTATGGTATTACCGTATATCATCGAGAACGAATTGAATTAACGAAATTTGGTTAATGATATTTTTTATATTTATTTGTACTTGGAGAAATGCGAACTTTCTTTTTATTAAACGTACGAAATAATTACCATGAAATCAATTTGGTCTGTTTCTAATAACCCTTGAAGAATGATTAACAGGGATGATTAAAATGATTTTGCTCGAATATATCCTTCTTGTTTCATCAATGGAAAACGTCAAACACGCACGTTGTCCGCTACGCTCGAGTCGACGTTTCTCGCGCCATTTAACTGTGTGTGCCATAGCCGCTAAAGAGTGTCTTTGACGAGGTCGATAATTACTGGCTGAAAGGGTTCACGAAGATCGATGCCACCGCTACGATTTCGCATGTCCAAGAGCGTTCCGCTTTAGATCAATTACTTTTTCGTATATGAAATAAATCATTCTTTTATCCATTAAAAATAATTCTAGTCTATAGAATCATAGGTAAGATTTAATAGTATTATCAAAGAAAATGATAAGGTATAAATATTCATGAAAAAAAAAGAAGAGAAAAATTTAATTTCTAATGCATATTAACGTAACGATAACGAGTAATTAAATATTATATTACCAAGTCTGATATAAATTTTGATCTTATTAATTTTAATTTAATTACCAAAACAGGTGCGGCTAATTTCAAGATAATTATGCGGCTTATATGAATAACTTTGACCGAGATGTGATTATCAAAACGAAGCGTCTATTCGTTGCTAAAAAGGAGAGTAGATACTAACCATGTAGACATATATTACATGACTTTTTACAACTCAGTTGAGAGTAAAAACGGTAGGGAAAATGTAACAGTGTCTGTTTATATTTGCTGCACGTTGCATGCATACAATATCGTATCAACTCGTTTGGCTCTTTTACAAGCATTTCATAGTCTCACGCTTACAGTGCGTGAGATGGCGATTGTAATTTGCGATTACGTTCGTCCAACGCCAGTGATTCTCATACGGAATTTCGTAAATTCGTTTGGAAGGATTTTATATACATATTTTATGATAATATTCTTTTAAAAACTTTATATTAAAAATTTTATCAACGCTTCTAGTAATAAATTTTTATTTTATTTTTTTTTTCATTAATTACATACGTTTTATATAACTTATATATGTACGTATATAAAGATACTTAAGAAACGACTTTGAATATCACTGCATTAAAAATATCAACTCGTCACGACACGCGATCAACTCTAGTTTATGGCTTTATCGTTACAATTTCATAGCCGATAATATAACTGCAATTTACAAGAACAAAACAGTAGATTGATGTGTAGTTAACGCGATCAGATAAAATAATTATCGTACAACGTACGCCATATTAAGATTAGAAAATATAAATGAAGCAATAAGAAGAGAGTTATGATAAATCCTCAAATAAGGGAATAACTAAAAATTCCTAAAGATAGAAATATAAACAAAAAGACAATACAAAGGTTGTTAATCGTTTTATCTATACATTCGATAGACTTCCACGAAGAACGATCTTGAATTTTGAGAATGTTTTATAATATCGAATTGCAATAAATTTCTATCTCAACAAGAATATTTTATCTACCTTGTATTTGTACTACGTAAAACAAATCCGCCAACTATCAAAACGATTCTAATGAATCGAGACTAAGCGAAATCATATATCAGATTTTTCTCTTCCTTTCCTTCGTCATCGATGTCACGTGTTTGACGAATATGACTCCATTGTCATAATTCTGATGATGACGCGAAAGTCGGCTTAAGAAAGATCTGATCTTTAATAGTTCGATCGATATATTTATTATATGTGTGTGTGTGTATTCAATAATAATAATAATAGATTATTAACTACAAAATAACTTCTTGTTAAAACAAAAAGAAAGAGAGAGAGAGAGAGAGAGAGAGAGGAGAGAGAGAGAGAGAGATAAAGAGAATGACAATACAGGCAGGTCCACGTCGATCGACAGGAACGCAGCCGAAGGCATCATCCGCTCGTGGACCACGGCGCGGCGTATGGGATTATGACAAATATACGAGATCGAGGAGACAAAAGATAACGGATGCGGGCTCGCTCGCAGGACGACGCTTAGGTGTAGTATAGGCGTGCGGGCCCTCGCACGTATACGTGCCAGGATGGTTAATGGCCACGCACGCAAACGGTTACGGGTGATTTGTGCACTATTGTTCGCGGGCCAACGCGTTGTAAACGCGGCTCGCATGATACGCGATAGAAACTCGTTGTTGATAAGCGTCGTAGATACACAACGTGCGACCTCCCCTTTTCCCTTCCTCTCATCCTCTTTCCCCCACTCAAACCCGACCCACCCTTCGTCGTCATCGTCGTCGTCGTCCTCCTGCCACATTACGCGTATGCATACATATACATGAGTATGCTTCAGCGATTGTAAATCGATCGTTTGATTTGACTCACCGGTTATCGAAGATATTTGTAGAAAATATCGTTGGATATATCGAAATTGCTCGTCGTCATAGTTTCCCTTTTGATTTATGCGTATATACTTTTCTATTACCCGTCACTCTAAATTCGATAGCTTTCGTATACCTTAATCTTCATAAATTGAAATTTAATAACTATTCTACTATTCTATGATAATGCTTTCTCTTAACTCGGAGAAATAGATTCTCTCTCTTTCGATTTTTCATTTTTCATCTTCCCTCCGGTGTTACCGAAATGTATTCCAGAGCGAACGAAGTAGTTGGAGTTTTTTCCTTCTGGCAAACATGAGTTTACAGCTCGTTTCGATTTCAAAATCGGGGAAACATCGTAAATCGATAACCCAGTTTACACCGTCGCAATGTTTACCGGAGAGTTCGTATGAGAAGGCACTCGATTCGCAGCCTGTCAAGTAGTTTCGTTTCGCATTGAAAAACACGGGCTTACGTAGTACCAACTACGTCCGATGGTTACTCGAAGTAACAAAGTTAAAAAAATTCTACGTTCTACGAAACACGTAGATTTACCTACGTAAGTAATACGTATACGAGAAAATATTTATAGTATAGGTGAATAGATATGTACGTATATATATATATATATATATTTTACACATATACAATACATATGCATATATGCATGCAAGCACATATGTATATAAATACTCAACGATTTTTGCTCATACATAGAGATACGTCCGATTTACATAGATATCAGTTTCATTCCTGCTTTCCAACGGCTGGCTCTCTCTTCTATCTACAACGGTGATTTTACCATAGGATCTTATGGTTTTTCGAACAGACGGCGAAGACCGAACGAAGAAGAGGAAATGCCCTTTCGACCTATATCCTAGTAAAATCGGAACAAAAATCACCACCGACAGATGCAGAGTACAACCAATATATTCGATTTTATCATTGTAGCGAATTTCAATGGAGTACATATGCTGGGCTATTGTTTTTCCGTTGAAGTTTCTATCGCGATTCATTTAGTTTCTATATATGCACGACGCTTCGCTTTTACTCTTCTCGTTTAACTCGCGTAACGTGTCAGTCGTCAGTCAAATCAAAAAATCTCAAGCGGACAAACTAAGCTAAAGTTGTTTAAAATCATATTCGAGGGGGGAATAATTAAGATTTAATAACGAGTCGCGTTAAATATGACTCGTAAAATTAATTGTTCCATATATAGGAACATAGAGAGTGTCCTACATTATTTTCAATATCTCAATTTTTTTACATTTTTTATGTCGGAAAAAGAATTATCACGGTCTGAAAATTAACGAAACTATATTTTTAAATCCGTTTTCTTTTTTTTTGTAAGCTACAACAATAGAAATATGCCCGTTATATATATATATATATTTTTTATTACGACATAATAAAAGAACAATAACGAATATTCGATCTTAATGACTTTAAATTTCGCTGATAGTTATATTTTCACGTAGAGTTTGGCGTATACCATTAAACAACAGCTTTAGATAAAAGAAAATAATCGAGCGATATTTAATTCGTAATATAATCCAAACGCGAAATTCGAATTGGAACGAATGAGTTGCTGAGAAGAGAACTCCGTAAATATCGATTAACGTAAGAGGATTTAAACGGAGATAACGCGAATGGCTATGATTTCCATAAGTACTACGGTATTGTCTTTTCGCCGGCGATAGAGAAGAAACGGCAGACGTCGATTTGTCGATTTGTCATTTCCATTTCTGTTTACATTCTTCCGAGAAATATCCTCTCCCTATCATGATCTTTCGATCGTTTAAAAGGGAGCCTTTCTCGAACGGTGAAACGAGCATAAAAGTGGAAATAACTTCGATATCAAAGACAGGACAATTATTGATGTTTATTTCTATCAGTTTATAAACGATGTGGTCAAAAAGTTTAATAAAACTGTGTAATCACAATATTGCGGTCAATTTTCCTCTGATAACCAATGTATTCGTGAATCAAGTATTTTTTTTTTGTATTTCTGCTTTATTTATTTATTCATTTTTGTCCATACATTCTTGAAGCTGTATTCATTTGAAGCGCGGTGCCCTTCAAAGACCGTAAATAACATTATTGCTATTACACAATTTGTCAAGCTTCAAGGCTTTATGGCAATAACTTAATGAAATATCGATAATAAATATCGAGCATTATAGATGCTCTATTTACAACTTTCATTCGGCTTAAAATATCAATTTCCATTAGAAAAACAAAAGAATAAATATTGTCAATTGGCTTCCGTACCCGAACAACAACATCAAAAATATCAATAAATAGTTTACAAAGATTATTCTGATTTAAATACGCGCTGAGTTGGATTCCGAACGATAAAATGTAACGATCAAAATATCGACGACAATTTTAAAACGGAGTAGCAGACAAATATATGTATGTATATAATCGTGCGTCTACGTTTATACGAGAGAATAAAGAGAGAAAGTGCAGGAGTACAAAAACCGAGAACCTATTCGTATTTCGTCGTCATATAAATGTCGCGATGTAGTTTCTGCACCGATATTACGAGCAACATTCCCCTTCTTCCACCCGCCATTAATCATTTTTTTCGTTCACTTTACCACGGATTATCCCGTTCCGCGTCATTTCTGCTTTCGCCTATTCGAACGAAGTTCCGTGTCGATAGGCGAAACCGATTGGAGAAGTAATATAGATATCGTGCAACCAAAGCCAAGAGCCAAAGAAACTGCTTCGCATTATTCAAAAGATAAAGCCGTTGTTCTTTTCGAAGGAGTCAAATCTATGGAGTCCGAAAAATAAATAGACTTTTTACGACGTATTAACGTCTCTAACAAAAAGATCGCGATACGATATTCGACCGTTTTCTTTGATTCTTCTTTGTCAATGAACGCGACATTGCCTTTTTAATAAAAACAACAATAATAATTATAATAATGATTATGATGATGATGATGATGATGATGAAAATTAATAGTAATGAAAGTAATAATAATAATACTAATAATAATAATATTAGAAATAATAATAATAATAATAATAATAATAATAATAATAATAATAATAATAATAATAATGATAATAATATTAATAATAATAATCGTTGGAAGGATGATTTTGTCTATCGTATTCTGATAGGAGTGAAGCTCGATAATGCAAATTTCTAAGAGGAAGGAGAGACATGTCGGTAGTCGGCAGTAATTACGTGTGGGGTGTCAGCACGAGGGAGCCGGTTACCGTTGTTGAAAGCAAAAGAGAGAGGGGATGAGAGTAAGAGAGAGAGAGAGAGAGAGAGAGAGAGAGAGAGAGAAGGAGGATGAGGTACAAGGAGATGGATCAAGTATAGAAGAGAGATAGAGAGGTTTAGACATATATGATAGAGAAAGACACATAAACGATAAAGAAAGAGAAAGATACGGATAGATCAAGAGAGCAAGGGAGAGAGTGAGAGAGAGAGGGGGGGGATGGAGTATACACAAGAAGGGGGTGTCACTCGCAGCTGTTTCAACCCCACGGCGTGAAATAGCTCCGATACGAGTGGAGGAGCAACAACAGTCACTTGGTCATTAAGGGGCGTGATCGTTGTTTGATTGCGGAGGCCGAGCTTGCTTTTCTCCCCACTTTCTCCTCTCTCTCTCTCTCTCTCTCTCTCTCTCTCTCTCTCTATCTTATGTTAGTCGCTCTCTTAATCCTTCTCTCGCGTTTCCTCACTCCTTCCCTCTACCATTTCGTACCCTTTCTCAGTTGAGTCTACCCTTGAATAACCACGTTCTGTAAACAAAACGGTATGTCGGGTGTCGCAGAGAAGAATGGAAAGAATGAAAGGAGAAGAAGTAGAAGAAGAAGTAGTAGTAGAAGAAGAAGAAGTAGTAGTAGTAGAAGAAGAAGAAGAAAAAGAAGAAGAACGAGATGAAGATAAAGGAGAAGGAGGATGATGAAAAGAGGAAGTAACTGCAACCTCGAGGACTTTCTATTAAGGGCGAGTCTTGAAAAATTCCAGAGAATGAGCCTCGCTGCTACGTTTTCACGCAATACGAGTCGGTTAAAGCGAATGAAGTACAGGTAAGAGTGAGTAAGATAGAAGCAAATGATAGAAGAAAAAGAGAGAGAGAGAGAGAGAGAGTGAAAGACCGAGAAGCCTATTTGAAAAAAAAAAATCTTTTTTCCAAGAATGTTGGCCGACTTTTTAATCTTACGTACGGCATAACAAACCGAACTCTTATGAACAATCTTATGTTTCGGAACTCTTATGTCTTTTCTACTTTTTCTTTTCTTTTTTTTCCTTCATTATTGTCGTACATGCGAGAAACATTGCTATGCGTTGGCGTGAAGAACTTGAATTCATAAAAAGCAGGAACTTTCTATAGCGGTAGTGTGTACATAACTTTAGAAAGAAACTGGGTCATCGGAAAGAATTCAAAATGAGAGAGAGAGAGAGAGAGGGAGAGAGAGGGAGAGAGAGGAGGAGAGACATTCGTCTCATTAGGTAAATAGTTTTCGCGTATCTTCACAAACTCTTTTTTTCTCGCCCGATATAATATATTTTAATTCTTTTTATAGGCCTGTATCAAATAGAGCTCGGCATCGAATTCGAAGTATTTGATTGTAAAGTCAATGTGTTATCAACATTAATCGCACAAAATTTCAACATTCTCATTTTATTTCAACTAAAAATAATCTCTATTTTAAAATCGTGAAACAGAATTAAGATCGAATTAACGTTGATAACTTAAAACTTTATATATATATATATATATATATATATATATATATATATATCGATATATATATAATCGAAAATCTATTATGCAAGAAAACCGCAAACAGAAAGATAAAAACATTTATAACTACTACATTCGTTTTCAACGTATCGATAATGATCGTTTGAAATCCAGATTGGCCAAGAAGAAAAATGAGAGAAAGAGAAAGAGAGAAAAAGTGATATCGCTAACGATCGTCGTTCGTTCGTAAAAAAAATTGCAATTATTTTCCCGTCACTTTCGAATAAGACCGTAGAGGTTGGCACGATCAATGCAAACCATTTCCATAATTACCGATGCTGGTCGGTGTTGTAGCAGAGAGGGCCTGTGTAACCGTGCCTGGTACGTTCACCTCCTCGACGAAACCTAATACGGTAAGTGCAAACTTGAGGCCGGTGCCAAGGGCCGTCGCTGAGCGAATCGCGACTTCGCTTAACAAGACCGATATTTGTGCTCTTCGAGAGAAACTGCTACATCTAACGGAAATATCCAACCCGCGGCGGAGTCCGTACTTTTAATTCATGGTTAATATCGCTTTTCCACTCTTACATCGGGTTTTACTGAAAGTGCCCGTTCTTGGTATAACCGTTGAAAAAATGTTTTCAATTCGCACAGTACCCCTATACCTATAAAGTCCCCAGGCTCACGTTTATACGGCCAAGAATTATTATTTGCTTGCTAGTTTTCTTTCTCTCTTATATTTTTTCTTTTTTTTTCTTTTTTAGTTCGCTTCATCGAACTCGAAGTAATTCATAGGAAATTATACGTATCAAATAAGTAAAATATTATTGAAAGAAGGATACGTAGGTGTGCCTATTTCTTTTCTTTTTTTCATTTCTTTTTCGTTATTTATTTATTTATTTATTTATTTATTTTCTTGTTAAATTACGCGCAACGATATTGTTTCAATTATTGACATTGGTCCGTAGTTTTTTATGATAACATAAGACGTTCGACCTCTATTCAACTTCTTCACATATCGAACAAAAATATATGGTATGTATCATTCGAGTCAGGAAGTCGTCACTCGAGCAGGAGTCATCGGGATCGAAAGTATTTTGTTTATATTCTGCGCGTTGTTTGTCTTAACATCGACAGCGTAAAATTATTTGATTGAGTGGAAGTATCCTCGTTATAATTATAAAATAATTTTTGTAAATCATTATACCATTGTATAAATCAGACCTCACGACTTTCGAGAAGAGTATACGAACTGATTAATAGAAAGGATTACTCGATTAGTAATTTCTATTGAAGCAAAGGAAAAAGAAAATGATAAAACATATCGAAATAATGATCTTAAAGGAAGAAAGTCAAAAGGCATCGTTCGATTTGAAGTAGAAGATCCGGAAAGTAATAGAAAAATACTGGCAAAGGATCGCAAGGAGATTTAGTTTTCTGCGTCGATGGTAGACGGTAGTAAAAAGTAAGAAAAAGAGACGGTGGTCGTTCGGCTTCGAGCGTTGAACGCGCTTGGAACGTCTCCAGAATTGTCTTCAGGAGTAAAGTCGCACCGAGCGCTTTATACCGAGAGAGGATATTTAGCCGGTCGTTGTGTATTTCTGTGCTGATGCTGAATAAGTGAAAGAGTGAGTGAGTGAATGAGTAAATAAGAAAGAGAGAGCGAGAGAGAGAGAAAAAGAATAGGAGATACAGTGAAAAAGATATAAAGAGAGCGAGAGAGAGAGAGAGAGAGAGAGAGAGAGAGAGAGAGAGAGACTGGTACATACATAAATTAAATTGACTTGTTACTGCTCGCAGCCACTATATAATACTTAACGCTGGATTAACGATCGGTCTTTAACCGAGGTTCAACCCTCAACGTTTGAGCTCGCCGACCATGTTGGCGACCCTCTATTTCACGCTAGACAGTCGACGGTCTTTCCAAGACGATTCGAACAAGGAGAAAAGGAGAAGAAGAAAGAGAAGGATAAGAAGAAGAATAAGAAGAAAATGCGAGTGAAAGAAGGAAAAAAAGGAGAAAAGAGTAAAAGGAGGGGAAAAACAGAACGGAAGATCGTAGTTCGAAAAATAAATAAAGAGATTTGCGATGAAATGTGCTCGGATAAGAGAGACGAATTCGTCCGCCATCTCGAAAATATTATTATTTTCGACGAGACCGTGGATGCCGTAAAAAAAACAAAGTCAAGTATCAGCAAAGACTTCTCGCGCATATTATTCGACAAAATATAATAGTTTATCTGAGGCGATACGCGAGACAAGATTTATTTTGTTGATATCAACAATATCTACGTTCGTTTATGCGAATAACCACAACCTATTCTCGACTTCTCCAAGAGAAAATATCTACGTTTATTTTAAGTTTCTTACCAAATCCACTTAATTAATCTTGTTAAGTACAACTCATAAAGTATCAGTACTAAATCGAATCCAGATGCAATACATTATATACATGTAATATATATATATATATATATATATATATATATATATATATATATGTATGTATGTATGTATGTATGTATGTATGTATATATGTATGTATGTATGTATGTATTTATGTATGGATGTATGTATGTATGTAAATACATATGTACGAATGTGCGCATGTTTGTCACATACGTCTTACTTAGCATATGTATGTATGTATGTAGAACAAAGTAATGATTAACAATGGTACGTTAATCTAATGATAACAATTATCCAACAATAACAAATATCCTTCTATGAATATCATATAAATAAATTTTCTGAATGTAATGCACACATGAAATATTAGAAACTTTGCTCTACTAATCGTTTTGCAGTTTATTCGCGCATGCTTTTGTGAACTTAGAAATCGCTCCACTAATCATTATTTCTAAACAGTCTCTCATTTTTGCATAATAACAGGACGCATCAGACCATAAAGATTTGAACCGGATATTTTCCGTATGAAACATTAATGAGAATATGTATATATATATATATATATATAACAGTTATATTAAATGTTATTATCATAAAAAAAAAAATGAAAGAAAATTGTTATTTTCGAAAGCAAAGAATTTCTTTATTTGAAAGCATTAGATCTTAACGAGAAGTGTACCGGATGATTTGTGCTTGTAACACGATATAAGCCCTTGTTCCAAATATCGAATCAAAGTTTTCCAAAGCTGACAAATAGAGATTGCCGTTGATGGCGTCGAAGTTGAAAGTAGAAAAGAGAAACAGGAAAAGAGAGAGAGAGAGAGAGAGAGAGAGAGAGAGAGAGAGAGAGAGAGAATGAAAAGAAATAGATGAAAGAAACAGAGTGTTTTACGGTAAAACTGTTCGGATCCAATTTATCTGACGCACGCTGTAGTAAGAACTGGGTCGCTTCCGGGCTATCGCTTCCTCGTCCCTCCACCCCTCTCTCTTTGCTCGCCGACCATCGAGCTGCCTTCACAATTTCCAAGGCTCCGCGTATTCTATCATGTCTCATCTCAACTTTTCATTCGATGCTGTTAGTTTATTCGGTGACATACAAACTCCGGTAACAGTTCTTTTTTTTGGACGAGTACTTAAAACGATAAACACTCTAAAATAAAACAATAGAATTATTAAAATACAATCCAGTTTTATACTTGCTTCTTAACGTCCGAATAATTCCATTAAACGCGATTAGCATTACAAGAGATTAATTTCGTAGAAAGTTTATTTTAAATAAATGTTATTAAATAAATGTATTCGTATGCTTTACCGAATAATTATTCTGCTTTCGTTTATAATTAAAAGGATCAACGCGCTAAAAAAATTGTACTTTATATCTCGGTCACGAGGAGTACCATTTATTTTTCATTCGTAAGATATAGGTACTTCGTGTTTCTCATGGATTATACCGACTGAATAATGAAAGAAAAGCGAAACAGATAGAAAGAAAGAGAGAAAGAAAGAGAGAAAGAGAGAGAGAGAGAGAGAGGAAGAGAGAAAGGAGAAAATACAGTGGCACTGATTACGCATACACAGAAGACGGAAGGAAAAAAAAGAGGTGTAGCCACAAAAAGAGCACCCTTAATGATCCAGGTCAGTGATAAAGTATTCCGAGGAGCACTAAATTCCAAGCCGAGTCGGAGTTAATACAAGTCGCGGTTCTCGCGTAGGCCACACGTTCGGATTAAATAATGACGCCAAGCGGCAGGAAGGTTTATGACGTTGACTAATATCGGTAGTAGGAAGCTTTTGATTAAGGGGTCTTTTACACCTCGCAATGACCCTGAGGGGATCAATGGCCTTCCAAGCGAAGTAACGCGAATAGATAAGCCTTCGGCCTGTAAAATCGTCGCCGTGTTCTAATCGTTTCTATCGCATGACTCTCTAATCGTACCTGACCTTTTATCCCAAAAAATTTCATGGGACTTTCTTTTTGCTCGACGTAATTTTCATTAATTTTGTTGTTTTTCCTTTTGCTTCTTTTTACCTCTCTGCCATTTAATCCAAATCGCAATTATTCTACTTTTTATAATCGAATTCTTACACCAATCAATTTTTCACGCTGTACATAACAACTAATAATATTATTTTATTTTAACGTAATAGATAACCGAACCAAAATATTATTACAAGTATACGTTTTTAATTGGTTTTTAGCCGAGTACATAGAGTAAATAGTTTTACGATAGATATAATCTTAAGACAGACAATATATATTTTAATTGCATGAATAAATAATAATATTATTCTATATCGTACATCGATCGGGAGTCGAAAAGAATGAAAATTCTATCAGCTAATATGAGGAATAAATCCGAAGGAATCATCAACTTGTCTCGCGAGGCGAGGCCAACACTCGGCAGTATTTCACTTACAGCCACTGCGCCTGACTTCCAATTAATTACCAGGCCGTTTCTCCATGCGGCGCGTCCCAGACAGGTTCCGGATAAATAATTAACCGAGGCACTAACGAGAAGTAAAAGGAAAGGCGGTGGGAGGTAAGATAACTGAACGCGTGAGCGAGTAAGAGGGACGCGCTTACTTTCGATATCGTCGTCTTAAAATCGAGTGGCCCATTTTTATAATACATGGAGGGCGAGTATAACTTGACAGTAACGAAACTCTTATCTTCAGAAATGTCATGAGGGATATTATTTTTATCGACAATATGAATCGTAGTAATACGAGGTAGCTTTGAATTTCTCTTTATAAGACGGCTTAATAAATTAGCGACGGTTTCTTAAGGTAATCAACGATGTCTTGTTGAAGCGATACAGTTTTTTCAATTTCTCTTTTCGATACAAGTCTTTCCATCGCACAAATTGCACACACACACACACACACACACACATATATATATATATATATATATATATATATATATATGTAGTATACAGACTCCCAATTATACTCGTTCGCACACAATATGCATCGACAGTATCGTATCCTTCGATTCTCACTTTGATTCTAAAGTATCCTACGTGTTTCGAACGAACATATCCATAGTCATTCGGTACATGTACACGTTCGAGTTTACATATACTATGGGCCTATGTAATTCCAGCTCGCCTAATGGAGATAAGCCAAAACGTACGACGTGGTTTTCTCAGGTGGCGTAATGAGCGAGGACGTGGGACCCTTAATAACGCGGTCGACCTTCCTCTCTCTCTCTCTCTCTCTCTTACACATATATATATTCTCTCTCTCTCTCTCTCTCTCTCTCTCTCTCTCTCTCTCTCTCTTTCTCTCTCTCTCTCTCTCTCTTGTCTTCTCGATGGACGCAGGTGCAGCAAAATTACTGTAGCGTTTCGGAAAATCCAAGCTTGCCCCTATGGGGCGTTATGAGACGGCGTTATGAGACGATGTCCTCGTAACACAGCATTACTCGATACGAGGAGCTAAATTACGAGCACTTTCAAAGAGAACTTCGTTGAATTCCTACTCTCCTCGCTCGTTCTTGCCTCTCAGAGAAGTGTTTCAGGTTGATCGATCGAGGCGAAAAGTATATTCGCTGGTTATTATCGAAACTATTACGAAATTTCTCGATGAATTCAAGATCGATTGAGAGAACGAGCGCAGCGTATATTGTTAAATCGTAGAATGAAAAGAAAAGAGAAAAGAAAAATCCTTAAAACGTCTCACGAAGCAATATTAATGTTTACTCTTAATAGTTTTGTGATTATCGATAAATAATTGAGAAAAAAACTTTGCCCGTATAATCTTCTCACAGTATCCAAAGAATTGGAACGTATAAATAGTTTAAAGTCTTTACTGAATGTCTCATTAAAGTCATTAGCATAGACTCATACATATCGATCTTGATATATCTTGATATATCTATATTTGATCATTCAAGGATACACGATCTATTTGGAAGAAAACCACCACCAGCTGTAAGAAAGTAATAGACCGAGAAATTCCGTTGAGACGGAAGGCTGGAGGTCACGACAGGAGACACCTCGTATATATAAAGAAATTCTTATTCCACTGCAAGTGTGCATTTATCACTGTGGAGCTCACCACCGGTCGTTCCTTCAGCATCCCTTCATTCTCAAGAACGAACACGGAAATACAATGAGAAACGGTCGTTTTCTTTCTGTAAATTCAAGAATGAAGAAAAGGAAAAGGAAGAAGATAGAAAAATGGAAAGAAGAAAAAGGAGAAGAGAATCTCTAAAAGAAAAACGTGAGCTCACCTTTCGAAGCCAAAAGGAAACAACTCCGTTCGTCACGTGCTCCAAGACAGCATGCTCTCCTTTCCTTTATCCGTTCTATTTCTCTCTCTCTCTCTCTCTCTCTCTCTCTCTCTCTCTTCCTTTTTTCACTTTTTTCCTATGCCTCTTCTATCTTCTTGGCGAAGTTCGATCAATCGATCCTTCTCACTGCAGACATAGCAGAATTTCGAAATCTTTCCTTCCTCGTCTTGATTCCAGTCACAACGATTCTGTCTGTCTGTCTGTCTATCTTTTCCCCCCTCTCTCTCTCTCTCTCTCTTTCTCTCTCTTTCTCTCTTACTGTACTTCTCTTTCACTCTTTTGCACGGACGCGTGGAAACGGAAATAATGACGATGAAAATCGTTCAGATCGTAGAACAAGTTTCCGCGCTTGCGGCTCGAGCGTACTCATGCGAAATCGTTCGTCTCGTGGCATGAACCAAAGAAGATCCTGATGGAAGTCCCTCCGACATAGGATATACTGTCATACCGTACTTCCTATGCTTCTTCTTTTTACCCCCTTCCCCCTCTCTTCTCAGTCCCACTTTTTCTCTCCGCTATCTTGTTCCTTTTTTTTATTCCATCGTTAAATCGTTCGACGGATCGATCGATCGATCGATCGATCGATCGAGTACATCCATCGGTAATTTCGAAATAAAGTAACGGAGAAACGACCGCTTGTCTTCTTTAACGCGTAAGAGAATAGCTCGTTAAAAGCCGTTTCAATGTGCATGAAAGAAGATGAAATAAGGGGAGACGGATAGATAGATAAATAGGTAGAGAAACACAAAGAGCAAAAGAAATAAAGATGGAGAGAGAGAGAGCGAGAGATAGAGAGAGAGAAAAGGAGAAACTAAGGTTACGCGCAGACAATAACAGAGCAAACTGCAATGAAACGGGATTGTCAATCGTTCTCCGTTGAGCTTCACCTAGATTTCACCCTCTCGTTTCCTCTCTCTCTCTCTCTCTCTCTCTCTCTCTCTCTCTCTCTCTCTTTCTTTTCTCCACGCTCTATCTCCCTCTTTCTCACTCGGACAAAGAACGCTAGGCGAGCACGTTCAACTCTCTCACGAGTTCGCGTTTTATCTTTTCCTTCGATTTTGCTTCTCCTCCTCCTCCTCCTCTTCCTCTTCTTTTTCTTCTTCTTTTTCCTCTTCTCTTCTTCCCTACCCTCTTTTTCTCTTGCACGGTTACGTCAATTATACGTCCTCTCGGTAAGTTCAAATCGTAACTGTATAATCCGAGACCAACCGGCAGATGACCGATAAGATGTTAATGCGCTAATTGGCAAGAAACGAAGTTGCAAGCCATGCTCTGTCTTATCAGTCGCGTTAATTATATTCAATTATCTTGCCCTCTTATATATATATATATAGTAGTAGTAGTAGTAGTAATATAGTACTAAGTACATATATCGCGTCTTTAATTATTGCTTTGAAAGAAGTTCACGAATAGTGATGTCGTGAATTCTTATGCCTTATACGATTGTCGATTAAAGTCTCTTCTAATTGGAAAATAAAACACGTTTGATATATGACAGGTGGTGTTCCTTTGTATAAATGAGAGTTTAGTACCTGCGGATTCTCTTTTTTCCTTCGTGATAGAAACTCAGTAAAAGGAAACACATCGTAGGTTCGACTGACCGGAAGAGAATTTTGTGGATTTCCGACTTAAAGAGGCAAATCTTTGGCGAGGTACAAGAGTCACATTTGATCTTCGACCGTTAGTCGATAACAACGAACTGTCTCTTTTGTGTTTGATATCGTGTTGGTCGTCCCAATGTTATTACATTGACGAAATGAGAAAGAGAGGGATATCGCTGTTTTTCTTTTCTGCGAAGGAGGGTCCAAGAGAACGCGATTGGACTTTTCTAGATGGATTATAATGGAATATCTCTTAGGAAGATAGAGACGTCCCTTTCAACGTAATAACGGCACATATCTTTGAGATATTTCTTCGGCGCGCAAAACTTTCCTTATTACCTTGGTCAATTTGTTGGCTTCTCATACTTGTTCCCCTTTTTATGATTAAACACCTAAGGATCAAGGTAGGATCAAGTGAGTTGTTCCTGTTTATCGACACGTTCCTGCCAGGTTCTTTCCCTGGATTTCCTTCGGATCACATAAATGCAAGAATACTATAACCGAAACGGATTATTAACGTTCTTGAACATTCGAACACTAAATTCGTTTGATATAAAAAGAATATTCTATCAGACCAATCAATCCTTAGACCTCTTTCGAACAAAACGATTCTCTCGGTTCTCTATCGATGGCGAAAAGACCATCCGATAATAACACGCGAATGATCAGGTTGGATATATAACGCGTCACACGATCATCAGTAAGGCAGAAAACATTGTTTACTTGTCGTTTAACGGTAATGTAAAAAGTATTGCCACGTTCGACGTGGAAAACGCGACGTACCTGACCGAGAAGAGAAGAGGTCACCCCGCAACGAAGCGAGTTCCCGGCACGACTGAGAGCCTCGAACCTCGACGACGAGAGCCACCCCCATCAGGGGGTGGTTGGAGCGAGCCGGAGTAACAAGGAGGTGGAGGAGGTGTTGGGGAGGAGGACGCGAGGACCGGCGCGAGAGAGACCAACGACGAGAGAACGTGCGCAGTCGCGAATTCGAAAGCCAGACCGACGATATTAATTACATCCTTTCGCCCGACGGAAATGAATCGAATGTCGCTACATCGCGAGTTATAACGAAGAACGAAGTTATCAGGGTTCTACTTTTTTCCCCTACTTTTTTATTTCGCGAAATAATCCCCAAAAATCATACTCTGTCTCTCTGTCTGTTTTTCTTTCTATCTCTCTTTCTCTCTACCTTTCCCTCTCCCTCTCTCTCTCTCTCTCTCTCTCTCTCTTCCTTTCTCCCCCCCCTCTCTCTCTCTCTGTTTCACTTGAATCATCGTGATCGCTCGACCGCGAGTTCCCTAGGTACTGGAGGGTCCTTAGGATCTTTTATCTTCAACGCTCACAACGCTTTCCATCAAACCAACCAACACCATTACCAGCATCACGAAGCCCTCCCACGTGCGGACTCGCTTCTTTTACCCATCCTAAAATAATGGACGGGTAATCTCTCCTCTGACGTTGGCTTGCCGACTCTAAAAGGTTCTTACGAATTCGACTTGGTTTGCCTTTCTCGATCTATTAGTTTCTGCTTTTCCCAAAAGACGATCTTGGTTATCGATTTTTCAACTGGTTCCAAAAGTTCGTTATAGAAGAACAGAGAAGGAAACTGTCTAACGGCGTTGATTAAATTTTGGATTTAAAAAATCGGTTAAAGTAAAACAATCAAAAGGTCCTACGTGATATTATGTTCTAACGATTGCAAATAACTATATACATACGTACATAGATAAATATATACACGGTGATATAATCGAGTTGGATGTCGAGCGAAAGGTTTCTTATGGAGGATTAAAGGGACATCGGTATAACCAGCTTGTATATGTATATATCTCTACTCGTAGATTAAAGCCTCCGCTAGACCTGAACGTTTTCGTATCGCTCAGACTCCTCTGGCTTCTCTCGTCCGAATACTCAGCAGGGAGTGAAGTTTGGAGCATATACCAGCTTAGTGCCATCGCGTGCATCATTTGCATAGGAAGCATATACGTCGCACGGGAACACCCCTTTCCGGAGGTGTTCGACACGGCGGAATGCTATGGTAGGCGTCGATGGTAGCGCTGCTTCTCGCACTGAGAATTCCATTGCTTGTTTGGTAGCAGGTCCACTTTGCAATTAGAAGTGTAACGGACCGCTCCCACCTCGTAAACAGCTAGGGAGAGACCAGCTGTCTCGCTTTTTCTTTCTCTCTCTCTCTCTCTCTCTCTCTCTCTCTCTCTCTCGCTCTCTCTCTCTGGCGCCCACTTCCTCGCTTGAAGAAGCCCTCTCTTGTGACCTTCTCCTAACTGACGAGTCGGCATGTGCGCAAAAGTTAGACAATATCACCTTGGGTTGTATGTTACAACCACGCCTCGTCGTGAATAACAAAGATGTACGCTCTCTCGTGGTACCGAGAGAGAAAGAGAGAGAAACAGAAATAGAGAGATAGAGAGATAGATGGATAAAGGGAGAGAGAGAGAGAGAGAGAGAGACACGAGCTGAAAATTTATAACGCAAGGTTAAATGATTTTCGAGCCCTTATTACGTCCTATGGATACTACGTGCTGGATATTAAGACGAATATACGAGCGATCTGTTCCAATTTTCCGCTCGTTAGTTGCGAAGACGTAGGCTCTCATTTGCATCGAATGAACGTGATCTCGTATTAATTTCACACGTGTTGGCGTGTACAGGGTGTTAACAAAACGTGCGCATATGTATGTGTGTGTATCTGTGTTTGTGTGGTGTTAATAAAAGTAGTACATTGTTGATATACATATATTAAAATAAAACTATGATTGGATAAATCTTAATAATTTTTTATTTCAAGTTAGAAGCATGTCATAAAATTAATTATCAAAGATGATCTACAAGGGGATATCGATAATAAAAAAACGTTTTAAGAAGTTCTATAACTTAACGGATTAGAATATATAGGACGAATAACATTAAAAGAGTCATATACGCGAGGGAACTTTAAAAACAAAGAATATCCCATTCAGAAACTGTAATCTTTTCGAAGCTATCAAAGGGTCGTAACAAGTTGCCCTCGATAGAATTTCTCTAATCCGTCTCTTCGAAGACATCCGTGGTAAAAGACTCGTCAATTCGATTGGGAAGTTTAAAACAATTTTGATATCTCATCTTTCGCAAGCAGCAGTCATTGGCATCGTCGGATCCCGAGAAAAGCACTCCCAAAGAGCTCGTCTCTTCCTGACTTCGTGACTTTAGCGAAGGCGAGGGAACGGAGGGAGGTTCTTAAACTACGCCAACGATGCTTTCGGATTGACGAAACTTTTCAATTTCCTAAAGACAACCGCATTGCGAATCGATCTATAGTCAAGTCGTAGAAGAAATGTCCTTTCGAATGAGTGCCGACTGTCGACGATCGAGAAAAAATAGGATTAATACTTTAGAACTGTGTAAGGTGCTCCTATGAATGAAATCGATATCAATACTTCTGATAGATAACGAATTCACATGTCATACTTCATTTAAATACTGTGAAAAAGAGAAGAACCTTTTGATTCATCGTAACTTGCTAAAAATTGTACATTTTGTATAATTTTATTCTATCTACGTAGATACATATGTCGTTTTCGCTTTATTACAAAACAGAGATGTTCTAATCTAAGTTACATACGTTGATTTAAAAATATATTAAATTCTTACAATCAATATGTAATTATTCGTCTCATAGAGGACTATGCAAATTTCACAATACGGAAGATAAGGACCTACCTAGTTTCCTATTATTCATGAGACTTGCTTTTACACTTCCTAAGTTATGTACAATAATACATATGTGTTATATAAGTATATACATTGGTATATTATGTATACGTAAGTGTATTTAAGGGACTTTGAGGAAAGTCCTCACGCGGTCAACTGAATATAGTTCGATCTTGTACAGATTGCGAAGCTTCTCCCCTTTCATTGAAACTTCACTGAAGACCAAGAAACATAATTTTCTGAAATTGGCAAGAGGATTATCCGCGAAAGTCACTGTAACTAAGCGGCTGCACGGAAAGTTTTCCTCTTTCTATCTCCTTCTCTCCTTCTTAATCTTGATCGAAAAGAAGAACGGAATAGAAAAGAATAAAAATTCGTAGAAGTTCTTTATCGATTCTACGTAACAACCCTTTCACTTTGCGTTTCCTTTCTCTCGCTCTCTCTCTCTCTCTCTCTCTCTCTCTCTCTCTCTCTCTCTTTCTCTCTCTCATTCTCCGTCTTTCTTCGATTCACTTCAATCTTTTTCCTCGCCACTATTTGTTCCTTTTCTTTCTTTTCCTCGTGACCAAATAAATTAGTTGTCACGAAGGAGCAGAAGCCAGCCAGTTGGCTGGCAGATGAACGATAAAATTACCCGAATAAGCTTAGGACCGGAAACAACGTTGAGCCACATCAGAGGCATTTGTGGAAAGGGTTTAAGGGGCCGAACGGAACTCATTTGTACCTTATATATATATATATATATATATATATATATATATATATATATATGTATGTATGATCAGAATCATTAGCCCGAAATCAATGTTTTCCCTCAATCTCGATAATCTTGAAACTTTATTGGTCCATCTGTCACGAAAAGCCACGATGAAATAAAATAACGAATAAAAGTAAAGAAAATAACGAACAATCGTAATACTTTATTATTTTTTATCGCGTTGAAATATTTTTTTTTTTTCAACGATTTCATTTATCTTCTTGTCAGTTTATATAAAATATCTTTACAATCGATGAATCTTAGGCACTCCTACTATGAATCTAATATAGCCAGTTAAGCTATCCTTCTCCATAAAGTATCATCCGTCGAAATGGTATTCCACAAGGGAATATTACCTCGTGATTCCTTGGCGAATTCTCTCTTGCTCGCATCATCGATCAAAGATGGCTGAATCGACTTACCGAGGGCAAGCCATCTAACGTTCGCGCCCACATAGTAATTTACGCCGAAGTTGGAGTTCGAAGTGAACTCGGCCGACTTTTAGATTCATTTTTCTTGAAAATGGACTTTTAGAGGGATCGAAAAGGAGAAGGAAAGACAGGGTGGAAAAAGGAGGAAGAGGAAGAAAAAAAAAGACGTGCAAATTTTATTTTATGTTTTTGACATAGGTGGTCTACTTTTTTTTCTTCTCCTTTCTTCTACACCACTTTCTTTTTTCTTCACCATTTCTAAAGTTAGAAATATTATTATTATTAATATTATTATTATTATTATTATTATTATTATTATTATTATTACTATTATGATAATTATTATTAGTACTATTATTATTTAACTGATACCGTAGGAAAAAATTAATAAAAATTAATGAAGTTGATATAGAATAATTGCAATAACTTTCTCTGCTCGTCTCGATTCTCGTCGATCCGTCAAGTTACGATAAATTACGAAATCCACTATGACGTTCATAAGAACAAAATTGTTGTATCACGACGTCCGAGGGTTGATCAATTCGTTCATCGTGTCTGTAGTTTTTATTGAAAGAATATCGTCGAGCCAAATTCATTGTCCCAACGCAATCCAAGTATTAGCTATTTCCCCATTTGTACACCAAAAAACGACTAGGAAAAATTTTCATCCATTCCTTTTTTTCCTGATATCAATCTTCCTTTCTTCTCGCAAGCCTTTCGTCCGTCACGTAGAAAATATAAAAATATTGTGAAGTCTAGTTTCGTGTGAGGTGCAATACTGATTCTAAAGAACCGGTTTCCTGTATTTCATGGGAATAAACACGTAACGAGGACAACGTCAAGAATAACTTCATTGTCTCTAAGATTTATAAACCTGTCGGACGATACTATCTTACCTTAGTCCTTTCATTTTTTTAAATCCTAAGAAATGAAACAACGTAATAGTAATATTGAAATACACGTGAACATTGTCAGAATTCTACACGACGTTCTAGAATATAATTACCCTTTTTTCTAATTTATAATAACCCCGTTTTAATTATAAGCCAAATTGTAACGTACAAGTAAAATCAAATGTGATCATACGCTATAGATTAAACGTAAATTCGTGATAAAAATTTTTTTACGTACTTTCCTAAGTCCCTCAAAAGGTCCAGTTTCAAAATGAATGGTGAGCAGTTAGGGAAGTATCTCGAACAAATCTCAATGGCGACGCTCCTTTCGAAGTAGGGACCCATAATTCTGAACGAAGCTCGCTCGGGCGCGTCGAGATAGACGGTAAAGCAAAGGGAAAAGAAGATTCGACGTTGTGGAAAAAGAGTAAATGCAAGAGAGAGAGAAAGAATTCATCCAACGACAAATATCCAAAGGGCAAGAGAGAGAGAGAGAGAGAGAGAGAGAGAGAGAGTGAGAGAGAGAGAAAGTGAGACGGAGAAAACGGATAAACCTCTGAGCGGGATTGGAATCACACAGAAATCTAGAAATCCGCGAGAAACCATGGAACGAGCGGAACGAATGTATACAGGGTGACTCTAGTTTTAATCAGGAAACTTTGTGGATGCAACGAGGACTTCATTTTGAGTTACAA